>CM053757.1:26069364-26200101 GCA_028658305.1 Pachyuromys duprasi
AATGAGGGAGGGAGGGTGGGATCGGGAGGGAATGAGGGAGGGAGGGTGGGATCGGGAGGGAATGAGGGAGGGAGGGTGGGATCGGGAGGGAATGAGGGAACAGGATACAGCTGGGATACAGGGTTAATAAAATGTAGCTAATAATAAAAATAATAAATAAATAAATAAAATTTTTAAAAAGGAAAAAAAAAGTTGGGCATGCCTATGGCTGTGCACTTGCCTGTAATTCCAAGACTGTGAGGTACAGAGGCGGGATCACTGGGCTTGTTGGCTAGAAGCCTGCCTCTAGGTCCAGGGAGAGCTTATTTATAGCAATAAAGTAGAAAATTCTAGAGCACACACAGACACACATCAGCATACACATACACCATATACACACGCCACACACAAAGTGGAAGAAAGGCTATGCAGTTGTCTTTTCTCTCCTCCTCAGCCTTCCAAGTGCAAGTCCAGATGTGTTGGTCACCTTCAACATTGCCTATGTCTCCTGGGTTTGTCTGTCATGAGCACAGTACATCTGAGAAATTAAATGAAAAGTACGGGATGAAGAGAGATGTCACAGGACAAAAGATTCCTGAAGAGCTGTCTGCCTCCCACTATTCACTACTTGCCTGGCCTTGAATAAATCTTTCTTTCTTGGAAAGTTAGTTTGTACTGTATATCACTATGTTGCTTAGCATCACAACTAAAATTAAATGTGAGAACGTCACTAAACATTCTGAGGAATGTATAACATGTTTGCTAAGTGCAGGTATGTGTCTCCATTTTGATTCTTTAAGCAAAATGCTAGTACAGGGATCTGAAGGGAGAGTTGAATGTTGAAATCTATGGAGAAGGGCTGTCTATAGGGTCATACACATAGGAGCAGTCACCTTCTCTACTTTCTTTTGCATAATGGTGGTTTTCTTAATCGCTACCTTTCTAGCTCTGTGATAAGCATTAAGTTCAAAACCTATTACACTCCTATGTTAACTCCAAAACACTCTTTTCCTTGCTCTCATTTTCATTGGCCAGCTCTGTCCATTTCCTGTAGCCTTATAGTTGATGTTATGGTGTGTAGGCAGCAGCTTTCATACCTGCCTTCCTTTTCTTCACAACTAGACCATTAGCCTCAGAAAGGCAGGAGGCATGTGTACCTACACAAGACCTGAATCCCCAGGCTTTTGGAAAGTGCATATATACATTCTGATGGAGAGCTGTGGCAAAGATTTCCATGTCTTTGTTCATGCTCAATTAGTTCATTATAAGTTTCTCAAAAGAAGAAATCTAGGTTTTTAGCAGTGATTTCAATTGCCTAAGTGAACAATTAGCAGAGTTGAGATATGATTTCCTTTCTATCCAATGGCCACCACCCTGATTTCTATTATGCATCCTGTAGATGATGTGGAAACCATCTTGGTCCTCAGTTGCCCTTCTTCAAGCTTATGCTTCAAATATCAAGTTTCTTATTTGCAAGACAATAATCTCCTATGTTTCATCCATGTGAACAGTATAGCAAAACGACAGAGTTTATCTTAAGAGGTGTACGTTAAAAAGTATTACATGTTATATTCTTGCACACTGTTAAAATGCTCACAAATGTGGTTGTCTATATTGTAACCATGGGGGGGATAACACTCTAGGTGTGAGGGTCTATCAAGCTTCTCACATAAAATGAGTTTCTGGCTTACATGCAGTACTTACTATCCTCACGTTGAGACCTGAACTCTCTTCTCCTTTTGCCTAGAGTTAAGAAAGAAGTGCCATCTAGGACCTCTTTCCAAGTGCTGACTTGAAGAAACAAATGTCAGAAGAATCAGTTACACCCAATTCAAAGGCCTCAGCAAACAGCTACCTGGCCCAGACCTTGCATTTCATAGGTTTCACCCATTTAGAGGTGCGGTTTTCTCCCGTACACACTCAAATCACATCTCCTTTGTGTGGAAAAATAAGATTTCATGCACAATCAAGTTTATCTACCTCCAATCAATAAAAGCATTAAAACAGATATAAAAGAAATACAGTTAACCAATTTAAATATTATTGAAAGTCTTGTAGAACTACAGACACGCTGAATGTGAAGTTTCCCCGTTGAAAGGTGTGTTGAAAGCGGTTCAGGCAACACTAGAATGCTTTCAAACGATGCGCAGCCACTTATGAAAACTATTCAGGTGCTTTCCCTAATCTGAAAGGGAGTGCTTTTTCATAGCATTAGCTTTATAATGAGCGTTTTCAGGCAAATTTCAAAGGGTGCATGGTTCACATACTTTAAACTAAATTCACTCATAATTTAGCATCTGACAAAAGCTAATGCTTAATTGTCTCTAAAGAGGCTATAGAAGGAAAACATTTTCCTTATTCACAAACATAGAACTAAACAGTGGGACTTCCTCCCATTCACACCCCTCCTTAATTTTCCTAAGAACAATGGCTCTGCAGAGAACAGGGCACAGAGAGACTGGGAGCACAGATTCAGGGTGCCCAGGGAGAATGAAAGTCACCAGCAGTGCCTTTCACTGCCTGCTAGCCTGGGTGGGAAAACGTTAGTGATAGCATTGTCACTATGGAAGCTGGAAAGGATGAAGGCTGGCCCTCTGTGCTAACAGGGAGTACCCAACCATTTATCATTGACTGAGCTCTTGTACTATGGTGTTCCAGTTTATCTCAACACTTGCTAAATCACAGGGTGAGGAAGCTGTGCCAAGATCTCAGTAGTCATAGTGAGTATCAGGAGAGAGAGAGAGGAGAGAGAGATTGGGAAAAGCCAGAGGCATGTCATGGTAGGTTTTGCTCTGTTGATTTCTATGTCCCTTTGGATAACTCACACAACTCTCCCAGCCTCAATTGCCTGTCTATGGAATATAAGTAATAATCCACAATCCTTTTTGTATTGGAAAAAGTACACGAGTTTACACACATACTGCATCTAGAACATACCTATGTTTTTATCAACCATGTATCTTAACTTTTATGACTTTCACTTTTATTATTATTATATCTTTCCTAAATGTAATATTCTGAATCCTTTGGACAAATACAAAAATTTTATATCTATTTACTTCTTTTTTTTTTTGAGTGTCTCTCAATTAGTAGAACTCCCTTGGGAGAAAAATAAGTAAATAAATCTTCAGACACTCTTTCAAAAAATAAATTCTAGAATTTCAGTCAAGTATTTCAGGTAAAAGAGTCTTTGCAGTGTAGCTTGTTAGGGTAAAGAAATACTTTTACACCATCATTTTGAGGAAGATGGCAACTTTCACAGAAAGGGCCATTTGATGGCATGGTGCCTAAAGGAGGCCTTGCTGTCAGTCATAAAAACACCTTTTGAACCTATCAAAAACCTGAAAGAAAACAACAACAACAACAAAAACCCCTGCTCAGGTAAAGCTTTTATAAATCTCAAGTAATTTTCATAATTGTGACACTTGGCACAGCTTGATAGTATCTTTTATTGATTCCCAGATTTTAAGACAATAATCATTACATTATTATCTGCAGCCCAAGCACCACACCGTAACCTCCTAATTAGGATAAAAAATAGATCCAGGAGCAGCTCCAGCAAGTCACAACAAGTCAATATTTTTAATAAGGATTAATTTAAAAAAAACTCTACAAGGTTGTATTAGAGGCAGTTCTGGCATGTCTATTGATTAACAGTTGGCATTACATCTCATAAAGGGCTCATTATGTAAAGTATCAATCTAAGCACCATGTTTCCCCCCTCTTAAATACTATTGATTTGTTTTGATGTGTTTTTTTAAGCACAGTTTGGGAGCTGAAAAGATTAAGACCTGAGCCCTGCGAAAGCATTGTCCATCACGTTGAGGTGCAAAGGAGAGAGAAAGAGAGCAGAGAGGGCCAAGTTCTGTTGTGTCTTCCTTGTCTGGCATGGGAAGCAAGGTTATCTGCCCTCATCTGAAGGGGTTCCTAATGGGCATCATCAGCTCCAGGGCAAAGTCTTGGCTCCAGCTGGCATCCTCCTGAGAGAGGAGGCAGGCTGTGCTCTTCTCTTGAAATCATTTGTGGGTCCTTTCTCCGCTTGCTACTTTCATATACATATGAAACATTTGTATGTGTATGTGCGCATATACAGTATAACAATGCACATAGTATATATGTGTTTATATGCAAATAAACATCAAGGCCCTGTGGAAAGGATCTTCATTGCCATTCTGAGCACCACAGAGGCAGGAGCCGCAGGAAGACCTCGCAGCAAGGCCACAGGTGCCCGTGGCTCATGAATATGCAGTTCTGACATTTGAAACTCTTCAGCAGATTTTGCAGCCCCTTTCTTCATTGACACCAATTCCCTTCCAATCACAAGGGCTTTCAAATAAACACTGTTGGTTTCAAAGCTGCCGCCAATACTTCCTGTAATAATCTCAGTCCACATTTCTGGAAGGAATGCAGACTGATCCACTTAATTGGATTTTAAATAAATTTAAAAAAAATAACCTCACTTAAAAATAATAATAAAAAAAAGTGAGCAGCCTGTATAGCAAATGCTAGGTGGCACTGCTGTCCTGCCAGAGCTCCAGAGGATTCCAGAAGAATCGCTGAAGCCGGCCACCTCCCTTTATACACTTGCAAAAGGTGCTATTAGGAGTAAAATACTTGGGAACTCTCAGTCCTTTCTTAGAAATGCATTAAGAAGTCATGCCAAAGCTTTATCACTGGAAGGTTGGCAGTTTTCAAAAAGAATTCAAAGTTGGGTACATCTAAATATGTACTCTAAGCATATTTAAATGATTGAGCTAAATAATAGCAATAATTTACCACAAAAATGCATTCTTGAGATAAAACAAAATGCTTGCTTGACATAAAACAAACTATATTTTCTATCATCTTTAAAATTGTGCACATTCAATTTGAGGAAACACTACCTGAAAATTTTTCATCAATAAACAAAGCTAGCATTACCTGCTTATATGCAAAGAGGGAAATGTGTCTTCGTGATTCTCTGGCTATAAAGGAGGAGACTAAAGGGCAGACACACAATGAAGAAAATAAGTGTTAAGCCTGCAAGATGACACACGGCACCAGGACAAGCCTTCAGTGGAGATGGAAAACCTTGAAACATGACTGTTCCTTTTTTCTGCTGATGAAATACCTACCATACACATGCACTGATGAAACGAGATATCCATTCAAGGCCTTTGGGTCTGAAATGACTCCTCTCTCGCAGAGTGAGTAAAGTAGAAGCAACACCTCCCAATCTGAAATCATTTGGAATGGAAAACTTCAGATCCAATTGCCTTAGTTTTCCTTAGGCCTTTCCTCTTTAGCTACTTGCTTACAATGAGCCCTAGCCTGCTAAGCAAAGGGACGCTCGTCCTACCTTCTACCACTTTGTGACAGTTAATGAGAACAAGTGTTTTCGTGAGGTAGTAAAACTCACATTGTAAAATTAGATTATGGTAATGGTTACATTGGACTGTAGAGCTACTAATAGCCACTGAATTGTATACTTAAACAGGTGAACTTTATGATACATATTTCTGTATTAGCAAAGCTATTAAAGAGGAGATAGAAGATAAATTATTGTGGTTATGATCCATACCATTAAAACACATTCAGTAATAAAAAAAAACAGAAAGTATTTATATAAGAGGAAAAATTAAAGTTTTTGACTTATTGTATAAAGTTTCATTGTGATAGCATAGTTTTGGGTCCTTCAACACTAGGTTACATGATTTTGGAAAGGTCATTTGAGACACTGGAAAATCATTTCCATCTTTCATTTATTCCTTCTAACTTCTAAGCAATGGGCTTCATCTCTCACGACTGTTTTCTCGTCCAAGATTACGCTAGAATTCAAGAAATGTCTTCCAAGTTTATCCAAATTCTCTCACCAATACTACTTTCCTTTCCAAAAGGCACAGGCTTGATAGAGTTGTTACATGGGAACTGTTTGCCATTTTCAGGTGAACATATAAATTATTTTTCACCTGAAAAAATCCACCCTTACTTTTATTCAATTTATGGAGCCTGGAACGCTTTTGATATGTAGACAAGAGAAATGACAGCATGCTATAGAATGGAGGCTGCCAATCCTGGTTGCACAGTAGTCACAAAGGGCATATTAAAACCCACACAGCCACCCATAAACATAAATTCTGAACCCTTTGTGGGTCTAAAAGAAAACAACTCCTCAAAAGCTTCTCAGGTGAATCCCATACACACTGAGGAGTGTGGGCTACTGAGAAAACTGTGGCAAAGGGAGATGATGATGGAGGGGCTATTTGAACTGTATCTTGAAATGGGTATGAAAACAGAAGAGGTTTTCAGAGAAGGCAATATCTGTTTTTCTTCCTTATTCTGTAAGATGAAACATTCTTCAAGAGAACCATAAAAATAATCCTGGAAATAAAAGCAGACCAAAACCAAACAAACAAATAAACAAACAAAAAAACCAAACACATTCTAAGGGGATACTAGGTAATAAATTCCAAGGGCTATAGCTAAAGACCAAGAAGGAAACAATCATCATGATTATACCACAGGGCACTATGGAGGCTTCTAGCCTGGAATCTATGACTCTATGTTAAAGTAAAAATTCTGTGCTGAAAAGTCAGCTTGAGCGACTCTGTCTTGGTTTCTCCCAGATTTCCATCCTAAGCTCCATGTGACTCTTTATACAATGCCCATGTCCTTCCCCAATCTACAGCCCAGGTGCCTCAATGCCACTGGAATCAGAAAGGCAACTCTATACGCTTTTCTTCTACTCTTAGAAAGATCAAGGTAGTTGGAGAATATTGATTATATCCAAACAGAATTCCACATCACAAACACTGTTTTATAGATAAGGAATAAAGCTGGCTGGAAAAAGGAAGATTATTGCAATTTAAGTGGCTAAACATACAGGAAGCGAAAGTTTAGATTAGAAGGTTTATTAACTCACAAAGGGGTTAATGTGTTTCTGGATTACTAATATCTCTTAGTCTCTCTCAGTTTCTCTGTCTCCCTCTGTCTCTCTATATCTGTAATATATATACATGTATATATATATATGTATGTATGTATGTATATTGTAATTTGAAAGAGATCCCTCCAGTGTTATTTTTCAAATGGACAGTATCACATAAAACATTCTGTTGTTAAGCATTCAGGAACTTGGTGATATGATTGGGATAGGAATATTGACACCATAAGAGTAGGCAGATGCTACAAATAAGGTATGTCCAAATCTTAGAGTAAATTCTTACATGTTTACATGGACATAATTGCTACACGGCATTTGCCCAACCCTAAGCCACCACAACCATAGGAATTATAATATGGTGTCTCCTGGGACTACCATATATAATTTTCCTCCAGAATTTATCCAACTCATAATACTGAATCTCTTTACTCTGATTGTTTCCCTAAAGCATAGGGTCCTATAATTCTGCTTCTATCCAAATAATCTTTCAAATATTTCCTATGGTGGTCAAATTAGTACAAAATTAACCACAAGCTGTGTGGTAGTGCACAAAAATCTAGTTCACAGTCATAATTTTCATAGAGAATATAGTTTCTTTCCATATTTTAAAACTTCTACAAACGCAGGCAAATTTCTTTGTGGTAATATGGATAAGCAACAATGGGTAGACTATTTCTGTTCTGTTTTCATCTTTACTTTTCTCAATGTTGTTTCTAATGTTTCATAAATACCAGCCTCTTAAATTGAAAATAAAGAATACAATGGTATTTCCTAGACATGTTTTACAGAACTGCCTCCTCGCGAAATTTCCTTTACAATGTTACTTAAGGAGCCTTCTCTAATTCATGTGTATACAGTGAAGGAGGGGACATGTGCACATATGTGAGGGTACCCACAAAAACCAGAAAAGAGTGTTGGACTTCCTGCAACGAGAGTTCCAGATGCTTGTGAGAATCACCCCCCCCCCTGTGGGTGCTGAAAATTGGACTCATTTAGAAGAACAACAAGTATTTAATGCCCTAGGCATCTCTCTGGGCAGTACAAAGAACACTGCTGTAAAATGAGTGACACTGAATGCTTACGTGTCACCAGTAACCCATGCGCTGAAATATATTACCCCAATGTGACGGTAATGAAGGTGGAACCTGTGAGGGGTGCTGAGGTCAGGACAGCAGACATTCATGAATAGGACTAGGGTCTTTACAAGGCTGACCTAGAGAGCTCACTGACATTGTTCATTTTATGAGAAGACAGTCATCTATGTTTAAGAAAAACACCAATTTTGGACCTTCCAGCCAGCCCAAACTATGAGAGATGAATATCTATTTTTTCATAAGCCACCCATTCTACGATATTCTGTGACAACAGTCCAGCTAAGATAGCATGTAGTGGTTATCCTGGGAGCACATACACAAAACACATAACTATAGTGCTTACAATGGCACAACCTTAGCCAACATCATTTGAAAGCTTAAAAAAAAACTATTTAATGTCATTAAAAACTAGCTGAAAAAAAATTACCAACTAAATTAGCTCTGCTGGTATTCAAGTCTGTAGCTAATCCTCCCTGTGAACTCTAAGAATGCAAATCTGAGCTTCATGAGGAATTGGGGGAATAAGTGATTGAAATTTTATATATAATAAGAATATTGCATATCTATACTGTATAACCTCAAATGCATATGAAACACGAAACTATACTGAAAAGTAATCTGTGACATGTGCTCAAGGTGTGTTTCCTTGGGCCCTATTCCTATGTACACACAGGCTAGCAAACATTTTGTCAGGCGATGCAGGTAGCTTCAGAAAACTGTAGTTTGCATAGCCTATGTGTTCCAAGGAAATGTGAATTGAGTTTCTGAAGCCTTTGAACTTTCAAGATCAAAAATCCTTTAAATTAAAGGTGTTGGCTTATTAAAAATAGAGAAGCGGGCTTAGTTTATACTGTTACATTCACCTTTGTGTAAACCAAACATACTGCAAATGTATTTCATCATTGGGGGAATAGTTCCAAAAGCCGAGACACATCCACACGTCAGAGGCCACTTGCCACTTTGTACCTTATCATTCTTAAAAAGCTTTATGGGGACAGCATTGTATCTGAAAGATTCATGCCACACCTCATTTTAATCATGGACACAATAAACCCCATCTCTTCAAAGTCATTTAGCTGTGAATTTTCAAGAATACATCAAGTAGATTTTCTATGGGCCCATCTGTGCAGCACATTTATTTTCTGTGACTGTTTTGCTGAGCACAATGAAAACCTTGACTACTAATGAATAGGGACCCAGAGGAAGGCAGGGTTGCTGCTGCTGCTTCTGCTGTTGTTGTTGTTGCTGCTGCTGCTGCTGCTGGGGGGGGGGGTAGTGGTGAGCAACAAGCCCCTTTCACCTGGCACTGCAGCCTGAGATCTGCTAATTTGCTGAAGCTTTTCAAGAAAAGCCTGTTCATTTATCTGCTTCTCCTGGCTCTCATCTACTCTACTTAATGAATAATCTCCAATATGGTATTCCTGGCTAAGAAGGGGAAATCTAAAGGCAATTCTCTCTACTGTGTTCAAGGCAAGAAAACTTAGTTCCAATGAGACAGAAATATTTGAAGCTGTTAGAAAAGGGGGTGGTGTTGTGGAAGTACACATGTTTAGAACTTGGGTTATGAAGACATAGCTTATATAACCTCCAGTCTTACCATCTGTAAAATGGGGTTACAGTTGAAATTGTCCTTACCTACTACTGTAGGGGAAAAAATAAGGTGAAGCATGGAGAGTTCTTAGGAGGCAAATAATAAACATGTGACCTCTCAATGCCATATAAAGGCATGTGATGCACTGACACATAATTGGCTTTCATTTTTATTACCAAGAACAGAATATCTAACGTCAAGGTCACCATGAACAATCGATAGATATAAAGACTAATAATGAATTATTTCCTTGCAAGGTACTATACTTAGAGAAACATCCACTGCCATTGAGGCTATGATATTTGGGATATAAGATAATGATTAATTCAGTCCTGCTCTAAAAAAAATGCTTTTCAGCTTCTCTTTTTGGTGAGAATGTAAGGAAAAGCTATTTCAGAGCAAAATACAGTTTCTAGTAACATTGCAAATGATAAATGTATTTCTAAGGGAATCCATATCACATTATGGGCTACTGCATCTGTTATGCCCAAATGTAATATAAATGATGATTTTGAGTCCACGTGGATATTTCAGTGATAGATGATGATCAAATCAACTTTTACAAAACGTTTCTGATATTTTATGGAATCTTCTCAGAGCTGTTCAATGAAGAATTTATAGACTATCAAATATGTTTCAGCTCATGGATGCAAATGTTACCTTTTAAATGTTTGTAAGATTTCCTCTCTTTTTCTCTCTCTGCCTCTCTCTTGCTCGCTGCCTCTCTACCTCTCTGTCTCAGTCTCTGTCTCTCCCTTCCTCCTTGCCTTTCTTTCTCTACATATGTATGTATGTTTATATGTATGTATACATATATGTGAATGCACAAATGTACATGTGTTTGTGTGCATGTGTGTGTGTGTTTAGAAGGACCCAGGAAATCAGTTTCACAAATGTGAAATTATAAATTTACTCTTCTGAAATCATAAAATCAGGTGACCAAAAACTGTTCAACTCAGAAAGTCCTCCAGTGTTCACAAACTCTTCCTGTTCCCTGCTCTCTCCAGTCCCTCTCATTGGGAAAATTTTTACAGACTTGTGAACCCATTACTTACTTCAGTCTGTACTGTTTTATCACTGTTTTCTTATTTGGGATTATTAATAGTGAATGGTGGTTATACAGTTTTGTTTATGTCTTTGTCTCTGTTGTTCTTAGCACAGAACCTGTTTCATGATAAGCATTCAAGCTCTGGCTGCAGAACTAAGTGTGAGCTATTATTCTGCTCAAACTTCATAGAACATTATACACAGAGGCAGGCATTTAAAAAGGCAATAAAAATGCAAACCATTTTGGCAGCTCAAGAATGAGTATTAATTTGGGAAAAGAGAAATTTCTTCTTAGGTAGGACAAGTTTTCTCATATTTAGAGCTGAGTTATTCAATATGATTGCATTTTTCATGCATTCACTCATTCATTTCACCAAATAGGAAAACAAAAAAGCGTAACACAGTGGTTAAAAATGAACCCTGCTATTGATTCCATCTCTTCCAGTAGTGTGTTAATCTGAATCATCTGTGTGATCCAGGATAAGTTCCATATTTAAGCTTTAGTTTCTCAATATGGAAAAAGGAAGTAACAGCATTTATAAGTATCTCCTTTGTGGTGAGGTCATCATGTAGATTAATCAAAATAACCCATGATGTACATTAGGATAATTTAGCTATCAATTTGATATTTCTCTTTTAACTTGAGATCTCTAATCTGAAAATTTGGAGTTGGGAGATGGCTCAGCATTTAGGAGCACTAGTTGTTCTTCTAGAGGACCTGGAGTTAGTTTCTAGCACTCATGTGGCAGCTTACAACTGTCTGTAACTCTAGGTTGAGGTAACCAAGAATCAGAAAGACACACATGGTATATACTCTCTTACAAGTAAGTGTTATCCATATAATATAGGATAAGCATTCTAAAATCTACAAGCCTAAGGAATATAAACAAAAAGGAGGACTCTAGGGTGGATGCTTAAATCTCATTCATTATGGAAAACAGGATAATATCAGAAGTGGTGGAAGAGAGGGAAGAAGATGGGAGATGACTATAGAGGGTCCTCTGAAAGTGTATATGCAACAGGGTACTGAAGAAGTTGCTTAGACTCACAGCCAAACTTTGGACAGAGTGCAGGGAGTCTTATGGAAGAAAGAAGATATCAAAGGACCTGGAGGAGACAGGAGCCACACAGAGAGACCAACAATCCCCCCCCCCACACACACACAAAAACCCTGGGCCCAGGGAGGGGGGACTGCAGAGATTGATGTATCAACCAAAGACCATGAATAGAGAGAACCTAGACCCACTGCTCAGATGTAGCCCATAGACAGCTCTGTCTCCATGTGGGTTCCTTAGTAAGAGGAGAAAAAAAAAAACCATCTCTGACATGAACTCAGTTGCCCGATCCTTGATCATTTCTTCCTGTTCGGGTGACTTAGCCAGTCCACAGAGGAAGAAGATCCAGGCAGTCCTGATGGGACCTGATAGGTTAGGGTCAGACAGTAGGGGAAGAGGACCTCCCCTGTCACTGTACGAAGGGAGAGGAAGAGGGGAGGAAGAGGGGAGGAAGAGGAAGGATGGGACCAGGAGATGAGGGAGGGGGATATAACAGGGATACAAAGTGAATAAATTGTAAATAATAATAATAATAATAAATAAATAACACTTACACCAAAAGAAAGGTATCCAATGACATCTTCTGACCTTCACAGGGACCACATAACATGTGCTGTATAAACACACACACCATGCACGCACACACACAGGAGCACACACACACTTTCTGTTAAAAACCCTTGTATACATAAAAATAAACAAATTTCTTAAAAACATGAAATTAAAAATTAGGCAAAGCTGAAAACGTTTGAACACTGACATGATAGCACAAATGTAAAACTTCATACTTGACCTTATGTGACAGGTCATGTGTCATAATCCAAAATTATTTAAAACATTTTTTCTATAAAATTACCTCCAGGCTATGTTTTGAAAGTATAGGTAAATTAAGTTCATGTTTATACACGAATTTTATCTCCAAGGCGTCAGGGAACCTCATCATAAGTGTATGTAACTATAAATATATGTGTAACTATTAAAAACAGGCAATATAGGAAATCTGCTAAACTGGTACTCTAGCATTTCACAAGATAAACCTGTGTTTACAGACTGTAATATTAATTTTACAGAGTGTAAGGGGATGGGACATGGTTTCCTTAGAATTCCTAGAACTTCACAATCTTCCAGGTAAGCAAGAAACAAAGGAAAAGGTTAACAGTTTATGACTAAAAGCTGTATTCATTCAGTGGCCACCGAAAGCTGAATGAGGAATGTTATTACTTTCTGGCATTACTCAGCCTGACCTCTCTTTTTATTGTTGTTTCCTCTAGCAGGCAGGATATCCCCTGGACCCTCAGGATGTGAGATGTCAAATTCTGGCACTCCAACAGAATTGAGTAAAATTTAAGTGACAGAAAGGCCATTTTCCAATAAACAGGTATTGAATAAAAAAAATCATTATCTACATGAATTAGGCAGCCAGTGTAAGGTGTGGAAAAACAATAGTAGAAAATAAGTATGATTTTGAGTATCTCTGGAGTATACCCAAAACATGAAGACAGAATGTAATAAGAAATAATAATAAGTAATAAGTAAAAAGCAAAAAACAATAAGCAAAAAGAAATGGCCATGGTTAAGAAGGAAGCTGAACTGAAGGAGCCCATCTTTCACACTGCCGACATTGACTCTCCTACAAGCCAGAAGCTACATATTGCTTTTACTTCTCTTCAGAAGCTGAGAGAAAAATGCTACCAAAATATCTAGGTCTCAAGAAAATGAGAGAGCAAAGCAGAATGGCTTCTGGAATAGGAGTCAAGAAGTATGCTCTATTACATGTTGTGCTGATATGGTGTAGTTTTGGATACCAGGGATGAGAGATGGAAAAGATGTCGTGATGTGCAAATGAATTCAGATATGGCAAAACACTAAAGTGTCATTCATTTACCTTAATCTAAGTAATGTTACATTCACTTAAATAAGAGATCCTACCCACACCAAAACAATGAAATAAACAGACTTTTCACCCAATTTCTAATGTCATAGATGCATTCTCCATGCCTAGAGAAAGCATTGATCATGCCCATGTTGCTCCAGTGTTCTTCAGTACATGTCTGAATTATTTATTTCATAGCACTTCTTGTTTTTTAAGTTAGCAGTTCAAATTTATGAGACCATTCAAATGCTCTCTCTCCATGATGTGGTGCCTCAGAGAATGTTTTTCACTCCATTTTTTTCCTAAGGTTGAACCATCTACATTTAGTTTAGAATGGTTAAAAATAGACATTAAGCCAGATCAGTTTGCCTTAGACAATCATACCTTCACGTGAAATAAATATCCACTTGTCACAAATTTGGAAACAAAAAATGGCTGAAAAAGAACCAGAAATTTATGGACCAAACACTGATTTATTTATTTTTGTTCATGACTCTCCCTGACTTATTGTCTCCAACACACACATTTTTTTACTAGAATTCCATCTCCTGAGAATGCTGACTACATATAATATTACTCCCTTCTTAAAGTCAATAAAATGAAAATAAGAGTTCCTCAGTGGCTATTTATGTAATCCTCTTCACATCAGAAGGAATCTTCATGAATGAGGTCTCATCCCATGGTAAAGAAAATAATGTACACAGGAGGTTGGGGAATTTGAATTGCTCATTGATCAGGTACAAGTTTAGGCTCTGGATTCAATACCCACCATTGAAAACACACACCCGCAAACATACATGCACACAAACACACAACACAGAAGTGAATAGGAGTTGGTATTAGAGAAATGTCTGGCACAGAGCACTAATTGCAGCCTCTAGGCCCCACTAAGCCCTAACTCCAAGTGTGGCTGCAAACTGGAGCTGGGGACTTCACTTGCCTTACAGAAGTATTTGGCCACTTTTCCTGAAGACTGGTCGCTTTGTCATAATTTTTCAAAGATTCTTTTGTATCAAATGAAATCCAGATTTCTAGCTCACTTTCACATCAAAAAGACTGATACCACTAGGTTTGTATTTTTTCTAAATGACAACTGGCCAGAACATGGTAAAACTGTCCCCCATCTACTAAAAGTGACTCGTATCAGTCAGGCTTCAGGCAAGAACCTACAGACTTCTGAGTATAGACCTCATAATTTGTGTAACAAACGAAGATCCACAGTCTACAGAGAAGTTCCATCAATACCCTGTCTGGAGCAATCTGAATACATGCTGCAATTAACAATGCAAATCTTAGAATGGAATAAATTAGAAGTCGTTCAATCTTGTGGTCCATAATATGGTATTACAGGGTTCCATTAGAAAGTAACAAACATATTTTCATATTAAAATTTAGTTATTAAAAAAAAAACTAAAGCAAATTGTTTTTCTGTTTCCCAGAAAATCTTTTTTTCTAGTCTCTTTCTTTCATGGTCCTATCTTCCTCTGGATCACAGCTTCATTCATTTTTTTTTAATCTTTTGTTTATTTTCATATTAGTGTGGTAACAATTTCCTGAGGTCATGATGAGGGAAGATGTAGTGATTGCTGGTCAAGTATTTCAAAAGCAGAGGGTTTAATGATTTTGATAGGAAAACACAGGAGAAAAGTATTCATTGAGGAATAAATATATACCACATGATAGTATTTCTATATCTGAATATAATAGAGCAAAATAAATTTTTATTAACTTTGAAAAGCCATGAAAGCATTGAGTTTTGCTAATATTTCATTTGATAGAAGAGAAGGCTTTGTAATAATCCTTGATTCGTATGGTAGAAAACAGAGTTCAATGGATAAAACTTAGAACCCAAATCCTAAAATAATCTTCATCCCACAATATAGATCTTGCTAAAATTTAGGGACATGGTTGGTTTCAAGCTTTTTATTAAAATATCACCTTCTTTTGCATTTGATCTGAAATTACAACAGATCCTGGGAGTCTTCACTCTAGTAGCTCAGAGTTTTTCACTCCATGAACACTTTCCTGGTGAAGATGGAAGGTAGAATAAACATAACATTAAGGCCTCAATAGGAAGGCACAGATGAGGGATACAGAGGACCAAGAAATCAGAAATATTTCTGAAGTTTTAGTTACGATGACAAACTCAGTTGAGCCTAAGAAGGCCGGATTGCCTGTGAGGCGGGTGGCAGGTGTGCGGTCAGTCTTTGGTAGTCATGATTCATTTTCCACTATTACTTCCTGGCATCATGTCAGCTGATACACTGCATGACAAGGGCCTTTGGAGACATATTAGAGATCTCAATAATTTGACATTGACACAGGGAGATTTCACTACACTGCCCTGGGTGAGACTATACGGACATTTAAAAGCAGAATTTTGTCTCGCATAAGAGCAATAGACACAGTTTAAGAAGACTAATAAGTAAAGCCAGGGGTGTAAAATGAAGGGCTCTTAAGAACAGATGGATTGAATGTTTCAGTTTGACTGAGTAATGGGGACTTCAGTGCTATAGACACAGGAAGCACATAGATTGTGATGACTCAAATATGTGGTAAGCTTGGCCTTGGACTCTTCTCTGAGCTCCAAGAAGGAATGTGGATTTGCTGACATCTCTGCTTTGACAGAAACTTTATGAGAATGATGCTTAGCCATATTCATTCAATAGACTGGAATTCCCACTCAAGATTACACTGAGGATGTCTATGTATTTCTAAGTCGTCATGTGTGGGTTCTGATGGCTAGCTCTGGAACTCTTTTCAGTGTTTTTGTTCGTTTGCTTGTTTCTTCTGTTTTTTGTTGTTTTCTGGAGTTACTCTGCTATTGTCTTATCTCTAGTCCATCTTGCCTCTGTATGATTTTCCATTTAAGTCTGCTCCTTGAGTTATGGCTTATTCCAAAGACGCTGATACATTATGCTCAGCTACTATACTTGTGCAGCTATACTACAAAACTCATAAAGCATGTGGCGTAGAGGTTTGTCAGGGAGATATGCAAATTATTCCCCTCCCCTTCCTAATAGCCTGTAACTAAACTTTCAAAACTTGGCAATACTCATATATGTGAAGGACCAAGGTTCTTGGCTGATCAGAGTTGGAAGAGAAAGAAACATTCTTAGTGAAAAGATTCCCTACATGCTAGCCTCTGAATCCGGTGTGTTGTATAATCATTTAATTATCAAGGCAATGCAGTAGGACAAATATATTACTCCCTTTCAGAGAGGAGAAGGTTGAGGTTATTGGATATGAGCAGTAGGTCAAAAGCTAACAAATTCCCATAGGTAAAGTCAATATAATCTTTTATATCACCCCCTTTCTGAGGAGGATTTTCCAGGGGATCATTTGTAGAAGCTGGATGAACCTTGTACTTAAGGACAGTCCCATGAATTGTTGCACATACAGAGCAAGAACTTTCACTTCAAAGGGCTTGCTTTGAATGAAAAATCTTCAGGTCTCTACACCAAGGAAGGTCCAGTGCTCTCTGAGTGATTGTTCTAGTTACTCTCTTTCGTCCAGAGCTCTCCAGTCATGGTGTCATACTATTCCATCCACCACTGAAGTTATGGTACTGAACGCTGAAAATGTGACTTCTCTGAGTCCTGCAATCAACATAGGTCACCTAACCAAGATTCCCCTGAAGATGCCTGTGCATTCCTAACTGCTGACGTGGAGGCAAGAGTGTGTTCAGGAATTCTCTCTCAGTCTTGTCTGGAGCACCTAACCTGTTGTCTCATCTTTGGTCCAATTTTTCCTGCTGTGATGTCTCTCTACCATTATTCTTCTCACTGAATTATCTTTTTTTTTTTCATTCTGAAAACTTGAGCTAATGTTTCAATTAATTTCTTTGGGATGTTATTCTGATGTCTAATTGGTGTCACTATTTATTTTCTTTTCTGACACATAATTTGTTTCACTGCTCTCTTCATTTCTCCTAGTTTGGGACCATTATTCCACATTTTACCAACATAGTCAATAGTAATTTTTTTTTTCTGTTTAAGACTTCACAATAATCTCTTACAGCAATAATCCTTCCCGCGATGACAAAATAAAGAGTAAAGAGAATAAGATATGGTTGTTATACTATCCATTCTTTTATCACTATAAATATTAATATTTCCTGATTAGTACTGAAAATTGAATTGTTTCCATTCCTCAGATTTTATAATATCACACTTTTATAGTGGATTCAATTTTACCCCCTTTTTTTAGAAGTATTTTTTAGATTTGTTTTCATCTGCATGAATATTTTGCTTGCCCATATGCACGTGCACCATATATGTGTTCGGTGCCTGTGAACCTGTGTTAAGAGAAGAGGATACTGCATTTTCTGGTACAATTGTTATGGATGGATGTGGGTGCTGGCAACTGAACCCTTTGCCTCTGCTGGAGCATAACCTTTTCAGACACTGGGCAAGTCTCCAACCCCACTCTTCAGTCTCTCTCTTTCTATCTCTCTCAATCTCTCCCCTCTCTTTCTCTGTCTCTCTCCTTCTCCCTATTTTTCTTACTCTCTCTCTCTCTCTCTCTCTCTCTCTGTCTCTCTTGCTCTCTCCTGTCTCACATTTCTTATTTAAAAAAAAAATCTCTTCTAATTGCTGAATAGTGTTCTATTGTGTAAATATACCACATTTTCTGTATCCATTTCTCAATTGAGGGACATCTGGGTTGTTTCCAGATCCTGGCTATTGCAAATAAAACTGCTTTGAGCATGTTTGAGCAAATATCCTTGTTGTGTACTTGAGCATATTTTGGATATATGCCTAGGAGTGGTATGGCTAGGTCTTGAGGAATCACTATTCCTAATTGTCTGAGGAAGCACCAAATTGATTTCCATTGTGGTTGTACAAGTTTACATTCCCACCAGCAATGAAGGAGGGTTCCTCTTTCTCCACATCCTCTCCAGCATGTGTTGTTACTTGAGTTCTTGATCTTAGCCATTTTGATGAGTGTAAGGTAAAATCTCAGGGTTGTTTGATTTTACCTCCCTGATGACTAAGGATGTTGAACATTTCTTTAAGTGTTTCTTGGCCATTCAATATTTCTCTATTAAGAATTCTCTGTTTAGCTCTGTACCCCATTATTTAATTGGATTACTTGATTTGTTGCTGTTTAACTTCTTGAGTTCTTTATATATACTGGATATTCGCCCTCTGTCAGATATAGGTTTGGTGAGGATCCTTTCCCAATCTGTAGGCTGTCGTTTTGTTCTGACAACAGTGTCCTTTGTTTTACAGAAACTTTTCAGTTTTATGAGGCCCCATTTATTGATTGTTGATCTTAGAGGCTGTGCTGTTGGTGTTCTGTTCAGGAAGTTGTCTCCTGTGCCAATGAGCTCAAGGCTCTTCCCGAAACAAGGAAATCATGAAATTGGCAGGCAAATGATGGAAATTAGAAAAGACCATCCTAAGTGAGATATCCCAGAAGCGGAAAGACACACATGGTATATACTCACTTTTAAGTGGATCTTAGACATATAGGATAATCATACTAAAATCTGTACACCTAAAGAAGCTAAGCAAGAAGGAGGATATTGGGTAAGATGCTCAATCTTCATTCAGAAAGGCAAACAGGATAGACATCTGAAGGTTAAAATAAAGAACAAGATAGGAGACTACCATAGAGGGCTTCTGAAAGACTCTACCTAGCAGGGTATTAAAGCAGATGCTAAGACTCATTGCCAAATTTTGGACAGAGTTCAGGGAATCTTATGAAAGAAGGGGAAGATAGAAAGACCTTGAAGGGTATGGAGTTTCATAAAGAAGAACAACAGAACCAATCAATCTGGTCCTAGGGGTCTTTTTTTGAGTCTGAAACCCCAACCAAGGACATAGTCAAGACCCCCTGCACAGAGGTAGCCTGTAGCAGCTCAGTCTCTAAATGGGCTCCCTAGTAAGGGGAACAGGGGCTGGCTCTTTGATCACCTCCCCCTGAGGGGGGAGGAGCCTTACCAGGCCACAGAGTAAGACTATGAAAGCCAGTCCTGATGAGACCTGATAGGCCAGGGTCAGATGGAAGCTGAAGAGGTCCTCCACTATCAGTGGACTGAGGAAGGGGTATGGGAGGAGATGAGGGAGGGAGAGGGTTAGGAGGGAACACAGTGGGACTACAGCTAGGATACAAAGTGAATAAATTGTAATAAATAAAAAAATTACATTAAATTTTTTTCCTCTGGTTATATCTGTCTTCTTACCTCCTTCAGTATGTAAACTTAACTGTTCTTTTTTTTTTCCAGGTCACCAGGAACGACTTCTACAAATTTGAAATGTTTTGAAAATGTTAGAAAATATTAATGAGAAAAAACTTTTAAAAAGATTCATAATCATGAGGACAAAGAAAACAACCAGAAATATTTTTCTCTATTGCTATTATGATCGCATGACATATTGTAACCCAGTGAAGGCTCAATCAAAATTAATGAACTCAGGCGGGGTCTCTACACTTCAGTCTCTTAATATGCAAATGATTTTGCCTCCTTTTAACCCTAGTTGATGTGAATGAAAGCTATGAATTTCTACAATAGTTCAAAGAAGAAAACATTTTCTCAACTAAGGAAGAAAAGAGAATGCTTCATGTAAGTGTTTATCACTGAGAGCATGGGGCAAGTTCTTTGTGTTCTGTGGAAGGAAGAGAGAAAGGCGAGTATAGCAGAGACAGATGATAGTATGAGGTTAAAAGGTGTATTTGGAGACACAGGACCTACATTTGAATCACCGAGCAGTTCCAAGTGCCTGGGTATAAAGGGTAAATCAAGTAGGTGCTCTGAGAACTAAGAGTAGGACTCTTATTTTTTTACCTTTAACTATGAGAACCAGGAATGGCAATGTGCTGCTTTCGAAAAGTAGGATTTCCTTGTTTCATCCAGAGGCAAGACATAATCTAGACTGTACTTTGGAAAAGCATCTAGCAATAACTGGGAGACAACGCTATCTGCTGGAAAGAACATGTTGCAGTATATCTATGCAGAGTCGAGGTTTAATATCTCCCTCTAAGAAGCGTGTGTGACATTTGATGAAATACCTCTCATCACTGTACTTCAGGTCTTCTCCTATGAAATACGAAGAGTGATACTTATTGCCTAGGACTTGTCTTAGCTGAGGTTCCATAAATCAGAACCTGGAAGAAGTAGTTATGTAAAAGTGCCCCATGAAAATAATCCCATGGGAGACGAATAGAGAGACAGGATGAGAAAGAAAGATGGCGGGCCAAGTCAGAGGATGATCTGAGACCGATCCTTCCAGGCTGGCTTCACCATTAATTATCCTCACAGTTGACTTCTGAGTATAGGTGTTTGCATACTTGTACTCACCTGTAGCAGGCAAGCTGAAATATTTCTCCTTCCAGATGCCCCACTTATATGCTTAGAAAAAAAATGTGGAGTCACCAATAAGAATGTTCCTATCAAGAGGTGGAGTTTGAGGTTAGGCACAGAAGGATAAATAATACTGACTACCCCAAATTAAAAAAAAAAGTCAAATGTGAAAAGATATTGCTTTGCCCCATAGGGAAACTAGACTCAAATGCAAGGCCAATTTTAGCATAAGAAGTATTGCAAATGAATGTCATTTAAGTCCCTTTACTTCCCCAGAAACCAAGGATGAGTCATGGATAAAGTAGGCTCCTTACTAAACAAGGGAGTGGTCCCATAGACTATGTATGCTTGAACAAAAAGCAGGCTCTAATAAAAGGAAATGTAAGGAAGGACAGATGTGAGGTCAGATGTGGTACAGAGACCAGGCCACATGACAGGAGATGCTGGAAAAGCAGAAGGACAACAAAGAGGACTCAAGAACACTGGAGAAGGCTCAGTCCTTCAGAAGGGAGGTTGTTCTGGGAGATTTGTTTCTGGGAAATTTAGGATATCTACAACTTTGTTTTCTTTTTTAAAACATTACTAAAATTTTTACTATTTATTCACTTTGTATCCCTGCTGCGACCCCCTCCCTCATGTCCTTCCAATTCCACCCTCCCTCCCTGTTCTTCCCCCTATGCCTCTCCCCTAGTCCACTGATAAGGGAGGTCCTCCTCTCTTTCTGTCTAACCCTAGCTTATCAGGTCTTATCAGGACTGGCTACATTGTCTTCCTCTGTGGCCTGGCACGGCAGCACCCTCCCACCCCCAGGGGGATAAGGAACTGGTTCTGGAGAACACCAGAGGCTCTTCTTTGCACTCCCAACAACTACTTGATGTGAAGTTAGACGGGTTGAGCTTAGGTTGTAATAGAGACCATTCTATTCCATGATGAGAAAATGTTAAACTACTCTGACAACATGGTATCTGGGCAGGAAGAAAGAGCCCAGATTGGATTAGGCTTACAAACTGTGGAAACTGAAGAGGACACAGCATCTGAGCTCAATTATACCAGCCAGCCAATCAGTTCTCTAAAGCACTGTGTATTATTCATAGTAAAAGTTAAAACAAAAAGGAAAATGGAGACTAATCATAAAAAAGCTTAATCATGAAAACAGAGCACACGCATCTCTAAACAAAGAGCCCTTGTAGCCAATCACAAGCTCTAAATGAGAGATATATAGTACAGTCATAAGCAGGCTGCAGCATCAGGAAAAAAAAATCCTGAGTTAATCAGAAGGCATTCTTCCCATACAGTAAGCTGGTACCCATTACAATCCACTGTGCTAATGACCATTACTCAAAATGACAACATCGTAACTAAAATCACCATTTGTTCAAGTTAATTTCTTAAAGATCTGTGATTTTCCTCTATTACATTTAATATTTATGAATTCTAACTCACTGGAACTTCTCTATTTTCAGGCTATTACCATTCATTTTCAGGGTGGAAAATGAAGGTCATTAGAGCTGGACTCTTACTTTTCTTTTTCATTTACCTAGCATCATATCTTTAAAAGGCAATAGAATCCCAATCAAATGCTTGGCATACAATAACAGTTTTCACCTTGACTTGAATATTATGTTACTGGGAACAAAATTCTGGTCCCATTAGCTTTGTGTACTGTATCTAAACATTTCCCACTTTCAGCAATAAATATTTCCTAACAAATCTGGCAAGAAAGAGAATCCATTTTGCAGGAAGATCCTGATTTCACTGTGGCTACTGTTGTAAGCAAAGAAGAAAAATACTCAAAGGAAATTGAAAACCACTGGCAAGGAAGAGATGAAGTTGGCAGGCAGGTGAACGGCATGCAAGGTACAATGTTCTGTGCTTTATCCTTGTTCCTTCCCCTTTCCCAAGAATGCCTGGTTTGTTTCAGGTTTCCTCTGGGAAATGAATTCAGGGTCTTGGAAGCCCGTATTGCTATACTTTTACAGGGTACTTTTGCTGCATAAATGAAATGGATCTGGGTTTCCATTGGTTTAGTAATCAGACAAGAAAAAAAAACCCAAAAATTAAAAAAAAAATGGGTTCTGATAAAGAAACGCATGCCCAGTGATAAAAGGTATTTAAAATAAAATCTGTAAAATTAAATTACTAGTGTCATGGCTATTCTTAGATCATCCTATGCACTCATTTGAATGCTGTGCCCAGCGCTGCTTGGGGTAATGGTGTAACCTATGCTTAGTTACACACATTTAAGAAAAATGGTGCTTTAAAACTGCTCCAAAACACCATTCATATTAGTGAAAGTGTTCTTAAGCTCTGTATCATCTCCCATACTATCAGTCCTTTTCAAAGTTTACAGAACATATTTTTTTCAGAAAAAAAGAAATCTGTAAAATTTCTGTCATTCCTTTAAAAATGCCCCTGCAGATGGAAATGAGGATGACAGAAGAAGAGGAGAAAAGAGGGAGGGGAATGGAAAATGATGGTTGGAAGAGAATGGGAAGGGGATGAGGAGGGTGGAAGCATGTGCAGAGAAATGTTAAAAATAAATAAATAAATGAAATAATGACCCAAATAAGGACTAAGTGAAAAGTGAAAGGCTTTTCCTAGACTGCACTAATAAAGGATATTCTTGCAGGCTAAGAAAAAAAAAAAAGAATTGAAAAGGATCCCTCACTGGGAACAAATTCTCAGCCTTTCTGTGAAAAATAAACACGAAAGATATAAACAGGTAAGTGTAATGTCAGTTTTAGTTACAAATTAAATGGTTTGCCTCCACAGAGTTTACATAAAGTACAAATTTATGGAGTGTGTCTCTGTTTCACTCCTGTGGATGAGGGAACACTGTCGCATTTGCCTTCCATTGCCACATCATTGGCAGAGGTAGTGGGTGGTTGGGAAAAGGGAGATGATATAAACCATCCCTAAAACGAAGTCTCACAAAAATGTCCCTCACTAGTTTAGGAGAACATATTCCTCCTATCCAGGTAGCAAGAAACAAAAAGTAAACCTCAATCCAAATATAATTTATACACCACAGCCAGAGTAGGAAAAGGACCATTACTTAGATATGTATGTGGAAAAGAAAAATAAAACAGACCCATTTATAGGAGCTCAAGTCATGGCTTAAGGATTTACTTCAGAACCAATTGGGAAATACATCAAAGAAAAGCAGGAACTCTTTACTTCTTTCCAGTAAGCTGGACTGAATTCATGACTACAGCCATCTTGAGTTGAGCAACTCTGAGTAGTAGCCTTCTTGCTTTATTTGCTGAGTTTCCTAGCACATTAGTAATAAACAAAAATCAGTTGAGTAATATGTAGGCTTTACAACCAAGAATATACTCAGCCTTTTTTCTGTTGGCTTAAGGTAAACCAGGTACATTCTGATTTGAACAGAGTCACTATTTTTTAAAATATTTTTTTTATTTTTTATATTAATAACAGGTTATTTACTTTGTATCCCAGCCATAGCCCCCTCCTTCGTTCCCTCCCAATCCTACCCTCCTTCCCTCACCTCCTCCCTGCCCCTTTCTAAGTCCACTGATAGGGGAGGACCTCCTCCCCTTCCATCTGACCCTAGCTTATCAGGTATCTTCAGGACTGGCTGCAATGTCCTCCTCTGATGTAATGAAAACACCACATATGCAGACACACTCATGCTCTACATTTTTTTTTCTGACTCAAATTGCAAACATCCACTCATTTGTCCTTGATAAATGACCCTGCATGCAATCCTGGATGTGTTTATCTCTCTTTCTTTTGTTTTCTGGAAACTTAAACTGGGTTCTCAGACCCTGACCTGTATGGAGTTCAATAGGATAAACCTTATTACCTTGATGGCAGGATATGCAAAGTGAGAGAAAAGGCAGTGCTTTTCACCTGGAAGAGGAAGAGAACAACACATGCATAAAAAAAAACGAGACACGGAAGGGCCAGCTCCAGCAGAAAACTGAAGAAATCCATGCCCATGGAGTCATGTGCAGCAAACTAGGGGAGAATGAGAAGCATGGAATGAAAGGCCTTCCAAGGTGCCTGGCCTCAAAAGATCAGCGAATCACAGGAACAGGAGTGGTAGTTAAGAAGTTAATCAAGGGTTTGATTTTTTTTTTTTCCTCCCAGAGAGATGAGGATGCCATCTGCAAGGAGGCCTAAATCAAAGCACCAGATAGCAGACTCCACATGCAACTCAAAGTATTCACATATCTTCATGTTCACAGTCCTTTAAACACATAGCAACTCCATAAATTCTTATTTATGTGATGCCATCAGCAACAGTGGTGCAGGTTGGTCTTTTTTCATCCACAGGCAGAAAGCTTTGCAAAGCACGTGACTGGGTCTCTTTTTCATATCATCCAGTCACTCCCCCTCCAGTTGCAGCGCTAAGATGAGAATTGAAAGGTTCTGACAGTTTTACTATACATCTTTTTTATTCACAAAGACTTCTAATCTTGAAACTGGTTCTTTGTTTTAAATCAGGCATCTATTGATTAAGCGTGAGATGGAGCTTGGCTCACCAGGGGCTGGGGTGGGGTATGCACTATGGAATTAGGACAGTTAAACACTGAAATCGATCCTCCCTTTTTTTGTGCTGCTGTTGCTGTAGCAAGCAGTTTCTCTAAGCTATTAATTTTATTATTAGCACACCTGGAGGCATTGCTTCCCTCGGGGGAAAAGCAATTCAACTGTGTGTGCTACAAGACCAGTGGCGGATGATCAATGACAGCTGGGACAGGATGGGGTCTGATCCCTACCCATTTGAAATTTTGGAGTGATCTTTCTTTGAAAAGTGAGGGAACACAAATAAAATGGGTTAGAGCTACCCCCTGAATATTTTCAAGCTGTTTTGAAAGGAAACACTTCATCACCATACGGGAGCCTATCAGTTATTCCCACAACATAGTTCTTATGTAAGCCAGGAAAGGCTACACTTAGATTACAGGGTATAGACTGGCAGTCCAGGCTAACCCTCCTTTCCACTGTATGACCTTGACCCGAGTGATTTATCCCTGTGAATTTCATCTATATGCATGTTCTCTTTGAAAACACACATGAGCAACATTAGGAGGCAGGTTACTTAGAGAGCATCTAGATGCCTGCTTTCCTATTTGCAAATTAGATGCACCAAAGCCTTTCATATATTGTGACAGAAATTGAGGAGTGGCTCTCCCCCTTAAGGAAACAGAAACTCTTTCCGTGGTCTTGCGTCTCCACTACAGTTCCCTCCCCTCACCTGTTCAAGCTGCCTGCCTGGCCCCCATACAATGAGAGCTGCGCTCAATGGTGGAGGTGAAGATCAGTTTCAGTTATCCTGGAAATACCCCTTCACAAGCCATTCTACACTCAGGATCCTTCCAGTCTCTTGTATGCCCACACCCCACTGCTGTCTGCTATTTCTCCTCCCTCAGCATATGTTTATATACACCTATACATATATACAGACAGATATACAGACACTCATCTATAGTTAATGCTCAAGGAAGACACCAGTACATTTCACTGTATGGGCATTTATAAAAGCGAATAGGGGAATAGTAAGCTCTATAATCTTTAGATCCTAGACACTAGAGTTGTTACTGCAACGATGTCAGTATAATGGGGTAGAGACCCTTGTGTTCATGTCAAAACACATCTGTTCCTCTTCAATGTGTAGTGCTGACTTAGGTTCCACTGAAGACTGAAACACAGCTGACTTACTTTCTGGCCCATGATGTGAATTTTTATACTGGCCAGTTGAAAATGGCTCTGGGCCCTTACAACTAAACTCCTTACTTTTCAAAACCTGACCCAGATTTTTTTTTAATGGATGTTGACAGAATGAACACTACCTGCCAGGCCCTGTTCCAGGAATAAGCGGCAAAGAGTACAATGGCTCTGTTACCACCCGAAATCTCTGGGACCATCCTAGGGTTTCAATGAACCAAGCTAGAAGTGGCAGAGTCTTTAGATTGAGACAGATGTGGGTTTAAGCCTCTATTTGGCCGCTTTCTAGCTGTGTGTTTCTGCCAGGCCCTTTCATCTTTCTTAGCTGACAGACCTTAGCTCTTCTAAAGACCACTAGTGAAAATGGTCCTAATAATGTCTGTCTTTCCTACAGCAGTTTAAAACCAGCAGCAGCATCCTCCAGTGAAGTCTGAGTGGGATCCCATTTAGTTTGCAGCTAATCTTAGCATTTGCAATCCCAAACTGAACTGCCTCTCCAGATATGTAGTACCACATTCTATACTCATAGGGGTTTTGCTGGGGTTATAAGTTTGTGTACATTAATGAAGAATTCACAGTTAAGATTTATAGTTTTGTATCTATAAATTTTTTCTTTACTTTTTGTTTTATTTCGGTTTATTTACTTTACATTCCAAGTGTGTACCCTCCCTCCTCTCTTCCCAAGCCCCCCTTACTCTTCCTTCCCCCTTCCCCTCTCCCTTTTCCCTCGTAAAAGAGAAGCCCCTCCCCCATATCAACCCTTTCCAGCATATCAAGTCACAACAGGACTGAACATATCCCCATCCCCTGAGGCTAGGCAAGGCAGTACTGACAGGGGGAAGTGATCCAAAAGCAGGCATTTAAAAAACAACACCCCCCACCCCCCCACACACACACACTTGCCAGGCACCCCATATGAAAACTAAGCCACTCATCATCCATCAGCCACATATGTGCAGGGAACCTAAGTATAGACCATGCATGCTTCTTAGTTGATGTCTCAGTCTTTGAAAGACCCCATGGGACTGGGTTAGTTTTCCTGTTGGTCTTCTTGTGGGGTGCCTGTACCCTCCAGGTCCTTCCATCTTTCTCCTAGCACTTCCACAGGACTCCCAGAGCTCAGACCCATGCTTGGCTGCAAGTCCCAGCATCTGTCTCAGTCTGTTGTTGGCTGTAGTCTCCCAGATGGCAGTCAAGTTAGGCTCTGGTCTACAACAGAGCTAAACCAAGAATTCACAACAAGGAATCTCAAATGGCTGATAAGCACTTAAAGAAATGCACAATTTCCTTAGTATCAGAGAAATGCAAATCAAAACAACTCTAAGATTCCATCTTTTCACCAGTCAGAAAGGCCAAGATCAAAAACTCAAGCAACAACACATGCTGGAGAGGATGTGGAGAAAGGGGAACCCTCCTCCATTGCTCCTGGAAGTGTAAACTTGTACAACCACTTTGGAAATCAATCTGACACTTTCTCAGACAATTAGGAATAGTGCTACCTCAAGATCCAGCTATACCACTCCTGTGCACATATCCAAAAGATGCTCTACCATAAAACAAGGACATTTGCTCATAGCAGGTTTATTCATAATAGCCATATCTTGGAAACAACCTAGATGTTCCTCAACCAAAGAATGGATACAGAAATTGTGGTACATTTACACAATGGAATACTACTCAGGTATTAAAAACAAAGAAATCATGAAATTTGCAGGCAAATTTATGGAACTAGAAAAGATCATTCTAAGTGAAGTAACCTAGATCCAGAAATACACACATGGTGTGTACTCCCTTATAAGCGGATATTAGACATATACTATAGGATAATCATACTATAATCCACAGACCCAAAGAAGCTAAGTAACAAGAAAAGGCCAAGGGAAGGTGCACAAATGTCCTCAGAATGGGAAATAGAATAGAGAACAGACATAGATGAAGAAAGGAAATTGGGCAGGGAATACAGAGGGGATCAGATGTGGGGAGAGTAAGGGTAGGAGGTGAGAGAGCTTGGAACAAGAAGAAAAACTGAAGGGGACATCTCTTTGTTAAGCTGGAGGCCCACAACAGGGTAGACTCCTGGGAGGACATGGGTGTGACACTAGGTGAGACTCCTAATTTGGGGGAGCATGAAGACTAAAGTTACCAGTCAGGCAGGACTAGTTGAAGGAGGGTACAAAACCTTTGATCCCAAAATTACCCTGCTTTCAAGAAGTGCAAGGATAAAGAGGGGAAACAGATTGAGGGAAATGTCTGACCAGTAATGGCCCAACCTGAGACCTACCCCTCAGTAGACAGCCAGGCTCTGACACTATCAATGTATCTATAAATCTTATGGTAAAGGACAGGAAATTAATAAAAACTGAGTGTCAGAGACTAGCAGTAGAAATAAGTCTAAATGTAGTAGATGCTAAGGATTATTGGATTTCAGTCATAATTACATAATGCTCCATTATTCTACTTTATTTGGAATACATTTAAACATCTAATGGTATATTTTTTTCACATGATAAAAACTGGCATCTAATTACAAGTGTACATTTCAGGGCATGAAAAGTCTTTTTAAAAAGTTAAAGTCATTGGTCATTCAATTTAACAATTTTTGTCTTAAAGAAACTTTCTCATTTTTAGCATTAAATGATTAGATTGTTTGCTAAGTGACAGCGTTAAGAATAGATAGTTTGTAAGTAGACCCTAAGACTGGTTTTTAGCTATTTTTTTCAGATTATATAAAGTTTAAAATAAATTCTACCTATTAAGGTTGGTAGCTTTCATGCTACAAATTCATGATTACTATTATGATTAAGATCGTATTGTCCACATAGTCTAAGACATCTTATCCAGTACAGAGAAAACCTTTCTGGTTTACATTTCCTCTAGATTTATGGTATGCATGTAGTATGTGTTCAATAAAAGCTATGGCCTTGCTTGTCTAACAGCTTGGTCCTTCTGGCCTCCAGGAGGTGACAGAGTACTAATTGTATACATTCATTTAAGTTACTAATAGTTGATAATGGCTTAATATGTCACTACCCTGAGATAAGACTACAAAGTCTCCCCTTAAAATGTAAACTCTACTAGCAGGACATGGCTAATAAATCAAGCATGGAAACTGTGATTACAGGGCAATCTTCTGGTAGGAGAACTTTTCCCTATTGAGGTTCTGAATTATCTACCTTCAACACATCCCATCGGCTGCTCCCGGCATTTATTCTTCTGCACGTGTTTGAATTAGCAAGCATATATTGCAAGTCCACATGCCCTAGCTGGTGTTCTCTACAAGAGTTAACCTCCTTAGGAAATAAGTCATGGGAGTAGATAGAGCACAGTAGTTAAGAGTATTTAGCAACCAACAGACCTCACTTGGCTTTATTAGTTAATAGATGTGTAATTTAAAATGAAAGCCTTGAGCTTGATGCTCCTTTTCTGTAAGATGATGTAGAGAATAGCATCTATGTTCTAGGTGTTTTGTGAGGATTAATGAGCAACTGCAAGGTAAGTGCTTATCACAGCTAACATTTTGAAGCACCGACTATTTTTATACCTTGTGTTGCAAATGTCAGTACCTCCTAAGGATAATGATCCTTGCTAAATTGGGTTTGTCCAGGGACCAAAAGTTAGAGTGTGTGACCTTCACAAAATGTCCCCTGTCCTAACACCTTGTTCCTCCTTGCATTCATTAATCCCTGACTCAAAACCCAATTTCAGGAGAAGGTGAACAGTTTTCATAAAAATCACAGGTGCCTCCCATGGAAATCATTTCCAAATGTATAATTCTGTAACTCTGCATGCTACCTTAATAGTCTACAGTTCCAGTAATAAAGATAGGTTAATTTTGCATTACATGAGCTTTAATGCACATTCAGAAATCAGAAACTAGCATATGTGTTCATTAGAGGAAATCTCACCTAAAGTGGGTCACGTTAGACTGAGAAAATTCAGACTTAGGGAAGAAAGAAGTCATTCTGTTTCCTGTGTCATCTTCCATGATTCCATTAAAGAAGCTGAATGGGCATGAAGCAATTCAGTGGGATATTTTCTAAGGCATCCCTGGACCATGATGGTGTGAGACATTGCTGAGGAAGTGGTTTTCTCTTGACACTGGCATCCTGTGTCTGGGAAGGAGAAATTAAGTCCTCTTACTGGTGAGGGTAACATCCAGCCTCACCTTCCCATTTGCAACAAGAACAGGGATGTATGAGAGATTTTTGTCTTATCCAGAGATGGCGTGGGAAGAATCAGGGCTTGAAATGAGCTGAACATCTTGTTGGCTTGAGGTCTGGGCTTGCCTGTCATGGTGGGCAAAGAGATTCAAGTGTGAGGCTCTTAGTTTCTTCATTCAAAAGAATAAAAGTAATGATTTCTGAGACAATGGCAAGTCTCCGTGAAGCAGTGTGCTCCATACCTATCACACAAGTCATAGGTCAACTTATGGCCCATGAAGCTCCTTGTAGAGCACTTTGAACATAATAAACATTCAGCTGATGGTAATTATCACCATCACTGTTCAGCAAGTTCATGGCCATCACTGTCACTAAACACTGGCAACCGGACTAAGGAGTATTTTACTAGACTTTAAATTCAACAACAACAAAAGAAAAGAAAAAAAAAAAACAACCTCAGGTCAAAACAGAATTGAGTTCAAATGTGCCCCCTGCTCCATTCCCATCTGATAGACACTTCATTGGAAAGAGTTTTCCTCGGCTGTTCCCAAAGGAAAGAATTCTCAGGCCTCACTTAGAGGGAGCTGAAACACTTCTTTTTAATTTTTTTAAATGTATTTTTAATAATTCTGAAACACTTTTTAAGAAAGCGATCTTTTGCCTAAGTTTCACGGGGAATCCCAGTCACACTTCCACTTAACAGTCTCAGGAACCGCACACCTACAGTGATTTCCCAGGGGCACAGCCTGATAATGTACCCCAAGGTGTCAGGAACAAATGAGTATCATGAGGCCTGTCTCCCTGTCCACAGCTTCAGAGTATCGGTTTTTAATGTGTTTAAAACAAACAGGAACTGGCACTAAATGCTAGTTTTTTGTGTGTGAGCATGATATATGCTCTGTTCTCCAAATTCCCGCCTCTAAACCCTCCCCATATCAGGTGGATTTTCCTATTAAGAAGAAAGGGTTTAGTGTGTGTTAATGTGCTATGGGGGTAACATAGATTCAAATAGAGATATGTTCCATCACGGATATCAAACTCTTGCCCAGAAGGCTAAACAGACCTACACATACTGTTGATTTATTTGCTGCCTTCTTACATCCATGCAGTTATTTATGCCCTATAATAAATCCTCTCTCTTTCCTTAACCCCACATGTTGTTCTGTACAAAAGGCATCATCTTTTACCTCTGAGAAGCAGGATTCCCCTTTTCTCCTCGTACCAAAGGGTGAGTTTTCAACCACATTGATTGTAACCGAAGCCAATGGAAGAGAAAGGGGTTCTGTCTTCAGTTCCCTAGGTCAGTTGCAGAAGATCCAATGGCTTCTATGCAGTGGACTTCCAGGGAGTGTTGTGGCAGCAACCAGGAAAATGGTTCTCTCTTTCTTCATGTGTGTCTGATAGGCTGTGAGCAAGTAGGGATTCTGTTATCCTATCTTGATCTCCCCTTTTCACAGGTAGAGACAGCAGAGATTTTATAGTAGAAAAAAAAAAGTGACATGTTATATTTTGCCAACACCAACCTACTGATAGCAACCTGGAGCTGATTGAGTTGAATAGATATTTGAGTCACAAGATATTTATACATAATAGCATCATCTAATGTCAACTGTGAAGGTTTGCAATGAGTTTCACCTGAGAATAAGCACTTCTTTAAGTTGCTGGAAGCCATGGGTGACAATCAGCAGTGCATCTAACAGCCTCCCAGGATGGAGGGGATTGTCTTTCCTCTCTTGCTACAAGGTCATACAATTCTATGCAAGAGAATGAGAATTCACACGTAATTTTCATAAGTTTTGAGCCCTATCTACTTTTTTATATATTTTACACATTCTATGGCAAATTGCCTATATGATCCTTTGGAAGTTCATTTGAAGTCCTCAAAATACGTAAATAGCCAGTGTCATGGTACTTCCTTCAAGTACAACGTAAATGGTAGATGCCCCCATCACAGCCTGTTCAGAGGGGAATGCTAAGTCTGTATTACTGTTAACAAAATGACAGTAGAGTTGGCACAGTGCTGCTCAGATAACTTACTCACATTCCAAGGGAGTGAACTGTCAGGGTGGGTAGTTAAGGAGGAAGAATCTCAGTGGTTACTCCATATGCCTGTGGAAGTCCATCACAGTGATCCAGTTCACATGGCAAACTGGGATGCTGAGTACAGCATTCTGGGAATGACCTAAAGTCGCATTTTTTAATTGATCAACCAATTAAGGAATCCCATGAACAAAATAATGTGTATGTTAAATTTTGTGAAGCACATATATACGCGCACATTGACACACACACTTAACACACTTTTTTATATAGTCAGAAGATTTTGGTTGCATTCTCAGGTACTATAGCTTCATATTCTCTCCTTTCATTTTTATCTGTTAATAATTTATTTTCCTAAGTGGTGTCAACATGTTTATAAATTCACTCCCCCAAAAGGATAAGAGTAATCCTTCTAGCACTGTTTACTTATGTACCACATTGCTTTGACAGCAAAATAAACAATTTTAAAGAAAATATTTATCAGTTACACAACAAACATAAAAGTAGTTGCAAGCATATTTATACAATAACAAAAATTCAAACAAATTTAAAAATAAAGCAGCAGATACTTTAAGAGACATAATTTCATGAAAAATAAATATTTAAGCCTCCTACCAAAACACACCCACACCAAAAAAAATTATTTCCCACCTGAAATTATTAGAAAGTCTCAAGTAAGGAATGTCTTCAGAACATCATGAGGTGGTGAAAAGGACCCTCTCAAATAATGCTGTTGGGAGCATAAAAATGTACAGAAAAGGAAAACGTAGTGTATCTTAAAAATATTTATAGCTTTTGACCTAGAAATTGTATTATAGTTCCCTTGCTCCTTCTTTCCCCTGATGTCCTTAGAAAACTGGAGTAAAATAATAGGAGAAAAAGGAAAAGAAAAATCACCTGGCTAAATCTGCAGAGTACATTTTATCAGCACCTGAAATGCATCAGACCAAGAGCATCAAGCCAAATACAGATTCCAATTGGACTTAATGGTAAAGGATTGTATAAAGACACTTGCAACAGACAAAAACTTTGAAATGTCCTTCCTCACAATCCCATTTTCCTGCTATAGCCATATATATATAATGAAGAAGAGGGAAGCTCTTTAGATGGGGAGAGGAAGGAAACTACAGCTCTCAGGACCATCCCTGGTCCTTTTGTGAGAACTGTTTTCTCCAACTAGCCATGGTGGCCAGCATAGCAGGGAGACAGATTATGAGCTGAAGATCCCCTCCCTCCCCACCGCAAGTTGATATGCTACATAGTCAGACCCAGATTCAAAATTAAAAAAAAAATACTGAGAAAGTAGCTTACTGGTAAAATGTTTGCCTAGCACGTGCAGCACTGGAGAGTCATTGTCCAGCATTGCAAAACAAAATAAAAAGTGGTTTTCCATTTTTGATACCTCCACACCATATAAACCCCCATGACGGAATTTGTGCATTAAAATGGTGACATCATTCTTTCTATGTCTCTCTTACTCCATACATACACACACACTTGTTGGAGGGCTGTACGTCTAAGGAGACTTTTTTTTTTTAAATGTTATAACTGCCTGACTCCAGAAGATCGGTGTTGAATAGAGATAGTCCAGTTTAACCAGCCAAAGAGGAATAAAACAAAGATTTTCTATTATGCAAATAAGACTTCAGAGCCAGCCTGCTCTGAAGAACGTGGATAGATAGTGAGTTAGTAAACAGTGCCACATGACATTTCCTGAGATTGTTTCAAATAGTTTTATTTTAATTTAGATTTTCACCACTGATGTTATGGCTCAAATCCAAACATAGATCATGTATACCAAGCAAACAAGCTATGTCAGTTAAAGTAATATATCAAGGTACACAGTGTAGCTTGATTGATCGTGTTTGATTGATTGATTGAGAAAAGGTCTTACTATATAGCCAAGGATGATATGAAAATTCATCATTGTCTCTAGACTGACACTGAACTTATGGCAAGCCTCCTGTCTCCGTTGCCCAGATACTGTTAATATGAACATGGAAACTGTGCTTTGCTGCATATTTGTTTTTTTAACACTGAAAAACAGTGAAAAATGCATATGTTCTCAAACAGATAACTGTTAAACTTTGGTATTTAAGTAAAACAGGTATGTTACGTAACTATTCATATTAATACTACATTTTTAATCTTGGACTATGCAAACTTAACATTCACTTTTTATAAAATGCTATAAATTTTAAAACATTAAATTATACCCTTCATTTGATTTCTGCGGATTTAGACATGATTGTGTGTGTCCCGCACACACAGACATGTCCTACGACTTCTATGTCAAACTGCTGTTAAGTGTCTCTCATTTCATAAGAGTGTTCCTGGGGTACAGAGACAGTGATTCAAGCAAACAGTCTATAAATGTCCATCTCTGCATGTATAGAAATAAACACAGCATAACAGAAAGAAAATATGAACAGAAATAGAGCCAGGTGTGGTGGTACACACTTATAATCTGGTTGTTGGAGGTAAAGGGAGAAAGATCAGAGTTCAAGGCCAGGTTTTGGTCACTGTGTCATTCCCAGTTTATTTGCAACACAAAATGAATGTTATAAGCACAAAGTAGTTAAGCAAAGCAAAAATGAATATCATAAGGAAATATGCCATAAGGTTCTCACTCTATGGTAAAATACCATGGGCATTTTTTTAATGTTTTGTTTCTGTCTGCCAGATTTCCAACTGGATACTATTTCTACAGTTTTTTGAAATAAAACACACATAAAAAAGATGCCGAGTGGGTAGGGACTCAGCTCTCTGCACTGCCTAACATGCCTTGTGGCTGTGCTAAAATATTTCCATCAAAAACAATTGTTTCAAGGCACACAAAAATGGTCACATTCCTTGTCAAAAATTAAAAACCTTGTCAAACCTTTCCTTTGTGGCATAAACAGTTCGTTGTCAAAAGTGAGCTGTTTGCAAAAGCAGCATAAAGAAGGGAAAATAAATGGTCTCTTTTCCTTTTATACGAAGTGAAGGGTTTCCTACAATTTTAGCAGTCATTAAGATTTACTAATGAATGCTCGAGATGGAGTCTAAAAAAGGAAATATAAAGTTAAGTGGCTCATTTGGTGTTTTGAGAGGTAAAATATTAAGAGGAACAGAGTGTGTCAGCCCATCCATCAAAAACCACATAGAACTGGAAAAGTCAGACAGCCCTATCCAATCACAGCCTTACTATAGACCAACACCAGCCCAATCTACCTGCTAAAAGGTGAGAGGCTATTTCCCTCTCCATACCCATTTAATCACAGGGCTGTTTCAGCACTGACTGCCAATTACCCTGAATTATGTGTCATATAGCAGGTTTGTGATCTGGACTATAGTGCATTAGGGACCCAGCAGAGACCACCATGTTGATTTGACAAGGTTCTTAGAGCTGGGATGCATAAATTAACGCTATAGAACAATTCCAGATGAAGCAAAGATTGAAGCCAAGCTGCCAGAGATGGAAGATTAGTGACTAATCAGGGCTAACACCTGGTTTCCATAACACCCTAATAACCACCCCTCACGCTGATGTAACAAACACAACAGTCTCTTCCACAGGGAGGAAGGTGAGATAGCCTAGCAGCTTACTGCTTGGGGTGTCTCATTCACCACAGGGTGCATGGAAAACTGGAACAGTATTTTGTAACTTTGTAACAGGATGGGGGGTGAAGATGGAGGTGAATTCACTACCAATGGGTTCCCAGGAGAGCAGATGGAGAAATCTGCCACTGATAAGTTCAGTTCAACTTAACAGAGTTGTGAACAGGTGACAAGCAGAAAGGGGAAGAAGGCCCAAATAAGGAGGCCCTTAATATGATGCTCTTGACTGCCTTGACCTTTAGACTCACTGCAAAGCCAAACCTTTCTTGAGATGCCCACATCCTACTAGCGTGGTTGATGTATAGGGATTTTTTTAAATGTTTGCATCAATCCAAAATACAAGACAGCCAAAGGTCTAATAAAAACAACAACAACAAAACGAAAGAAAATACTAGCTAATATCTGACAACACACTTGCCATCACTGTGTCTGACCAGAGACAGGAGGCAGTGCTCTTTGGGCTACTGTCCTGGAAGTCTGAGGAAACAGTCCTTTGAAGATTAGCCATCCCCTCGGCCAGCACGGGCAGTATGGCATGCCACTTTTTTTTTTTTTACCTCTTTTGTTAAACCAGGGCAGATGGAAATCGTGAAGGGATCTGCTCACGGATCCTATGAGCTGGATGCTGGAGTACCACACCGACAGCTCCAGAACGGGACATGAAAACATCACAGTGAATCCCTCAGGACTGCTTGCAGACAAAGCAGCACCTCTGCACTACCTTGCCCAGGCATCTGGCACTGAGAAAACTACTATGACAACTAAGTACCCAAAGGCCTGGCTAGAGGAAGGTGGAGTTATTCAGGTACCTGCAAACTCATCCCTATCCCCATCGCTCCGCCCCGACCTCCTCAGCCAGGATTTGGTGGCAGAATTCGTGTGCCGTGTCCTGGAAACCTTCAGAGCTGATCTGCTCCACTAGAATGAAACTGTCACTCATCCTCCCTGAAATCCATGCCTTTGTCACACAGGCTTGGCCGACTTTGCAGCTTCTAGTCACAGCGACTATTTCTATTCCCGAAAATGGACTTTGTCCTCACATTCCCCTGAGTTCTGAAACTCAGTCTCTATCTTTTGATGGTGGCTCCTCATTTGGGGTTTCTTGTGATTCTTTTTCACACCTGTGATTGATTCACTCACATAGGGCACACCACTCTGCCCCACATTCAGCTCATCAGCTGGTGAAGACCCTTGCTTTCTGCAGGGACTGACAGAGGAGGCCTCTCCCATTTGTCCCAGGGGCTGCTTCCATATTTGGGCTCCCAAAGGGAATCCTGCAAAACTCCTCTAGGCATGCTTTAATTCCGACCCATTTTCACAGCTTCATTTGTTCCCACACCTGCCTTTTCCTTTGCCTCCAAAGCCTCATTCAAGAGGAAACTGGAAAGGAACAGGCACTTTTGAATACATTACACTTTAAAGCTTTTCCAAACTTTTCTTCCCTAAATTCCAATTTAAGCCAAGACACTGAAGGTCTGAACTACCTTCTTCATGCCCAGTATAACCCAGGCTATAAGTCCAATCAGATCTAACTGACACCCTCTTTTTGTTGCTTCATTTTATTTTCTCTCTTGGTTGAAATATTTTACTATTATGAAATGAGGTAGAAATTCCTCTTCAAAGGGAACCTCAAAGTGAAATTCAGGAGGGACAAAAGTAAATCTTTAAAAGGAATGCTTGAACTTGTAATCATAAAAGCTGCACTCTGGGCCATTTGCTGAATGCCACTCTGCTATGTGTTTTATCTTTTTACCCCAAATTATAAATGCCCTACAACAGAAAGCAGAAAAAGGCCAGGCATCATCAATGTTCTGCTGGAAAAAAAAAATCCCTGTACAACAACCAAAGGGACCTGCGGATATTCAGAGGAGGCAGTGTGGCTTCGCTGGGAATAGCAGGTAGCAGTTTTGTGTGTACAAAGCTCAGGGCGGGCATAGATGTTAAGATAACAAAACCATTGAATCTGCAGCAGGAGATGCCTTGTCTCCTGCACTGTCAAAGACACACAGCAGGCTTCTAAGGGCCATGAAAGGAGGAGGGAGGGCTGGAGTTTATCTGAAAAACATGTCATTTTCCCCCCTAGGAAACTGTAGCAAACAATCGTCCAAAGATGGACCAGGCATCTGGTTTACTCATTGGGTCTGCATGATTCTACAAGACATGCTGGTTAATACGAAACTGAATTTATGAGAATCTCATGGAAGACCTCAAAAACTAAGACAGTGACCCCCATGGAGGATCACAGGTGTTTGGGAGAATCTGGTAATTAGAAAGTTCTCAAGACAGGAAAGTACAAGTGTAAAAGTCAAAGGTGAAAGTTATGCATATGGTTTCAGGGATTTTTATTCAAGGTAGGAATCAGGGTAGTATATGTGTAGAGTGTGTGTGTAATGTAATTTATGATGTTCATTTATTATATCACATCTAACACATTAAAATCTCTGCATTGACTAGATTCTAGGTAGAGATGGTAGAAAATTTGTGTTTCAGATGTATTATAGGGAGGAAAATTGAGACCCATCTTTATTTACCCTCTCTCCCTAAGTTTTACTGTGTAACACTGACTAACAGGCAGTATTAAAGACCTCTAGGCAAATAGAACAACAACAAAATAGCCGTTAGACAGTCAGATAGACATTAATTGCAGGAATTGCTTCAAAAGTATTATGAGGCTACGATGTCCCACTAACCACTGTCTGCAGGCTGGGGAGACTAAGTAAGAGGTTTAACTGAGTACAATGTAGTCTAACTCCAAAATCTAAACAACTACGTGTTGATGGCAGTAAAGTTTTGGTATGACTCCGAAAGACCAAAGTGCTGGAAACACAGGGCTCTGAAGCCTGAAGGTTGAAAATATGAACATCCTTGCTCAGGAAAACAGGTCGGTTTTGCTTTTTGTGTCCTTCTGTCCTAGCTGAGCCCTAAGACTGAATGATGTAACCAACCCTTCTGGTGAGAGTAAATTCCCTACTAAGGCTTCTGGCTCAAATGTCAGTCTGTTTCTGAATACCTTCACAAATTCACCTAGACTCACTCATCACCTATTTTGCACCACATTGCCCAGCCAGATTGCCAAATCAACAAATGATTTGAAAGAAAAAAAAATAAAAACCAACAAAACCAGAAGACTACACAGCACAAACAAAACAAAGCAACACAACACACACACATACACACACACACACAAACACACACACAAAGAAAAGGCAAATAGAAAAAGAAAACCCACTAATGCAGGAGTAATGGAAGAGTAGGATGTTAGTAATGGGAAATAAATTTCCTTACTCAATTTTTGAGTCTTGCAAGGGGGTCACCAAACATGAGTTCAGTATATGACTGTCATATCGAACAGTTTCCATGATAACAGAGCTCACAGAATTAAGTCATGAGATGCCCAGAGAAGTTACTATTCAACCAATACCAGCAGACATAACTAACTTGTAAGAGAGAGAAGTCCCAGTCCCTTCTCCGGTAAACAAGCGCCTAGTTCTGAGGTGTTTGGAAAATGAAGAGTTGATATGCCAATAAAGCCTTTCAGAGTATAAGGCATTATAAACATATCAATTACTATTTTAACACTCTCACATGCATTTGAAAACACTCATCTTTATTATTTTTAATTACATCCATGTGGAGGGAGGTACATACACATATGCTTTGGTGACGGCAGAGGTCTAAAGGAATGGTTCTGGAGTTAAAGGTGTTTGTGAGCCACCCAGCACAGCATTAGGGAACAGCAGTACACGTGGCTCCCCTGTAAAAGGCATACATGCTCTCACCTGCTGACCGTCTCTTCAGGCCCACACTCTTAATCCTATTCAAACTGTGTAAAAGCTCAGAAGGAACCATCATACCTTCATCTTGCTGTGACATTGACCCACTAACCCAATCTCTCAGAAGATATGCTTCATCTTCTGTCTAAAGTGCTAATAACATCCACATACAGTAAGTTATCCCGAGGGAACTGGTGAGGCAGACGTGATGATAAGCTAGTGGTGATGTCCTCCAGTAAATCATAAAGTTCACGAACCGTTTCCAATAGTGATCCTCAAGCATGAGGGAGAAGAGGAACCCCTCTGGGCTGAGAGAAGGAAAATGTAGAAGCTACTGGCTGTTGCAGTGGACGTTTCATGTTATACAAAAGTGCTTTTGCTAAACTCCCAAGTTGAGGTTTTGGTTTGTCCACACCTGTTACATGTGGAGTGTGCAGCGTTGGTCTTTGCCAGGCAGAATTAGTGGAATTCTGAGGACTTTGAGGGGTATAAATATGACAGCGCAGAGGAAGAAGGCACGGCTGCTTGCAGGAGGAATGCTTGCTGGTGTTTTGTCCTGCTGCTGCATTTGCTGTTTCCTGGTTTGCTGGTTACCTGGAATTCTGGATTTGCTGACAACTAAAATTGGTATTGCCCCCAAACGAATCCTATTACCCTACACAGTGGGAAGTCCCCCGGCCCCACTAACCATCTTTCCCTCCTACCTGGTGTTGGTGGGTTGGAAGGAAGGTAGAACCATTTAATAACATTAAACAAAGTGGTTTGTTAAAAAATCAAGGTCAGCAGGCTATATCTACTTTTTATCATATTTCCTTGGGGGGAAACAATTTTATTTAACAGTATGCATGCTGGACTAATACAGTCACACACATACATAAATATTACATTTGTTTAGTGGTGGTGAGTATGCTCAGTTTCCTCTTATATGTGTGTCATTGTTTGATCCTATCAACCGTTAGGAGAAACAATTTTTTTTTTTTTGCTGTAGAATTGCTTAAAAATCCAAGACTGGGAAAAGTTAAGTGTTGAATATTATGTGTTATTCTTTAGGAAATGAAAGGAATCCCGAGTCTGAACTTTCAGTCCTTCCCTCTAACTCCTTTAAAATGACCCTGGCCTACCTGAAAACAGCTATTGACGGAAATCATTGAAAATTCTCTTAAGAGCTGTAAAATAGACTCTAATTTATGTCAGGGAATACCTATAGTATGAAAACCTAAGGAGGCCAGATTCAACTGTTTTGGATGTGTTGGTTGTAAGGATCTGGGCTGCGGTCAGGAGGATCCACAGAGGATTCAGCTAAGTGACAGCACGCGCTTGGAGTGCTTCAAATTCAGAGCAAGTACTATGGGCCTTTAAAGGGTCCAACATGCCAATTCTCTTTGACCCTCTTAATGAAAACTAAAGGCAAAATTTACTACATCTCTAAGTTTATGCATAACTTATAGATGATGTTTTCAGAATTCCATACACCTTAAATCACAGTGTATGGTGCTAACTAAATGCTTGTGGTTATATCCAACAAGCCTTAGCTATGGGAAACACATGTACTTCTTTTCTCCAACAGGACCACAAACACTGAAAAGAGATCATCTGTCTACTGTGAGCGACAATGTGAGCCTAGCTTCCTATAACACACTTTTCTCTTTGCTTTCTGATTGAAATATGTTCTGAGCTTAGAAAAAAATTCATTCTTTTGCTATCTTCAAAGACTATGCCAACAACAGAAATTAATACGATTCTATAAAAGACCTATTCTGTGTGAATTTGGGATAAATAGATTGAGTGGTCAAATTGGATCTAAAAATAGCATATCTTTGACTATTAGGACTTCAAATGGATGCATGCTACTGGGCAAAAATAATAATCGAGTACTATCCCATTCAGTAAGTCAAAAAGTAAATTACAGAACCACTTTTAGTTTATAAAGATAAGTACATAGTTAACAAATTAATTACTTTAGTGTATTTCTGTCTTTGAGAGTTAGGTCTAAAATCTGCTTTAAGCCTCTGTAAGTGGTCACCTTTTTCTTTAGGCTTCAGGAGGCTTGTATTGTTGATTCCTCAAGTTAGCGTGTTTGGATATGAGCCACTTACACATAAAATAAACATTATAGAACCAGAGAGCGGGGTCGGGGGGCGACAGAAAAACACTCTTAACACAATCCTGTTGAGCTCTTTTTTTTTTCAGAAGAGGAAAAAAAATAAAGACTATCTAAAAAAGGAAAGACAAATAGCTGTGTTCATAAATAATGAGAAATGACACATTTATTAAATAAATATTTGCTGAGCCCTGAATGCTGGATAACTATGGGGCATCACACCCAAAGATCAAACAGTGGCCATGTAAATCATCAAAATAAAGGAAATTATTGTATGTATTTTTTAGTTGACAAGAAACATGTTCAACACTATTTTGCTAAGGTACTACACACATACTATGTTGCTAAGAGAGTATCTTTCATATAAATATCTGTTTTATTAACAAGTCTTGTGTACTAGGAAATAAAGGAAAGATGGTGTACTAAAAAAAAATTGTATTTCAAGTGAGGGATGAGGAGAGTGGGAAGGAAAGAGGGAGGGGGCTATGCCTGGGATGCAAAGTACCTAACCTGTGATTGATATAAAAATAAATAAATTACATTAAAAAAAATCAAAACGGGTCATGCATGATGGTGCACTCCTGTTACCTCAGCACTCGGAGAGGCAAAGGCAGAGATCTCTGAAGTCGAGGCCAGCCTTGTCTACAAAGAGATGTACTGTCTCAAATTAAAAAAACAAAAACCAATCAATCAATCACAATGGGAGTAAAGTTGTGTGACATTCAATACAACATTTGGCCTCTTTGTCAAATCTGCCCTGAACCAGTAGTTGTAATACTGTGTGTGCATGTGAGGTACTGTGTGGAGTGACATCATGAATCATTAACTGCTTCCTATGCCAGGGAATAAAATAGGATAAACCTACTAAAATCTGTACACCTAAAGAAACTAATCAAGAGGGAGGACTCTGGCTAAAATGCTCAGTTCCCAGCCAGAAAGGTAAAGCAGATTGACATCAGAAGAAGAAAACAGGAAACAAACTAGGAGCCTGTCACAAAGGGCCCCTGAAAGGCTCTGCCCTGCACAATATCAAAGCAGATGCTGAGACTTATGGCCAACTGTTCTGCAGAGTGCATGGAAGCTTACGAAAGATGTGGGAAATAGTAACATAGGGAGAGGACAGGAAATCCACAAGGAGAGCAACAGAACCAAAAATCTGAGCACAGGGATCTTTCCTGAAACTGATACTCCAACCAAGTACCATGCATGGAGATAACCTAGAACCCCTGCACAGATGTAGCCCATGGCAGTTCAGTATCCAAGTGGGTTCCATAATAATGGGAACAGGGACTGCCTCTGACATGAACTGATTGGCCTGCTCTTTGATCACCTCACCCTGATGAGGGAGCAGCCTTACCAGGCCACAGAGGAAGACAATGCAACCACTCCTGATGAGAGCTGATAGACTAGGATCAGAAGGAAGGAAAGGAAGACCTTCCCTATCAGTGGACTTGGGGAGGGGCATGTGTGGAGAAGGGAGAGGGAAGGTGGGATTTGGAGGGGAGGAGGGAGAGGTTTATGGGGGGATACAAAGTGTATAAAGTGTAACTAATAAAAAAATAAAATAAAATAAAATAACAACAGATTTTTTAAATAAATAAAATAAAAAGCTAATGCTGGTTGTCTGTGCTTGAGTTTGTGGTAAGGACGGAGAAGGACATCACACCACGCCACAGCAGCAGCCACTGTGGAGGCAAAAGAACATTTGGCCAGTGTTCTTCAATAGTTGGAACATGACCTTACTGCTTTAGGATTGTCTGGGACTATGGAAAATATATTCCCATTACAGGCAAATGCATACTCTTTGAGCTGTCAAAGCAATTTGGAAATCAACATAACATGAAGTAACTATTTTCTTCTTTTCTGGAAATAGCTCCTTGATGTAAAAGAGGAAGAGTGGAATTAGAAACACAGACATAGGAAATGTCGCACATGAAGGCCACTAGCGTGTGCGCGGAAAAATCCCTTCACTCACTTGTCTCTCTACATGCTCAAAAGTTAGGTCATGCCAGGTGGACATGCCTGTAATTCTTGTACTCAAGGATCTGGAGCAAGAAAATGCAGTATTCTAGGCCAGCCTGGGCTATATAAATGGCCCAGAGAAATCAAATTTATTTGACTGAGAAAATTTTAAGGAGGAATCTAAAAGGTAAATGCCACATTGGAACAATGGAATCAATATTAGAAATCTTTCAGTTTCAAAAAAAATAATGAAGTACATATAGCACTCAGTAATGATCTTAGAAATACATATATATTGTAACGAATGTATATAGATATGAAATTATTTCTGAATGTGGATTAGAAAGTCTCACCAATTTGATTGCCTGAGCATGAGCTGAACAAGGATAACAACAACAGATATGCTAAAGCATGCAAAGAAAGCCCACGAGGCCTCAACCTTACATAAAAGCAGCTAAGGAATGTGGAAGGTGGGAGAAATAGTCTTTTCCAGAAGAAAGCATGCCAACTGGCTATCCAATACTAAATGGAAAACATATATACATGGATGGAACTAGAAAAGATCATCCTGAGATGTAACCCAGAACCAGAAAGACACACATGGCATATACTCACTTATAAGTGGATATTAGCCATATAATATAGGATAAACATACTAAAATCTAGAGTCCTAAAGAAGCTAAACAACACTGAGGACCCTAGGGAGGATGATTATATCTCATTCAGAAAGGCAAACAGGATAGACAACAGAAGAGGTGGAACAGAAGGAACAGGACTAGAGCCTACTGTAGAAAGGCTCTACCCAATAGGCGATCAAAGCAGATACTAGACTCCCAGGCAAACTTTGGACAGAGCACAGGCAATCTTATGGAAGAAGGGAGAGGGGGAGAAGGACCCACAGTGGACAGGAGCTCCACAAGGAAGTTAACAAAGCTAAAAAAAATCTGAGCCCAGGTATCAGAGAATGATACCTAAACCAAGGACCATGAGTAAAGAGAGCCTGCAAAGATGTAGCCAATAGGCAGTTCAGTCTCCATGTGGGTTTCTGAGTAAGAGGGCCAGGAGGTGCTTCTGCCATGGACTCAGTTGCCTGCTCTTTGATCATGCCCTCCTGGTAAGGCGAACTTGAGGAAAAGGATACAGGCACTCCCTATAAGACTTGATAAACTGGGATCAGATGGCAGGGGAGGAGAAGTCCCCCTTTCAGTGGACTAGGGAAAGGAATTGGGGACGGAAAAGGGAGGGAGGCTGGGACCAGGAAATGATGAGGGAAGGGGGCTACAATCTGGATATACAATGAATAAATAGTGAAAAAAACAAAACAAAGAAAAACAAAACAAACAAAACAACTAACTAATGTTATAAAGGTTGTATTTAGGAATATATTTAGAATTTGAATAAATACATAAACAAATAAACAAAGGGGAAGGAGGAAAGGAGGAAGGGAGAGAGGGAGGAAAAAATTTCACTCTCTCAACCAAACAATAAAGTTTAAAATAGTGTTTACCTGAAAGGCTGTATTACTGTTTGTAATTTTTGATATGAAAACCATTGATACCCACATATGGAATTCAATAGGTCATGGATGAAATTCTGAATAAGATGACCTAAACGTTCTGGAAAAATACAGCATGCTGATTTCTCCTGTTTCATATCAAACTAAATGCAAAGAGCTGTATATTGTTATATGTAATGTTTTCCAATAAACTACAAAATGTCATTTATTACAAATAGAAATGGTGTAGATATTTAAAATACCACTGATATAGTTCCATGCATGTGGTATATTTACAGAGGTCTTGCTTTACACCACAATATTCTATCCTACATATTGAGACAAAAGTATATTTAGATAATCTAGGGTTCCCATAGTAGCATGTCTATTAGTCCTGCTGACCTAATTGTAGGATGTGTGAACAACAGAACACCCACAGCACACTTTCACACCATACTCCCCCACACAATGAGCTGCTCTTAGAAAACCAGAGAGTTGAGCAAAAGAAAAGTTTCAAAATGAAAAAATAAAAGATTTTCAATAGTCTCCCAGCAAAGAAATAATAGATGTTTAAGGTTACAAATATGCTAATAACCCTAAATCAATCACTGGGCTATACATTGAGAGATACTGAAATAACACATTGTATTACATAAATAGATGTTATTATGCTATAATGATTTTTAAATAATTGAAAGGAAAAAAGTATAAGCGTGTTAACTTACGGCAAACAGAAGAAAAAAGGAAAATGGGAAAACGCAAAACAATACTAAAGAATCGATCATATCAACAGACTCACTTCTGGTATCATTAAGAGAACAGGGTCAGGAAAAGTCAGGTGAACAGCTTTGCTTTGATGGGTTCTCCTAACTCCCACAATTCCCTGCTGCTGCTCACAGCTGGGCCATGGTGACTTCTAGTAGACATCTGGATTGGCTTCCTGGAAAACATTCCTTTGGAAATGGTGGAACATTACTGGTGAGGAATTATAATGGTGTTTGAGAACAAAACTTAAAACTGCCTACAGAGAACTATACAAGTCAAGCTGAGGCAATTTCTGCCTCCAGAAAATAATGAAGAAATGCCAGGAAAATTTGCGGACAGAGGAATCTGTATGCCCTGAGTCTGAAAAGAACTAGAGATGAAGGAACAGTGATCCTGTTAGAGATGCAATGCCCTGCCAGGTTTCATGGCACCAAAGGCACCTAGCCTGCCCCTTTCCCACCCCTTCTCAAGCTCCGCTCTCTCACTTGCTCTTCTTAGTTCTTCTAACATGAAAGAAGGCCCATTCTTTTTCAAATTTACTTATTTTTTTTATTAATTACAGTTTATTCACTTTGTATCCCAACTGTACACCCCCCTCCTAATCATACCTTCCTTCCCTCTTCTCCTCCCATGCCCCTCTCCAAGTGCACTGATAGGGGAGGTCCTCCTCCCCTTCCCTCTGACCCTAGCCTATCAGGTCTCATCAGGACTGTCTATATTGTCTTCCTCTGTGGTCTGGTAAGGCTGCTCCACCCCCTCAGGGGGAGGTAATCAAAGAGCCAGCCACTGAGTTCATGTCACAAAAAGTCTCTGTTTCCATTACTAGGGAACCCACTTGGATACTGAGCTGCCATGGGCTAAATCTATGCAGGGTTTCTAGGTTATCCCCATGCATGGGGATACCCTGGTTGGAGTATCACTCTCAGAAAACACCTTGTGCCCAAATTTTTTTGGTTCTGTTGCTCTCCTTGTGGAGCTCCTGTCCCCTCCATGTCTTTCTATTCCCTCCCCCTTTTTTCATAAGATTCCCTGTACTTTGCCCAAAGTTTGGCTGTGAGTCTCAGCATCTGCTTTGATACCTTGCTGGGTAGAGTCTTACCCTCTGTGGTAGGCTCCTTTCCTGTTTCCTGTTTTCTCCTTCCCTGTCAATCCTCTCTACCTTTCTGAGTGATGATTGATTATCTTACCCAGGTCCCTCCTTCTTGCTTAGCTTCTTTAGGTATACACATTTTAGTATGTTTATTCTATATAATATGTCTAATATCCACAATATCTACTTATAACTGAGTATATACCATGTGTGTCTTTCTGCGTCTGGGATACCTCACTCAGGATGATCTTTTCTAGTTCCCATCATTTACCTGCAAATTTCATGATTTCTTGTTTTTAATTGCTGAGTAGTATTCCATTGTGTAAGTGTACCACAATTTCTATATCCATTCCTCAGTTGAGGGACATCTGGATTGTTTCCAGATTCTGGCTATTATGAATAAAGCTGCTATCAGTGCAGGACTTTCATATGAAATTGTTAGCAGGGTTTGCCCCAGCACCAAGACCAGGCCTTAGCCCAAGGTTTATGAGGACATGAAATTTTCAATGTTTATAACAGGGACCATGACTACTGTGGTTTATAGTCTACATATCTTCCAAAGGCTCATGAGGCTAAGACTGGCTTCTCTTTGGTGGTTCCACTGAGAGTCAGCACATCCTGTCAAAGGTGTAGGCTGCAGGGCAGGAGTCAGGTCACTGAAGTTTGTTCTCTTAGGGGACATTTAGACCTCAGTCATTCTTCTCTGCCTCTCTCTAGCGCGAGATGAGCTTTGCTTTGTGGTGTCCTGCCATAATTTTCTGACTTACCAAAGGCCCAAAAGCAATGGAAGCAGCCAACCATGGACTGACACTTATGAAACAATGGGTAAAAAGAAATCTTCCTTCCTTTTAAGTTGATTATTTTGGGTATTGTGTCATTGTGAGGTAAAGCTGACTGATTGTGTAAATTGTTCACTGTACCAAATCAGAAAACCTGTCTTTGCCATCAAATCTCACTGGCTATAAAAATGCCATTAACAAAATCAAGGCAAGAAATGTACTAAAAATTAAAAAGTTTGAAGTATAGAATCAGAAGTTCACAGGGGCCTCTGGAAGCCTGTGCATCAATAAGCTGTATTTATTGAAGAGAAAAATGCCTATAGCATATAAATCCCTGTCATTGCTAATCCTCTCCAGAAAAAAATGAAATAAAAAGGAATGCAGTTGATAATTTACTTACTGAAATGTAGTGCTCAAAGCAGTAACCACAATGCAATAATTATTGGACTTGATTAAACTTAAAAATAAATCTGCCTTTTACTTTTCTCTCATCCCATTAGTATGTACAATGAAAGGGAAAGCCTTTTGAAAAGGTACCTCATGGCCATTTTCCCCCTTAATTCTGCATTGTAACAAACAAAGGTAAAATCAAAAATCATGCAAGCAGTGAATTTTGAGCTTTTTCCCATTATCCTTTGAAGGATGGGGCAGTGCCAATTAAAAAACGTTCCCATGCAACTCTCAGCAAATGCTATTTTTTTAAAAATTCTGATAATGGAATGTCTTATTAAAAGGGACAGAGTCACAGAGTGTAACAGCTTTGAAATCATCGATATTTCTGGAGAGCTCGATGTACTGGGCTCAGTTTAAATGTATGAAACCTCCTTCATTTAACTGCATTTGGAAATAAATAAGGTTCTGTGTACGTGAGGTCTGAGATGAAATGAACATCTGTTCTCTATAAAAGGGGCATGGTAACAGGTTTTTGTTCTTAAAGGAACAATACAAAATAGGATCATTCAATAAAACACAATCAAGTTAAGATATTTCTGCTTGAAACTTAAGAAAGGAGCACATTTTAGATGCATGTGTGCAACTCTCAAAGTGACTTCTTCCCTCTGTTGAGACTCTTGGCTTTGACTTTATTTTTTTATCATTCATACTGTAAAATACCAAACCCAAGCCATTCCTACAAAACATGCTTTTATCCTTTTTTTATTATTATTTTTTTTTCAAGTTCCCGTTCAAGTTAGAAAGTAAGTCATATCTGCAGATCTCATTTTGTAAAGGTTGTACTCACCACAGGCTTAACACAACTGTGGGAGGCAGTGTGGAAGGGATCGATAAGGTAGCATTGCCCTTTGTGATGGTGCGCCTCTGCAGGACATTTGGCTTAACTCTGCCATCTGGCTAACACTCCATCCCTACCCACTGGGAAAGTGCACTAACGCGCAGCTATGGACCATGAGCCCCAGCCAGGATAAGAAGCTCCATCCTTCACCTGGATCCCTGGCTGCAGTAACAAAGCTTAAGAAAATCTAAATGCATTAGAATAGACTTTCCAAATTGAAAGACAAATGTATAAATATCCCCAACGTCCCAGTGTGGGGGCCTCCCACCAACTTGCACGTCTCACTTTGACAGGCCGCCCAGACATGCAGTATTTCTTCAACCTCAACTTGTCACCTGTGATTTTTAACAAGCCAATGCCTGTAGTTGTTGTGATGAAACACTGCTCTGGTATAATGAGCTCATATTAATCGCCTCCCTCACTTGCCAAGTGGACTTAGGGAATAATATGTTAAATTTCCCTCCAAATTAAATGTTTATGATTTCTCATTTGTCACTGTAAGAGTAAAATTACAAAGTGGTGGTTTTGAATGGCCTACGGCCTGAGGATGTGATCATGCTGTTACCAGTTAACGTTAGCAGGGAGGAGGGATTGCTGTTCTGGCCTGAGACACCACGGCTCTGTGTGCTTTATAGCTGGGGCCATACAGATCTGCTCTGGATCTCCTTTTTCCCCCTAATAAGTGAACTGAGACCTTTATTTAATTAAATAGACCTCATTTTGCTATTCAGGCAAAATTAATAAGTAATACAAGTTCCTATATAGGGCTTTATTACGGTACAACTGATTTAGGTCCCATTCTATGTCCTTATTATCTCCCAGGCCACATTTCAACTCCTTTTTCTGACGCAAAAGGGCCACCTGCCCCTGGTTCTCTTTCACATCAAACACTCCTCTCATTAGATTAGAACATGAGCCTTGACACCCTTTGTAAGCCTTAGGATAATAGCAAGCCATTTCAGATTAATCTGCTGTACCTTGTAATACCTGACCCCAGCTTTGTCATTATATGACAAATACTCGTAGAGTACCGACCATGGGATTTATGCAGATAAATAAAAAATGATCTGCTGTTTTTGTTTGTTTGTTTTGTCTCTTAAAATAAAATACCTGTAACAGAGTGAAGCTACCTGGGGGATGACATTTTGGATCCTCCCTTTCAGCCTTTCTATCTTCCAGGATTATCTTTAGGAGACTATGGTACATGTCAGTTTAACCAACTCTTTTCCTCATTAGGACCTCTTTGCATTCTGATATGTCAGTTTTAATGTGGATAATTATCCCAGATGAGGATAAATGATATAAACTACTGTGTATTAAACAAGCACATCACGTACTAAATATTTTTAGGCTTTTAGGTTAAAACCTGGATAGAAAGCAAAGATACTTTCTTGAGTGAAAAAAAAAAAGTTCTCTTTTCTCTCAGCTTCTCCTGACTGGACAACACCTGCCCCTTATTTCTGAACTAAGAGCATCATTAATGTGATTAACTGATGAAGACCACAACAGGTCAACGCCCTCAGCAACACTGAGAACTTAGAAAAGCTTTGACGTTGCAGTTTTTCTTTGCGATGTCCCAGATAAAATTCTTGGGTCAAGACACCCAAAGTCTCTAAAAGAAAGAAGGGACAATATTAAAAACCCGTTTCCCTGTTCACCCAACTAGATCAAACCACAAGAACTGCATAGAAGCCTGTTTCTCCCTTTCCAAGGTAGTTTTTTTTTCCATGTTTATTAAATTGAAAACCCTTACATAGAATTTCAGAAAGACTAAAATTATAAAATTTTTATCTGAGGCCTAATTATAAGTGGATCTTGCTCTCAAGAGACACAAAAACTGTATTGGAGAGTGAAGAAATCCCAAATATAAATGTTTTCAATTAATTGACACAGATACTGAAGTCAGACAGGTGAGGTTCTGAAGGCTGAGTCTCAAGGGCACTTGGCAGCATAGAGTTAGCCCTGCTGCCTGGGCTACATTTCCACCACATTTCAACATTGCTACTCAGATGATCATTGCAGAGGCTGTAGGTCACCTATATAGGACCTGTGGGTTGCAACCCATTTGGGCAGCTTCAGTCTCTAAAAGAATATATTATGATGCTTAATAGTAGCAAAATTACAATTATGAAGCAGCAACAAAAATAATGATATGGTTAGAATTACCACAACATGAGGAAGTATACTACAGGTCCCACTGTTAGGAAGATTTGGGAACCACTCGTCTGAGCTCTTCTCTCAGGTAATACAAATGTAATCCATACACTCTTCATCAACTCCAGTCACCATGATCTTAAGGAGATCTAACTAAGCAGACAAGCAGAAACAGTGCAGGAAACTCTTCGAATTTGCTCTACAGGCTGACTACTCATTTGGCATTTCACAGAAGGTAGGGACTATCTTCAGCCACAAAAGCATTAACTGGAGGGGGTGGTGGTGGAATGTCTCAAAACAAAACAGGACACTTTCAGCAATAATTGAGTTGTGTTAGGACTGTGAGATTTTACAATATTAGAACAGTTTGGGAAGCTAGGAGAGGACTTACTGAAAGGCAACCAAGGACTGTCACTGAGAGCTTAGGGGTTCCCAGTAACTTACAGTCTAATAACACTGACCAGGAGTTTTGAATTGCGAAAGACCATGGAAGGAGAGACAGAATCGCTGTAGTAGCTCAAACGAATCAGAGGTCTTTTATCAGAATGTTGATAGAGTTAGAAATAAAGGACTGCAGAGATTAGAAGTATTTTTAAAAGCAGGAAAATGTAGGGCGTGACAATCAGTGGGGTAAGACAGACAGAAGAGACCAACAAAATCACAAATAATCACATTGCAAGTCCGATGCCTATCTATGGTCATACAACTGTGAATGTGCCTGATCTTAACAAGTCTGGTACCTAGAAGTAAAATAAAATATTGCCCAGAAAGGAGTAATCATGTTGGAGCTGCCCTGTAGAACAATGTCTTAGCATGGATAAAAGTGGCCAGTCCACCGTGGTGAATCAGTACACGGTGGCAATGGCGGAGACCTCATGCTTAACCCAGGATTATTCTCAGTAGCCAACACGGCGAGGCAGTCTAGGTGTCCTCAGTCAAATGACTCCACAAACAAGTAACGATATGTACACAAAATGGAAGACTGTTTGGATTGAAACAAGGCCCTACCACTTGTGGCAAGGAACATGAACAGATACTATGCTATTTGAAATAAGCAGGACGAAGGAAAAATAGTGTAAGATGTATTTTCCACATGCAATTAAAACTGCGGAGTAGAGAGAGTCAAAAATAGGAGAGAAGTGGTTACCATGTACAGGGAAAGAAAGCACAGGTCAAAGGAGACAAACCTCAAAATTAAGTAATATTTTTTAAAAAGCCTGAATATATGCTATGATCACTGACAGAGTGTGGTGACTATAATTAATGATGCTGTCTTTTGAAATTCAGAAAGAATGAGTGCCCTTATCCTGAAAGACAACTGTAGATATGTACAACTGTATCAAGTCATCATATTATATATTTGAAATACACACACCAAAATTCAGTTTAAAAAGATGGCAAGATGACAGCTATACTCACAAGGAGTATGGAATAAAACTGACACGTGTTAATTTTGCTTACTAACAATTGTTCTTCAGTGTGATACAAACACATTTAACAGGGCTGATTTTCTGTCACAACAGACACGTGGGAATGAGGACACTAGGGAGAACCCCCCAAAAATTCCCCCCAGATAGCAGGAGGTGTCTGATTCATGTGACAGGGAAAATTAAATCTTCATGCTTACATAAGCGCAGGAGAATAAGCACAAGTTGAAGGTGCATTAATCTCAATCACTGTTTATTTGTGGATGTTTAGACATATTGCATGCAGGGTATGCTTCCATTATTGCTGTTTCAAAGGAACACACAGTAGTTTATTGTGAGAAAACTAAGGAAATCATTTTTTCAATTGCAGAACTGTAGGAATGAAAATCCTACAAAATTGAGTCCGCGTTACTGCCTTGCACATTTAATCCTGTCTTTATTTCAAACAGTTGTGGAAAAGAAATTTTTTAAAAAATGGTGCCTGAAATGTTAAGGGCAAGATTTGTTTGCATTATTGTATGTTTTATGCTAAAAATCAAAGACACCATTAAAAACATTAAGATGTGTCTGAAGAGAACTTTGGCCATGGAGTTAACATTCATCACAACCTTTCAAAACCAAAATTAGATTCTTCTTTATCTGAAAACTTTCCATAGCAATATTACTTTTCCTTACATATATATCCCTACAACTTACCTAGGGCACTATTTATCATTTGGACAACTTAAGTACACCACACACTCACAAGCACACACACACACACAATCACCTTGGAACAAATGAAAACCCTGTCTTGGGGGACTCAAAACTGTATTAAAATGATAAGTAGCACGTCTTTACTCTTCCTTCATTAACTTAGGCAGACAAGTGTGATGTACACACAGCAAAAGAATCAAGGTTCCCACTAGCTCCTGGTCATAATAATCATCTTTGCTTCCTCTTGTCCACAAAGTTTGTTCATTTTCACAAAGACATTATAAGCTGTGATGGAAAAAAGCAGTACCCAGAGGAGTCTTCCAATTATCCACACAGGTAGCCTAGCCCATCTGGGACCCCCGGCTGGTACAGGTCAGGATTTAAAGATTCAAAATAATTATTGCAGAGGAAGTGCTTGAATGAGCAATTCCTCTTCAGTATTCTACCCGTCAACTGTAGCAAAGTAGAGAAAAAGGGAGCATAAAATTAGGGTTTAAAAGGCAGAATTAGTATAGACAGCAAAGGCACTCAGATCTGTGGGTTGTTTGGGATAAGCTTCTCCCTGAAGCTTCACAAAGCATTAATAAAATACAAGAAATTCTGTCCACCTGTACAGTACAGATGCCTTTTATATGGAGAGATTGGGACACAGAATTTGCTCAATAAGAGCAAACACAGACTCTGGCCTAGATTTTAGTGAAAATCAGGGACAAGCACAAATTAACTGTTTGAGAGATAAAAATCATGTAAGTCGTACACAGATTTCTTTTATGCACATCGAATATAAAACCACACACGTGAAAAGTGCCTCATTCCTATTTTGAGACCCTCACAGTCCCACTGAAAACACATTCCTTACATTTCTGTCCATGCCTCCAAATCTAGGTGACAATTTTAGGCAAAACTGTCCCCCATCAACATTCAGAGTATACATAAAGAAATGGACAAAGCTGCTGCATGTGGCTTTCAGAGGTTCTGAAACTTCTTTTTCTTTATATTTATTTTCATGTGTGCTTGGCTCTTTTGCCAGCAAATCTGGCTGTGCACTATGTGCCTGCGGTGTCCAGGGAGGCCAGAAGAGGGCGTTAGATCCCCTGGAACTGGAGTTACATTACAAGAGGTTATGGGCTGTCAGGCATATGCTGGGAATCCAACCTGTCTTCCCTGGACCAATGCTCTTTAAGTGCTCAACCTTGGTTTTAGAATTTTAAAAGCATCCTTCTCTCTGCCAAGTCTAGGATATCATATATGCAATACCTGTAAGAATTTCCATGAGCCAGGATGATCTGAAGTGTCTTTAGAAAAGAAAGGCGGTCCTCATTCAGCTATATCTACCTCCCAGCATCTCTGGCAGAGTCTGCTATTGATTGAAAGTGACACAGCACAGTCCAGTATGGTAGGGTGTTCTCATGTATCTGGTCCCAATGCTGCCAAATGCTTGTGTCCACCTATTTATTTATTCAGCATGAGGGACATCCTTCTGTTATTCAGAGAAGACATACCAGTTTGTGAAGATGTTAGCCCGTGCCAGTGCAGATGTTAAGGGGTTAACCTTCCCAGGTGGAAGTAATCATATTTAATGCCATGAGCCCTGGCAGCATGGTTGAATTCACATTTCCAAGTGTCAAGTAAAATAAGACTTGGTAAAGATTCCTTGCTGGTATTGTCTTATTCACTCTCCTAATCCCATTATCTACCCTTCTCTGCTCTGGTCTGTGTGATAGAAAACTGAGCTCCAGAGCCAATTCCACCTGTGTGGTGGAAATCTGCTGGGGTTGGCTAATGAGAGTCAAGAGGAGGAGGTCAGAACATGAGACAAGATGAAGGTGGTCTTCCCACTTCACCTCAGTCTCCTTAGGCCTTCACAAATGTAAATAGCTCATCTCTTCCTCAGTCACACACCTGTTAGTGAGCCCCATTTTCTTAGTGTTCCCTCACAAGCAGCCTGAGAACACAGGTTGTTTTGTCTGTCCCATCGCTGCCCATCTCTTATTCATTATTTCTCTTTCCACTCTATTTACGTATTTATGTGTACAGTATAGTGTAAAATTGTTAAGGAAATGAGAGGAAAAATAAATCCTCCAAGTGGGTGGGGTTGTGAGGGATGAGTAGCACCTTGCTGATTCTCTAACACTACCTGTAATTTCTGCAACGGTCCTCTGCTAGCCTCTCTCCAAAAAAAAAAAAAAAAAATTCCTTCAGGAATGCATCAATTGTTATTTTTGGTCCTGCCTGACATGATTGCTTTGGAAAGCACTACAGCAAGTGGGTACATTGTGAAGACCACATACATATGCAGGTTAGGAAAGGCTTCACTGATGAAATGACAGGTAAGGCTCACAGGCCATGGTAGAGGAGCCATGCAGCTACCAAAGAGAGCAATATTATAGCTACAGTGAAGAATGAGTGCAAGGGCAGAGACCGTGTTGAATTCTGGAAGCAGGGAGACTGCCTGGAAAAGCTACAACACAGGCAAAAGGCGGCAGGAGGTTCAGAGTCATCGTCAGCATTCAGATAACACTAGATGTGTAAGCATGGAGGACACAGATCACCTACAGAATGGAAAACAAATGAAATGAATCTACAGGACAGAGGGTGGGCGAGCAAACAAGAGACCCCAAGAAAGAGGTAATGAAGCAAATGAGGATCAGAAAAGAATGCTACATGAGAACTGGAGAGAGAATCCTTAGGAGAGTGAGGACAGCTACTGGATGGTCCACTTAGCCTTCTGTAGACTGTCAAATGCCACATGGATCAGGAAGGAAGCAAAGCGGGAGCTGGCTCAACAGAAAACCAAGAATAAATTACCCAAAAGCAACAAATGAAAAGAGTGCCCTGATGTTGAGCCCACAGACTTTTATGTTCTGACATAAATTCCCAGTGACAACATATGCCACATAAATTTGTCAGAAACTTAGAAGTAACTTTGGCCATCAATATTTTTTTTTACACTAAGACAGAGCATTCTCTCCGAAAGTTTGCACATTAAATTTAGCTTGATATGAGGTTTTGGCTGTCCTTAGGCTCATAAAAACTCATAGCAATCCTCCTGCCCCAGACTTCTGAGAACTGAAATTAGAAGTATGTGCCCCCATGACTGGCTGTTCCTTGGTTCATTCTAGGAAGCTGGTACCCTCCCCTCATTTTCTCCATATCTCTTTCTCTTACTCTCTTGCAAATGAGCACACACGTTTCTCCATACACGGGCACATGCACAGGCGTGCATGCACACCTTCCCCAGCTGGAGTTTTTGTAATACCCTGCCATATTGCATCAGAGACTCAAACTTAATCCTCTTTTGAGACTGACCTGCAAACCGATGAGGCTTGACTAGGTTGAAGATGTGGCAACAACTTGATTGTGCATTTTTCCCCCAGGAGGGAATTGAAAAGAATCTTATTTGTTAATCCTCCTACAAGGAGTTTTATGGCATCTTTATTCCCTCTTAAAAAGCAGCATAGAGTATTCCCTAGGAAGAGGAAATCAGATCTCATGTAAATACTCTCACAAATGTATGTACATTTTTGACCTGAGCAAGAGTTATGCGAGCTCATGAATGAGCTAGTGGCATGGATGAGGGACACAATCAGGCCTGACTATGCCTAGAAGTGTGTGTCAATGGTGCCCTGCTGCAGATCGGTGTGCTTTCCGTGGCAGGGCAGTAAATGTCCTTATCTGTCAAGAGTTGTGCTAATCAGCATATAACCCCCAGTGAAGGCACATGGTACACAGAGAGCTCACCTCTAGAGATGCACATATGCACAAAGCAAACACAGACATTTTTGCTTTTGCTTTGTTTCACTGAGAGGAAAGACCAGTTGGGAACAGAAGGCATCTTGGGAGTTCTCTTTGGGGAAAACAATCTTTTGCTGTGATCCAAGGTGATACTTCTTCCATGGAAATGTCAGCATGAACAAGAGAAAATTTTAATTAGCCTAAATGCTATTATGAGCCACAGTAGCTAATATTTATTGAGTGTTTAATATAGTTTGGTGACTATTGTGAACCTTGCCATAGCATAATCTCATAGATTCTCTCAAAAAATACTGTGAAGACTACACATCCAAGCCCTTATTCTACAGAGAAGGAAATAGGCATGGGGAATAGAGAGGGCTTGCCCATGATTGACATCTCATGGTGGTGGCAGGGCTATAAACATGAAAACAGAAATTTAGATCCTCATGCCTATAAGAGATAATATCCTTTCATTCACATTTCATAGACCCCATAAAGCATACCATTGACATGCAATCTGTTTTTATCATTTCTACTCCATAACCAGGATCATCATCCCATTTCACTGAGGAGAACACCAAAGTGCATGGTTGAAACAGGTGAACCTGGGAAAAAAACGCCTAGGTGAGAAACGAGAGCTGTATTATTAACTCAGTCCTTGTTTCAGGAAACAAGCACTTCCATCCACTATGTGGAAATTTCATGTGCCAAGCTAAAGTAGGCATGTTATTTAACACAGCCATCATTTTCAACTATTAACAATCATTTATTACCTACTTTGTACCACAACACCTTTATGGTATCTGCTGCCACTGGATTCACAGGAGTACAATTCCTTCCAACTGTATAAAAAGTTGAGAAAGCAAAGCACAAAACACCATGAAAATTTTGAATTCACTCTTGTTAAACATGTCCTTAAATACACAGAATGAAACGAAAATAAATAAGTAATTATTTCAATCAAAAGGCTGAGGACATCACTGGGACTTATAATATCGCGGGAGTTTTGTGATAACATTGGCCTTAAATAATGTAGGATTTCTGAATACAGAGAAAGATACATGGGTAATTTTAGCTGAGATAATGGAGATTCCAGAGCCATGGGTCAAACTGAAGGAAGACCTAGAAGTTCAGAACACATTTCACCAGTGAAGAAAGGATGGCTGACCTCAAGTATGGCATGGTACAGAAAACAGCTTAAAGGAGATAATTTTTCTAGTTGTTCTGTTTTGGGTTGTGTTGTGTGTGTGTGCATGTGTGTGAACAATTCAAACCCACAGAAAGGAAATGAAGCCTCCTGCTAACTTGAGAGTTGGTAGAGATTTTCTTTTCTCCAGCTGTCTGTGGTTTTCATGTCAGCATGGGCATACGTACACTGAAAAGCAGACAGACTGATTACTTCCTGATAAGGCAGCTTTCATGTGGTCTCATGAAAAACTGTCCAAAGCAGCCATATGTTTAGCTGCCTTCCATTCATACTTGCTGCCTACTTTCCTACTAATCAAGTCAATCCTACTTCCCTACTAATTAATTCAAGGTGTGGCTCTAATATGTGGTTCTTAACTTTTCAGAATGGTCACACAGTTCTGTTGTTCATACAAATCTGCTTTCTAGAGGGACTCTGTGTTTCTCAAATGCATGCCACATGCCAGGTCCCTGTTACAGGTGAGTGGTCACCTCAGTCTTAAGGTACTTACAATGTTGCTGAGAGACACTGAAGAGTAATGTTGTCACAGGGTATTGGCCAAAAGCTGGGGAGGCCTTCATATATGTTGTCATGTGTTCACAGATAAAACAACTTCACTGCTGCATGGTACACACTGTAGGCCCTCCAGATAAACTATGTTTTGATCTATGTTGGATAGAATTAGAAGCTCTCCACTGGGTAGCTTAAGATGCAATGGGATTCCTAAAGTAGGCGGAGAATGCAGAAACACTAGGAGATAAGGGTAATGGCCAGAAAGAGATCCAGAACTGACTTTGTGACAGGGGAAGGAACCAGAGCTATCAGATGTTGCTCCACATTCAAACTTGATTCAGTAATCACATTTATAGTTTGCAAACAACCACAGAAAGAAATGTGAGGAACAGACAGATGGGCACTGGTCAGACTGGGTATCTATGTGCCTCTAACAATAATCTAACAACAACAGCAATAATGAGACTCTAGTTTTATTTTGTGAGCTTCTCTATATTCTTCAGCGTAGTTGAAGAAGGCACAACTTGTTCAGAATGTAGAGGTATAGTTTGCCAATCAAAATAAGACAAAATCTATGCCTTTGTATTTCCAAAACTCTAAAGAAACAACACAAGTCTCAGAACTGTCATTATGACACTCTAGATGTTGTCTTAGACTAGTTGTCAACAAAATGTGATCAAACCTTCAAGGTGAAGAATTAAGAAGTTTCTCTCCTCTGCTGTATCACAGGGATTTCCAGCCAGAGTCCAAAGCATGGCCTGGCTTTCATTAACCTAGACCTGTGCTTTGAAATATATTTCCATACTGACAGCTACTTCTAAGAATTTGCCAATGTAGACTTGAGATTATCAAGACATCATGTCTTGATAATCTTCCTGACTTTGACTATCTATACTCAATACCCTGGAAGAAGATTCTAGAATTGTGAGATAAGAATGGTACACCAGCATTGGCAATGGGCCACTTGGATATTTAATTATCAGCAATAAAAGGTTAGATAAAATAGTCTTGCATACTTAGTTTGGTTTTAAGTGTGTTAATTTGCTGCTGAATATTTGCATGTAGATATGATTTTAAAAACTTTTCATATAAGTGTTCCAAATTAACTGGGCAGATGTTTGAGAGTTGAAACATCTACAGTAACAACTAAATTTCTCTTCTACAGTGATACTCTTTTACTGCTTAATAACACTTCACAGACCCACTTTTTCCTGAAGCTCTTAATGCTATGAATTAGGGAGAACAAGGCTTATACACACACAGTGACTGCATATACTCTGGTCCTTTTCAACAACACTTGACACAAATACATGATATATTTGTAGCAGGAAGGCCAAATACCTGAGCGTTTGCCTTAGCTTCTATATGAAGAATGAAAATAAACACCAATCCGCTTATACCATGAACCTGTGTGTGTGTGTGTGTGTGTATGTATGTGTGTTTATGTGCATACTTTAGGAACCAGAAGAGGAATCAGATGGAGTCATGCGCAATTGTGTGTTGCTATGTGGTGCTGAGAACTGAACCTGGGTCCTCTGAAAGACCAGCAAGTACTCTTAAACTTTAGGTCATTTCTCCAGCCCCAAGACACCATAATTCTAATCTGTATGGATAGGATTAAAGACAAAAAGTGTGCAAGCACAGCTCAGTAATAGAGTGTTCACCTCCTAGCATGCATAGTGTCCTGGGTTTGATCTCTAGTACAGAAGAAACAAAACAACAGCCAGAATAAAATGGCTGCATTGGCTTTAACTTAATGTTTGAATAGCTACTATCAAAATGCCTCCCTTTCATTATCTAGCTTGAACTCCACCGGCACATCATGAAATAGATAACTGTGGTGATGTCCACTTGAAAAATGAAAAAGGAGTCTCAGATTTATTTTATTTTTTTTAGGATACTACATCAAGAAAATGACAGACATTCTAGATTTTGTTAGCCTCATTTCCAGTTCAATGTCAGTGCCCTCACCTCTAGAAAACTGTCCAGTTCTTCAAAACTGTCAGAAAATTTCCTTCCTTGAATCAGTATAAGAAATTTATGGACATATGACTACAGCTTATTTTATATTACTGTGATTATCTGAATGCCTGTTTCTCTTTCTTTGCTAACAACAGAATTATACTCAGATTAAAATTTTTCACTAGGTATTCACCATGTCTATCCTTAGCTGACTTTGCTTTGCTGTTTGCCTGTTACAAACTGGACGCTTCCTACTGATTAGGATCTGTACTAAGCAGCCTTCTTAACTTATCTGAGGTAACTAACTTGGAAAGAGAAAATTTCCATTTTATCTTGTTGTTTTGAAGGTTCGAGTCCATGGTCTATTGGTCTCATTGACTATGGTGAGGTATAGAATCATGACAGAAGGATATGGTCAAGCAGAATCACTCAAATCACGATCCAGCAGCAGAGAATGAGAAAGAATGGCCAGGATCGCACAACTCCCCACTCAAGATCGAGATACCTTTAACAACTTAAGGACATCCTCACCAAACTCATAACTCTAAACTTGGGACCAAATTTTTAACACAGAAGTATTTAGGGGGCATTCAAGATCTGTACTGTAGCAATATTTATCCTTTCTTTCTATGGCCACTCTTACTCCTTTAAGACTTTTGTCAAAGATTCAGCCAAAGAAGTGTGTGTGGAAATGAGAGTTGGTATGCCCACAATGAGACAGTTAAGGGAACATCCCATTTTCAATATGCATGTGAATCTTGCAGCCATCTACTAAAGAGAGACGACTTCTTGAATTTAGACAGAAGTAATTTGGGTTACTGAATGATTGATGGGTATAAGTCATTAACCCTCCAACTTTCTCACTCACCCTCTATCAACATGCACTTGAACTGTTCCATTTGAGCAAAAAAAAATAAATAAACAACTTTTATTATGTCAAACCATTGAAATTTGTATGTTGTTTATTATTGTTGTAGCCTACCAAATTTAATACAACTCTCCATTACAAGTATCTAATATTTACAAAGAAGTAATATTCAATAGACTTTAAAATAGCAAAGCGTACATTGTAAAGAGATTTTAATAAGTTATTCTAAATTGCTGATTCTGAGAATACATTTGATGGGGAAAACACAGGAACACAATGCTATACTTTCAAACACAGGCATAATCATAATTTTTATAATCAATTGAATTTTCTATCATAGAAAGCTTCAGGTCATGAAAGATAAATTATATGAAGCACATATTATAATATGAAACTTGTATCAAGATATTCAGGACATACTAATAAGTAAAGCATGGATGGACAAATCTAATTTAAGTCAGTCCTGCTGAGTCATTCAAGATAGCTATCTATCCAAAATGAATATAATCCATTAGCATCAAAATAACAAAGTCTCTTAAATTTAGGAGAATTTAGTTCTATTATGAGTTTTATCAGCATGACACGAGGCTAATATTCATTTATCAAACAGTAAGGGCATTGTTTTGCACTCAAATAATTATCAGTTAATGAAGCTTAAAAAAATAAAGAGTCCCTCACATCCAGATTGTATTATTCTTTCTATGGTGCATACACTCATATTCTTTAATACCTAAAATGACCCCCATTGTGAATGAGGTCAGCTTATGTAAGCTCAAAAAGAGTACAATGTTTTACCCTCTCAGCAAAACAGCAAGAATATTACAGCTCATTCAAATAATTCAAAATCTGAGTCTGGAATTCTATTTGGATAGATTCCTTTTCATGTACAGTGAAGGTGTTTTATCAGATACTATCTGGTGTCCTTTTAAAATAAAATTTGTTATTGAAATCAACCCATGATATAGAGGAGAAAACTGAGAATTCACTAGAAGATCATTGACCCTGAGATACATGCCTACAAATCCTATTTGATGTTATATTATCCCTGGGTATTTTGGTTCCTGCTTCACCAAATAAACAAGACAGATGTGAGATAGTCCTTATTTCAAGTTGGAGTAGTTGCCACACTACAGCACATAGGTTTTTTTAGTTTGCAAAAAGGATTTTTCTTTTTCGGCACTCAACGAAATTGCACTTACACAGAAAAACAGAGAGCAGTATATATCCAATTGCAGAAAGCCCCTGGAAGTTCTGAGCAGCTGAAAGACTCAAGGAGGAGAGTGCTGATATGGGCTTCTACTTCACAAGGAGTTGGAGGGGACTGTCCCTTCATCTCCTCTTTTTTTCCAACTCTCCAGAGGACTTTATCTATATGGGTTGTGTCTACGGAAACCTTCAAAATAGCTTTGTTTTGTCTTATTATACATACTGTTAAATACTCCAGAGACAACTGCTTTGCTGGGAAGTAACAGCCTGCTGGAATGAATGAAATAGCCAAATTGTTCATGTGATATTGTCATTGGGAACAACAGACGCTGAGCCTGTGGTTAGCATAATCAACCATTCTCCTGGAAGGCTGATTATAGTAACAGTCCAAATTCCCAGTGAAATGTTCTATGATAGAAATGTCTACATAGTGTATAACTGAAATATCCTTTACTTCTCTATCATTAAGATCTCAGGTTTTCTTTCCAGAAGATCTTATTTTTTAAGTTTTTGTTGTTGTTGTTTTGTTTTGTTTTCTAGACAGGGTTCGGCACAGCCTTGGCTGTCCTGAACTTGCTTTGTGGACCAGGCTGTCCTCAAAATCACAGAGTTCCACCTGTCTTTGTCTCCCAGAGTTCTGGGATTACAGGTGTATGCCACCACACCTGGTTTTTTCTAAGTATCTTAAACTCTAACATGAATTCTTATATCTGAGGCGAAGCATATTTAACTGAGAAGGGTTAGTGGGATCGGGGACACCATTTACTTGTTGAGGCTATTGGATAAAACATTACTGTTTTCCCAAAGCACATCTGAGCAACTTTACTCTTGGACCTCTCTGACCATAATCTGAAATCCATAACAGAGCAATAATGTATGGATAAACAGTACCCACATACACATTCAACTTATAGACATGCCTAATCTTCATTGAAGATACCTCAGTTCAGAACAACACAACCTTTAAGAGCAGTTGCTCTTTTTAAACTGAGGTATCTTGATAATACTTAAAGAAGAGAAGATGGAAGCCCATTTTAGTCTCAAATAGAACATTTTTGTTTATTCCTGAATGGATTGCCCCTCAAAATGACAAGTGATCGCGAGTACCTGAAATCCAAAAAAGAAATATTTTTCCTTATTCCAGTTATAGAAATAAAATAAAATAAAAGTTGCTTTGTATATAGCTCAGGGAACTCCTTTTATCCCCAGGGAAACATTTTTCACATGTGAATAGGCTATGGAGAGAGCTAATGCAACTTATTTAAAACTCCAGATAGGATTTAGGCTCATCCTTTTGTGTTGTGCAAGATGGACCATATGTAAAATTTGAATGGAGATTACAGTGCTTCAATTTAGCTAGATTAAGGTGTGATTAGATTGGCTATTTTGCAATTTCAGATGTTCTCCATTAGGGCTAGTCAGTATTTATGAAATTTCTCAGTCATTTTTAAATAGCATACTAAAGTAGAAAAATGCTTACATCTAAGAAATTAGACACTTAAATATCTTGAGTTTATTCTTCCTAGTCTATTATCCCTTAAGGTTCAATCTTCCCATGTTTTGGTTAAAACAATCTAAATTATAGTCCATTGTATGTCTTTGATTTCTGTTTTCTAATTCTGTTTTCTTGTGTGTGTACATGGACACATAAGTGGATGTAGAGTTTACGCATGTATGTATTTAAGGGACAGAGAACAAACTCAAAGAATATAGGCTTCATCTATATCCTTTGAGATAGGGTCTCTCAATGCCCTGCAGGTCATCAGTGAGGCAAGACTAGCTGACCAGTGAGCCTCAGGGATGTGCCTGTTGCTCACTCTCTAGTATTGGGATTACACGTATATGCTACCACACCCCATGAGGATCAAACACAGCTTTTTATGCTTGCACGGAAAACACTTTCCATTATCTACCTCCCCCAGCTTCTGCCCTTGGTTGCTTAAGATATTATATAGCCTCTCTGTATTTAGAATAAGATAGCAACTATAGGACTTTTGAAAGACCCAAGAGAGATAGGCAGCTAATACACTAAGAGAAATTTGTACTTATGATCTTCCCAGAAGTACAGGGCATCATACAGAGATTATGGTTTCTGCTGAGTACTTCTGTCCCTTATGATACTGGTTTCTTCAAAACCAGCAACAAATTGTAGGCAGCACTGTCAGTAGGTGATTTTGCAGCATATTGGTTTCCTGGGGGAATCCACAGATTCATTTTTATACCACCATCTGAGATATCCTGCAGAAAGACAAATATTCATTTTTCTTTAAACAATAGTATTCTATCTATACCTTATGTGAATACTTATCCCATTTATTCTTGGGACTCCCATTAAGATTCCTTAGGACACTAGTATTGAAAGGATAGCATTTGGTAAAACAGAAAATTAAAACAAACAAACAATTTTACTGAAAATAGATGGGACTTTAGAGTACGTTTCAATCACTTTGCACAAGTTACCTAACCTCTTTGAAACTGATTCTCATCTCAATAAATTCCACTGGCATTTATCATGTGCATATGGTGTTTCAGGCACATGGTTGCTAGCTAGGCTCAAAGAGTACTGTAGTAAACAAAACAGATATGTATCTTCCCTGATAATTTAATGTTAAGTTGAAGAGAGAATCATTAAACAATACAATTATAATTAGGGTTGATAAGCACAAAAAAGGAAAAGAAAGAAAAAAAAAACCCAAACAAACAGGGGAGATGGTTACACTAAAAATCCCTGTGTTGACTAAGCAAACAAGGGTGTTCTCAGAAGAGATGACAATGAAGAGGCGGAATGAAGTGTGAGAGAGACACAGATCTAGCTAAGCATAGCATGGCCAGCAGAGTGTTCTAGAAAGAGAATGAAACACGGAGAAAGAGTGACTGTGAATATCGACCTCCTATAATGGAGAGAAATGTCGACCTTCTTGCAATAGAGGAAACATGCAAATTAAACACATCCTTGCTACAAGCTTCTCAGTCCTGTCGAAAGGCTTATGATGCCTTTGGAACTGCAGAGACTCAGCTACAAGTAGTTGGGGCTGCACTGTGGGGTAACTGAGGGCAATCACAGTGAGAGCAAACCTCTCTCCTGTGGCCAGACCTGCACACATAGTCCTGAAACACTAAGACACGCAAAGATTTACTTCCCAGCATTTTCTGATGCCTGTTGGTAAAGCACCGTTTATAGAAATGAGAAGCCAGTTGGAGGATCATTTCTGGAGAAGGCACAAACCTGAGCCATTAGGTCATAAGATGTATAAGCCATAAGACAAAAGATGTAAAATATGCAAAATATGCCACAGAAAAGTTACTGAAGGAGAATTTCATGCCCACATAGTTCCCAAGGCATAGAGCCCAGCTTTCTAGAGATTTCTACAAGTCTGGACTATCAGCACAACCATGCACCATTTTTTAATAGCTTTTATATGGTAACCCATTAAGACTATTTAAATGTCAAATGGATTAGACCTAGGACTGATTTCAGAGACAGGGCTTCCTTATCTACCTGCTGCCCTTTCCCATGATGGGGAGAGAATACCTGTGAGTTTCCCATATGGATGTGAAATTCCATCACTGAAAATATTTTGAATACAATGTGCCAGCTTTCTAAATAGAACTGGAATGTGGAACGCTGGGGGTAGAGAAAGGGCCATAGACTAAATAATGCATAATTCAAGAGGACCTTCTAGAAAGAAAATACTAGTTTTGACCATTTGAATACATTACCTTTCTAAAGTCAAAATCATAGCTTTAAAACAAATGACTCAATTTTGTCAAAACATATATTACATGCAAAGTAATAGATTTTTGAGGCTATTTCATACTGAGGCTTAAAAGACTGAATGCATTTGTTCCTCTAAAATTCCTGTGAGGAAAACTATACTTCCTAGTGGATAGCTTTTGGACATAAAGCCTCTAGGGAGGAGCCAGGTCATCAAAGTGGAGCCTCGTGGTCAGATCAGAACCCTAGAAAAAAAGAGAGCTGAAAAGCTTGCTCTCTCTCTCTCTCTCTCTCTCTCTCTCTCTCTCTCTCTGTCTCTGTCTCTCTGTCTCTCTCCCACTACAAGCATTACATGAGGTAGTGATGAGAAGGGGGAAGCTAACCAGCATGAGAGCCCTCACTGATTACATAAGGTCCATTGATACCCTCATCCTATGTTTTTAGCAGCCTCCAGAAGTAGAAAAATTATTGTATTAAGGTGCAAAACTTTGGGGTTTCTAACAGATAGAACAGATAGGCCGGAGTAAGACCAGTATGTAAACTCCAGGGGGGCATCCTATTGGTGAGGAACAAGACAGCATTGCTATAAAATATTAACAGTGGTGGTTTTTGAACAGAGAGCAGTGTCTGGGGTGGAGAAGGACATTTTTAGGCAACAGCAGTGTGGCATTTGGATGAGTACCATTTCTTGTTCGAAATGCTGCTTACAAAGACAACTTCCTCTCACAGTTTTCACAGGTGCACGCATTCACAGTGTCTGTATTCTGTATTAAAAGAAATTGACTTCCAAGTGAACAAAAATTAAAGTAATAACAAGTTTGAGAATATCCATGCCAATTATTTAAACCAAGGTCATGGCACAGAGGTTTGAACCCAAACCCAAGTCATTCAAAAAATAGCTTCCTATTAAAAAAAAATGACCTTATGTGTTCTCCTATAGGAAAAATATGCACAATGGGGACTGTGGCAGAGTCACTTTTATTCCTGAACCTCTTTTTTTTTTCCTACTGTGCATCATATGTGACTAATGAAACTAGTAACTTATGGAGTTCATTTGTTACCTAGCAGCTTCCATGAGTTTGTAAGTCAAAACCTTATTGGATGTCCAATACTAAGTTGTTACACTTGAGATCATGTCATTACATACAGTTAACATTATGTAGGCTGAAAGGTTTATATTTATGTATTTATAAATATATATTACATATCCATATATGTAACTCCCAACAAAGAAAAAGAGAGCATAAATTTGTGACAGAAAAAGAGGTGTGTTTGGTGGGGTATGGTGGAAAGCATTGGATGGAAGAAAGCGAAGGGGGGATAATGTGATTATAATTTCAAAAGTAAAATTATTATAAGTGGAAAGTTTAGATACAATGATTTCTGTCTCTATGCAGAGTATTGACTGCCTTGTTCTTGTATAGGTCCTGTCTCTGCAAACCCAACTTCTGTGAGTCTAATGCATGAATGACCCTGTCATGTCTGGAGAATTATTTTTTTTTGCAACAATCTTTCAAGAACTCTGGCTTTTGACACCTTTCCTTCTTCTCTTCTATAATAGTCCCTGAGACTTGGTGGTTGGAAGAGGGGTGGGGATATGTCTTTTCAGGGCCAAGCACCCCATAGTCACGTATTACCTGGACCATGACCGTGTGTAAGTCTCTGTCTTAATTGCAACATTTGCATAAGGCCTCTTCTTTGATGAGGGATACATCTTGCACCAATGTATGGCTATACAGATAAGTATTTAGGAGCCATCTTGTACTATGTTCCTAGCTAAAGTGCTACTGGCAGATGAGGACCACTTCAGGAAGTAAGTCGGTTTCCTTCAGGGCCATTGTTCTTATTCGGTTTTCCACTTTCCAGGGGATGGTGTCCTACATGTATGCACAAATGGGTATCCCTTACTGAACTTAGTAGGTTAAAGAAGGAAGAAGAGGAGAAACAGAGGATGAGGAAGAAGGGATGAGGAGGAGTAGGTGAGGATATTGGAGAGGATGAAAGGGGAGGGAGGCTGGAATGAGGAAGAGGAGGAAAGGCGGGAGGAGTGTTTGAGAGGAGATGGAAGGTGAAAGGAGCAACAGGATAGCTTTCATGTTAATAATTGTACACATAGACTGTATCGAGTTTGTCTCTCACCAAGCTGGGCGACCTGGTTTATAAGGTGTTATTCTAACTTCTAAGTAATCTTTCCATGATGATGCTGATGGGCTGCCAAATGATCAAACACAGGAGCAAGCCTTGCCTTTATTTCATCTTATCCCCTCAGTGTCTCTTACAGCTCCTGATGTGGCATGGAGGGAATAATCAGGAGCCTGAAATTCCTGACTTTCAAATAACTTCACTTACAAAAATCCCAGGTTTTCTCGTGAGCGTCATCTTTGCTTGTATAGCCCAGTTTCTTTTCACACCTTTGTGATGCAGGGATCTTGTAGAACCGGGATGAGGCCCATGTAAAGGTACCAATGGAAGGTATAAGTCACTAGCTGATAGACAGAATAGAGTCTTCTATGACAAAGGGATTACTAATAAACAGGCTGCCTTTATGTAACTTTCATTTTATCTCTCTTAGAATCATGTGGTAATTTTCTTTCTTTCTTTTGTCTTTAAGAAACCTAAACACTGAAGAACAATCTCAGGGTGGAAGGCATGCTTTGTACTTTGTAAAAGGGACCACTGGGGCTACTGTATAAGATATTTTTTCCTACTGTAACTGATTGCCAAATTATCACAGCATCAACGACATGAGAGTCTACAAAACGGCTTTATTAACTCAGAATGCTGGCTTATTATGAATCACACTGGCATGAAAACAAACGGCAATGCTTAGCTCACAAAAAAGATATGTGGGCTTATAGAAGTTGGAAACAACACGATATTCACATATCAAGAACCAATTTTACCACTTGCTCTGCTTTCTCTTGGATTGTAGGCTTTTGCATATTACATAACAAACAGGCAACCTAAACAGTTTAGAGATACCAAGTGGGGTTTTATCAACACATTTGGAATCACAATTCTGTTCAGGCAAAATTTCCAATTATCATTTTATTCTGATAAGGGCTTGACAGGACCAGGTGCGTAACCAGGGAAGCTTATTTTGTTCTCTGGAGTTTTACAGTGTGTGAGAAACAACCTGGCTGGACTCACATCTTTGCGTGCCAGTACCCATAATGCTCTTCTAGCCAACTGCGATTCACCAGCAATGCGATGACCTAACCTCTGGCATTTTAGTGAAAGGGTTTCATCTGGCTTGAAGATCGAGACAGTAGGCTGTTAGGAGTAACATCTAACCAGAGGCAACAGGGTAGATATTGCACGATCCATTTCTATTACAAATTACTCACGGGTAGGTAGAGTCAGGAAGAGGACATAGGTTTTTTTGTTTTTTGTTTTCCTTTTTATCCTGAATGATAAGACTATGCTACAACTCCTAAAAATCCTGCATACAATCCAATATAAGCCCAAATTGGAGGTGTAGAAAGAGTTATTATGAGATTTCACCATGTATCAAGCCTGCCATTTTCCTGAGATGTAGGCACAAGGCACGCCTACAAATTACCAAAGCAGAGGTTTTCTGTAAGTTTAATTAAGAAATTTCAGGTATGTCCAAAAGTAGGTGTATATTTTTTCTTTACAAGTCACATCCTCCAGAAATATATAAATAGACGGCTAGCAAAGTAATAAAAACACGTGTTATTTTTCATTCCTTAGCAACTAGACAAAACCTACTTGTCCTTTCACTTCATTTGCCCACTAACCAGACATCTCAAACTCATAGAATTAAAGTGTTGTGTTCTAGCTATTTGCATTCACACTCAAGAGTGACACCGGTAGCAGTTATTGCAAGATGGAGCCCAGGAAATCACTGAGGAGGTAAGAAGGCCAACCACTAATATTGCTGTTTTTCACATGTGTTACATGAATGAACGTGTGTTGTAAAATCGTTGCCAATTTCTAACGCCCCCTGCTTTCTGAAGGGAATGAACAAGCGGCACATGAATGGCAGAAATGGACTTAAAGTGATATCCTCCTGGGTCAGTTGGCTTGGTTTTATTTCATGTTTCTCAGTTATTTCTTACAGTTCCACACTCACTTGCAGGAATTGCCAACCTTCTAGTCTATGGAGTTTTGTGCCTGTAATTCTTTTTTAATATATCTAGAATCTAGGCATGGTGGCACACACCTTTAATCCCAGCACTGGGGAGTCAGAGGTAGGCAGATCTTTTTTAGTTTAAGGCCTACTTGGTCTACAAAATGAGTTCCATGACACCCTGGGATACATAGAAATACACTGTTGAATAAAACAAACTAAACAACAACAGGACGGCCCTGATATTCTGCCTCTAGCAATGCTTCTAGACCTGAAGCCGAACTCTACTATCTGCTGTCCATTGCCTTGAGTGGTAAGCACTGTATTGGTTCCTTTGAGAGGGAGCTCAGCGTAAGTAAGTAGCATATGGCCCCATCTTCGTGGATCCGAGACTTCTTCAATCATAAGTACATTACAGTTTTCTTCTTCTTTCTAAAACAGTCACTTCCTATGCAGTCCAGGGTGGGTGAGATAACAGGCATGTGACAACACACCCAGCTCAGGAACATGATGGTTTAAGTAAATTTATTAATAATATTTGACCACAGCAGGTATTTCTTTGGCAGCATGGGTATGGAGTTTCTTAGCAAAACATTTTAGATGTAAGACCAAACAGAACCTGGATTGACAAGGCTTATTCTCTAAAGGATAGAACATTTTTAAAAATATAGCACTATAGGGCAAGTGACAGAATAAATGCGCACTTTTGTTTTGTCTTTTACACTGCCCTCTACAATAGAATGCAATCTATGTACACCTTGATAAATTCTTGATGTTAGATCCACAAAAATTGACCCCTCATGCAACAAATTCTCTTTGACACTTCATCAGCAGTATCAAAGCAGAATATGACATGTGTTTTGCTCACAAGGAAGTTATTATATAATTAGGTTCATCCAATAAGAGACCATGAAAGAAAGATTACAAGGAAATCTGCATGACTTTTATGCGTTGGTAAAGCAAGCAGGGTTAGATTAATGGAATTAGCTTGACTTCACTGAGCACTTTGTGGGTGCCCACCCCTCTTCTGCTCATTTCTCATATAGTAATTTCTTCGTTCTTCAGAGGAAATATATAAATTACATTCTTATGTTTCCTGTCTTAGAAATCAGCAAATCAAGAACTGATTAACTCATCAAGGTATAGTCCACATGGCCAGAAAAAATGACATAATGTTAAAATAATAAAGAAGTGCTAGTTTAAGTGTGATTATGGATTAGAGCTAGGAGGCATTTTAATCCTGAAAAACTTCCCAATGGTAGCTTAAGTGTTTTCTGTTCTTTCTGAAACATTAGATCTGTCATTGGTTTATCAGAGTGAAACATTTTTATTCACTATCAATTGAGATAATGTTCCAACTGTGTTTGATTTTAATTTTAAAAACTGCATTTCTCAATAATGGAGAAATTTGAAATCCTTTGTGTTTTGAATCATTTCCTTCATTCATATGAACCATTCATGCAAGTTTTTATAATTGAGCAAGGCAATGGAGAGGCTCTGTCAATTCTATAAATACCTGTGAGGTTCAAGACCCAGCAATGAACTATGAAAAGGTAAATATATTTAGCCCATGGTAAAGATTTTCAAGTTTTAAAATACATGTTCTAAAATAAACATCATTGGTTAAATCACTTCAATACACGTACTTTCTACAAAGAAAAGCCACATCCTTTAACCCATATGCACAAGAGCAGAGCCATTTTTCATCTTTATCAGTTCGCTTTCGATCAATTGATTATTGACTGACTGTTTCTGGTCTGAACAATATAAGCAGAAATAGTCATCTCTAGAAGAAAATCAAGTTCAGTCCCATTTCTAGCACAAAGAGAACTGGCCCTGGTATTTCACCAAACTAAAAGCGGCTCTTATTGATTTCACATTGGACCGAATTTGTTACCGTTTCTACAGCAGTGACAGAAACACTACTTGGAGATATTATTAGCTCGCAGATGAAAACGGGCTTAAAAGTAGACTCCACACACATTAGAAAATACTATGAGTTTCAGGTACATCTGACAATTACATTAATTGCAACAAAGGTGGTCTTGCTTAGTCTTACTTTTCGGCTTTTTATTAATTGAGTTAGATGATTACATATTTTAATTATTAAGTAAATGACAGAAGGACCCTTCCATTTTTGTTTGTTAAGGTAAATGCATGCAGATGTTGAAGTGTTTTCTTTAAGAGTGTAAATTGTGGAGAAAAAATATATATTCACACATACACATATAGGTATATAATTGTGAGTATTTGTATGGTGTCTATGTCATTCAAAATCATTACAACACCAAAAAAAAAAGTCTAAGCCTCTGATTGCTCTCAAGGGTAAAGAAACTAACCTCTTCAAAGCAGGACTCATCATGTATTTTAGGACCATTTTGGAAGCATGTACCAATATCTGATACAAGGATCCTTATTCTGAGCTACTGCCCTTGAGTCCTGCACTTACAGAGCTAGAAGGTAGAGGACCTTTGTCACAGTCTTGCTTTCTTGCAGACCCATATAATTCAGTGTTGCAGCACAGTTCCCAGACCTCCAGAATGAGTGTCCCTATATCAGACTCCATGTTGAATTCACACCCTGGGAGGAAGCCCATACATGTCCATAGACAGGCAATTGTTTCTATGATGATATTCTAAATTGGATATGTTTCCCGCCAAGTCTTGGCTTTTTACGTTCAGACAAGAGAACAAACTCATAAAAAGAAAAAATCTTCCTTATTCTATGTATGCTTCCTCGCGAAGAATAAGAAAACAAAACATGTGCTTCACAAGCATGAAAAAGACAGCAGAACAGCTTGAAAGCATGTATAAGGTTTTGTTTTTTCATTGTAACTATTTCCCTGACAATGACTGTCCCAACTGTTGCATGCAGTGCCTCTGCCAATGGTTCAACATTCAGCTGCACACAGCACAACACACTGGCTTAACTATTAGGACTTTCAATGGAGCATGCAAAAAAGCCACAGCTAGCATGATGCCTGGATGACTCTGGCGTCTTCCCTTTTTACTGGGAGCTGCTGAGTGTAAAGAGAATGAATGGAGATTTATTGGCTTCTCATAGAGTGGAAACTGCATATTTCCAAAAGGCTTAAGGTACATTTTTAAAGAAAGAGAAAAGTATTTCCTGTTCAACCACAAGCATTTAGGAAGACAAACATGACTTTTAAGTTATGAACCTAGGCATGGGGTCACCTTTTCCAACTTTTTTTTTTCCTTCCCCTGTGCTGGGGATTGATTCCAAGGACTAACATATGCTAGATACACATTTAGTAATCCAGCTCCATCCACAGTCCTAGGTGGTATTTGAAGAGGTGTTTCCTTATCATCTTCATGCAAAAAAAAAAAAAAAAGAAAAGGAAGCATTAGAAAAACTTCCACGTCCAGCTAAGGACCTCTCTACTGTTATTCTTTAATTTCTCCATTGGCACCTTGTTTAAAGCTGGCGCATTATAATTTTCTCCAACTGAAAAAAAAATGCAAGTCATGAATACTACTTTCATGAGAGATTTTTAAAATAAATGTTAAGGTTGTGTGTGTATGTGTTTGTGCGTGTGCGTGCATCCGTCTGTGTGTGTGTGTGTGTGTGTGTGTGTGTGTGTGTGTGGACTGCAGTTGCCAGTGGAGTCCAGAAAAGGGTATCAGTCCACTGGAGTTGGAAATATAGGGAGGTCTGAGTCATCACCATAAGTCTCTGGATCCCAGCCTGTGTCCTCAGTAAGCACAAAATGTGCTCTTAACCACTGAACTATCCTCCACTACTCCTGATTTTTCTTTTCTTTCTATTTTTAATTCATCACTGTTTGGCAGGAATCTCTACGATTGCCTTTTCTATTCTCTGTTCTCCAAATATGCTTTCTAGAAATTTCCAGTACTCAATGAAACCTGCTAGAGGAGAGGCTTAATAAAATAAAATGTAAATCCACAGATCTAGTGAGAAAAGGCAGGAGAGACTCTAAGGGAATTTTTGTTGTACTACTGGTTCAACTACCTGATACACATTGAGTTATTCTAAACTGAGTTTGGGAAAAGATTATTACCAATTTCATAAGATTGTTGTGATGATTACATGAAATAATGCCTGTAAATGGCCACGTTCACGCAATCCTTTCCTTGAAATGAAATTTTAATCATAATATGGATGCTTATTATATTAAACATAATTGTGCTTGCAGCCATCGCTGCAAACAAGCTCTTTGCATTATCTAGGCTCCAAGTTGAAATCTTATGAGAAGCTTTATAGGATTAACCTTGAATTTAAACTCCTTGGGTCAGAACGTCATCTAAGCCTCACATAAGATATATGGCCTTGTACGTAGTACTCAGTCTCTGTGTGCTTTAGTCTCTTCAACTGCCTAAGACAGAGATGATCATTGTTTAAATGGATTTCTGTGTAAAGCTTGATAGTACTGGTATATATATATACCCTTTGAGGGTTCTCAACTGTTACCACAAAAACTCAAAGTCAGATCAGCAACACATTTGTGCCAGGCATGGTGGTACACACCTGTAATCCCAGCACTCAGGAAGGCAGAGGCAGGTTTGAATTCAAGAGTAGCTTGGTCTACAAAGCAAGTCCAGGAGAACCACAGGTACACAGAGAAACCTTGTCTTGAAAAAAAAAAAAGTAAGCAATACTTTGATTCTATAAAAAACGGCTTCCTGGCCTTTAAGATGTGTTTAAAAAAAAATAAAATGATTCAACAATTTTAAATGTTCTTGATCCTAAGCTTTTATATTTAAGATAGTTTTATAACAATAAGTGTTTTGTGATGTCCACTAGAAACGATGTATGCTTGCAAAGATATCAGTAAAAGTAGAAACTAAGATTTTCCTCAGTAGGTCAAAATTAATTATGGTCACCAAAAAATGGGAATCTAAATATCAGAAATTAATAGTACATAGACTATAGTAAGAAGTGGGTAGTGCCCTTTGTAAAGATCCATATGCTCTTACTAAATTTTAAAGTCTTCTCTCTTTTCTTTATTTTTTAATTTCGGCTTTTATAATAATGGCATTTATAACAAGGTCAGTTACTGATAATTTAGAAATTCATAATATTCACTAAGTATAATCTCTGAGGTTCTTTTGTTGTCTTTCCTTCCTTCATTATTTAATCATTTTGAAGGTTAGGATAAACATCAACTGTCATGAATATGTGTCACTGTACCTGTGTCCACTTAGCCCCTGACCCCAGGTTCCATGTGAGTCCTACAGCTTTTTGGCTGATTCTGTTTCTTTTTATAGATAACCACTCCTTCTGCATTTTTAGGACAAATACTCAATTATCCTCTTTTCCCTTTACTTCAGATGCCTTTTTTCCCTTTCATGAATCTCTTTCTAGCTATATGATCTATACACATTAATATACACACACATGTTCATACATATCTACAACTTAAAATATAGATTTCACATGAAAGAGAAGACAGTTAGTAGTTTTAGTGTCATTTTTTGCTTACCAACAATTTCCAAATCTATTCATTTTCTCCTGTCTGTCATGAGTTAATTTTCTTTTACATCAGCATAAAATTCCTTTGTATGTGTACCACAATTTATTTACCTACCATTCATCCAGTGTTACAGGTATAATCTGCTTCCATTTCTTAAATATTATCAATACTGCAGAAATAAGTATGGGTTTTTTTATTCCTTCCTTTCCTCTTTCCCTTCAGTAAAACACTGTGCCATGATCTGATTGTGCATTCAAAATACGGCCATAAACAAAATGCATCCTTACCCTCAAGATACAAGTCAGGGAGAAGAGCTTGATAGACAAGCAGATGACCAGAGTCAATGAAACTTTATTTAAGATCACCAGCAAAAATAAATATAGGATATCTTGGAAAGGAATAGTATTCAAAAGGAAGTGATTGAATCAAGTTTTCAAAATAAGCAGAACATGGAAGAAAGATGTGGAGCTACACATAGTGATATATGCCTGTAATCCCAGTACTTAAGACCTGACACAGAAAAACAAGGAATTCAAGGTCAACTTTGGGTGCACAACAAATGCAGTGCCAGACTGGTCTTCATGAGATAAGATTCCAAAAAGATGCTCAAAAATGAAGAGAAGATAGGAGGAAGAAGAAAAGATGGAGAGGGAGGAAGATGAGGACTAGGATGGGTAGAAAGACAGAAAGGGAATGACTACCTGGCCAGGTGATCTGTGCAGAACACTGATAGTCAGGTCTTCTATGTAAGAATACCAGATGATAGAGGAAAATACTTTAACCTCAGGGAATAGAAAATACAAGTAGTATCACTTTGCCAACAGTGTCCAGACTTTTGACATTGTGATATGATACTGCCATCTACAAATTCATTGGCTAAATTCACAGCTCTCATGGGATACGTGGGGCCCACAAGCCACATGTAACCTATACCAGAATACTGTGCTTTTAGCACTAGCTTGATTGATACATTAGGAAATATGCAAATTTCTTTCCAAATTTTTGCATAATGTTATACAAAAGAAAAATCAAAATATAACATTTTAAAGGTATACATCTGTCAGATACAACACTGACCATCTTCCTGACTAAAAAATTCAGTAGAAAAATGTAAGTTGAAGAGAAAATTTGTATTATATTATTCTGATTAATGGATATAGAAATGATTGGGAAAGGAACCCAGAAATTCATTATCTAACATGGAAAAGGAGACAGGTAAATTTTAAGAGGCAGAGGAACAAGAAAATTCTGTGAAAATGTCCAAGAAGCTATAGGGATGAAGTCTCACTAACATGGTTGTCTAAACATGACCTGAACAAGGGCGATCTCAACATGGAAGAAAGAAAGTTTGGTAGGTCTCAACCCTAGACAAGGGACTGAAGACAACTAAGGACTGCTAAGAGTAATAGTCTTAACTGAAGAAGAGCATATCAATTGATTATCCAATACCAAATGGTCAACCCTGAAAAGATTTACATACAGGCAACATCATGTAGACTGATCACATCATATTTATGTACTTAAGAATACATATTATAAACATATATATACAGACGTATAGTATATATTTATTTATATGCATACACACTTATATATTAACAACAATTGAAAAAAGACCATGAATTTGTAAAAGAACAAGGGGGTGGCAAATGGAATATCTTGGAAGACTAAAAGGCAAAATGATGTAATTATAATCTCAAAAAAAGAAACAAAATATTTAAAAAATAAAATCGGTGTGATTTGGGCTTGAAAGATGATTCAATGATTAAGGACATTTTTTTTTTTGCTCTTTCAGAGGACCAGGATTCAATTTCTAGCACACACATCATGACTCTCAAACATTTGTAGGCCCAGTTCCAGGGGATCCAATGCTTTCTTATAAATTCCCGCATGATGCACATATGTAAACTCAGATACACACACGTAGGCATGAAATAAATAAATTAAGTGCATCTTTTTAAAAGGAAATAGGTATAATCTAATATTCTAACATGGACAAATTCATTCTCATTTAAAAAGGACAAATGAATAAGCTCTACTTTAACATATAAAACAAAAAGGCTCCTTATCTGTGTCTCAGGGATTAAGATCTTTTAAAAGTCTCTGTAATAAAGTTCATCGCTAAAATGGAGAAACTGCTCCTTCATTCAGCTCACATATAGTTATTGAGCAAACACTATAACCCAGAATATTCATTAATTGAGTTGCATGAGCTATGTCAGCAGATAAATGAACAAAAAAAGACCCTCTGAACTTCCTCACTCTCCTTTCTTCCCTTGAAAAAGTCACAGGAAAACAATCCATTGTTTTCATTCTGCAAAGACCTGACAAGTTTTCTTATGAATCTGCTTAACTGTTAGGAAGACAGTAGATGAGAAACAATGGTAGAGAGCTGATAATTCACTGTTTTTGTTTTATTTTGTTTTTTTTTCTCTAAACAGAAACCTGCACGTTTGCATTTTTAAATTGCCTCTCTTCTACTATCTAAATAAAACACAATATATCTGAATGTCTCTGTAAATGTTGGTAGCCCACGGCATTTTAAAAGAAAACATAAACCACTTTGGGATCATTAATGGACAAAGAAGTCATGAAACCACTGTAATAAACGGAAAGCCAACCCGCAAGTTATCTAACATTTCACAGTTAACAACATCTTGTAATGTTGTATAATGACTTTAAAGCAGGTTGAATGTTGTCTCACAGTTTTCACACGGAGAAAAAAAAAGTCAGCATATTTTGTGATTTTTCTTTTCTGACACATTAATTGCTCTTCCATGCATGAGGAAAATATAAGCGGTGGTACGCCGTATTTATTCAATGCAGGGTGAGCCACAGGGGTGGTGGAACATTCTTTCTCCAACACTAGCCAAATTATCTCAGTGCCCGACTTGTAAGAGACGGCAGTAATACTCGATCATTTCAGAGTACGGGTCGGGTTATGCATCATTTTAACAGCACGATGGCAGATTGTGATCATCTTCATGTTTTAGGAGTCTAGAGATAAGTAGCAGGCATGGTGAGTCATTTTCATACATCCTTATTCTGCATAGAAACCTTAAAGAGATAGTTAGAAATTATGCCATGCTGGCATAGAATTCTCATTACCTCCAGGAAGGAGGCTTGTCTGTACCAATAGGGGCATTGGTGGAATAATCATGGCTTTTGGTATTTGCTATGGGGAAGAAAAACAGATAGACAACTGCCTTCCCTCTCCCCTCCTCCCCTCACAAAAAAAAAAGAAAAAAGAAAGAAAGAAAAACAAAACTAACAAACAAAACAAACACAGAAGTAAGCGCATGATCTTGTATTTTCCAAGATCAGGGCAGGAGTAACATCAAGTGCTCATACATTCATTCTCTAGTATGATACCACAAACATGTACTTGTGGGTATTTAATAAATATTGGCTCACTGAATGATCCGGGAATGATTGAGTGCTAGACATATATTATAAATGTTCAATGGATATTATTTTTCACACTCCTCTATAAAGGTGCTCTATTAACCTGAGAAGCTGCCTGTGGCCATTAGAACCCATCTTAAAATATAAGATGTTTTTTACTTGTCATCATAATGTATTTGTATGCAATGAGCAGTCACTGTTTAACTACTCGAATAAAAATGACATTCAGCATGTTCTTGCCAATTCAACGGACATCAACATCCGAATACCACACATACAAAAAAAAAATCATCATCAGAGATAATCAGTCCTTTTGGTGAAGGCACAAAGCAGTTTGGAAAAACTTAATTGAAAACTGGACACAACTGGATGATGACTGATGATGAATGTGATGGTGATGAATTAATTTATTTCTTAATGAACAGCCTCAGATCCTTCATTTCCTCTTAGAGATTAGCATACTTAAATACAATATGTGATGTTTCTCTATAAGATCTAATCTCTTAAGCACTATGCCTGCTTCAAAGACTATTTTAATAAAAGAGAAAGGAACAAGAATAATTCTGTGTACTTCTAAGTACATTTGCTGGAAAAGGTGTGTCTTTTGGGACAGGATCCTCTGTATTTGTTGAGCTAAACTCTGCTAAGGCAGTAAATCAAAAAAACCCCAAATTCAAATGATTTATCACTGAAAATGATGCTTCCATTCCTTTTGTGAATAAACCTAAACATAATACCTCCCCTTTTGTTAATCAAATCATGATTGTTTAATATTTTCTGTTTATCTCTACCTAGTGTGGAACACACTTTTATACAAAAGGAATTTCATTTATTTAAGTTTAATTAGTTGCTTTTCTTTTCAGTGTCCTTACAAGACATCTTTAAAGCAGATGTAGTGATCTGATTTAAATCAAGGTGACCCAGTGTGAATGAGGGAGCTGGAGAATGAAGAAGTGACTTCAAGTAATTGGCATTCAAGTCCATTCCAGACTTTAGCTGGCCAAGCTGGGCCCTATTGATATTTATTTCTCTATCACTTGCGGTTGAAAGTGTAGACTTCGGGTGAATTGTTTTCCTCATTCAATTATAAGCGCTTTTATAGGCAGAGACCAAGTCTTTCATTTCATTTCCACTCCTTGCAAACTTGGTAACTCTTGCGTGGGTATCAGGCTGCACACATTCTCTAAACATTAAGGATGGAACTTACATTAAAGAAGCCACACATTATAGTTATCAACAAGTATCTCCAGTTAGGACAGAAAGAAAAATATTGAAATAGTACTTCCCCCATGGGTCTCACCTGGGTACCATGTGATCACCTAGGGCAGTAGGAATTAACTTAGTTCATGGGACTTTTTTTGGCCAACCAGAAGTTGTTGCCTCACTATTCAAAACCATAAGGCTTTTATTGTAATAATGGCATTCATAATAAGACATGTTAGCCCATATTGTCAGCTCCATAAATAATTGAGTCCCAGAAGGACTGGCAGAGAGCTTTGGTGATATATAGCTACTAAGAACACTGACAAATTGTGATCAGGTTGCCTTTGTTCCAAAATCAGCCCATCTCGATATAAACTCAGAATGGTAGAGGATTGTGCAGCATAAAGCACTACAATAAATGATTCTCCCATCTGTTAGAGGGAGTTCCACCCCAGGACACAGGTCACTGGATAATAATAATGATGATGGGAGAGATAATGTGAGTAATGACATCATCATCATATAATAGGTGAGCATGCAATAGAGAATAAAAATGGTACTCATTGTCAACTGACTACACTGAAGGGGTACTTTGTATTCCCAGAAGATGGACAAATCAAATTCAAGCAGCTATTGTTCTAAACAAGGGGCAGAATCCATCAAAGGATTTTCAGTCCCCTTGGCATCATGTGATGTAGGCAGCTGGATAATGGGAAACTTCTATCAAAATATTACTGGTACCTTTGGCCTAATATGGACAGGTACAGTGAAAAACATTTCAGTCATAATAATGTCTTACTGAAGGAACAATACACACACACCACACACACACACACACACACACACTGTTGACTGAAAACTTGATCATCTATGTGTGGAATTTTTCATTCTGGCTTCTTGGAGAATAGTGGGGATTATATTGATGAATGTGTACTAAGAAAATCATTTTGGTTATTCATGCATAATCTATGAAACTGAAAGTCTGGTTTGAGAAAAAAAAACTGTGAGGTTTCATACTACCCCAAGAACATATACCCAGCAATTAACAAGGTTAAAATTAAAATCTCTATTTCTTTTCTAATAAGCTACGGTGGGCTTAGAATGACTGCCCAAAGAAATTTATCTCCAAGTTTATCTCCAAATTTATCTCCTAGGACAGTGACTGTGACACATGGTTAAGGGGGCTTGGAAGTTATAAAAAAAACTAGGGATCCTAATGCAAAGACCTTGTTATAGATTCCTCAAATGGGGTGGCTTCATAGAGAAAGACAGAGGAAGCTCTGACTAGAGAAGATAAAAAAGAACGCATGGCATGAGCAGACCTGAAGTGACACTGTCAACACCAAGGGACCATGCTGGCAAGCAAAACAGACAGAACAGGGAATGGATTTGCTCCTTGAGCATGAAGAAGGAAACAACCATGGCAGGCTTTGTTACCCTCCCAGGGCTCATCCTGGACTCCCAACTTCCAGAACTGGACAAGAAATCAATCTATGTCTTAATTCTCTTAACTTTTAGCCAGCAATAACAACAACACTTAACACATTCATGAATGCAGTGCCTAGCCAGGGAAACACATCCTGTGAAAGTCATCTCTGTCTTTATTCATTTTTCAATCTCAGTGAGAGAAGCCAGAGTCATAAGCACACTGGGTAAGCACGCTACCATTGAGCTACAGCCCAATGTCTCCACCATTCTTTAAATTTTTTTATTTTATTTATTACAGTTTATTCACTTGTATCCCAGCTGTGGCCCCCTCCCTTGCCTCCTCCCAATCCCACCTTTCCTCCCTCTTCTCCTCCTATGCCCCTCCCCAAATCCACCCATAAGGGAGGTTCTCTTCCCCTTCCATCTGACCTAGCCTATCAGGCCTCATCAGGACTGGCTGTATTGTCTTCCTCTGTGGTCCCATAAGTCTGCTTGCCCCTCATGGGGAGGTGATTAAAGAGCCAGCCACTGAGTTCATGTCAGAGACAGTCCCTGTTCCCCTTACTAGGGACCACACTTGGATACTGAGCTGCCATGGGCTATATCTGCGCAGGGGTTCTAGGTTATCTCCATGAGTGGTCCTTGATTGGAGTATCAGTCTCAGAAAAGACCCCTGGTCCCAAATTTTTTGGTTCTGTTGCTCTCCTTGTCCACCAGTTTTACTAAAGTTTCTGTAGGTGAGGATGGCTAATAAACAACAGCATCACAGAAGCAGAGGACTTAGCTTATGCAGTTTGGTTCAGTCTTCTGGGAGTATAAGGCTTTAAGCAAAATATGATGGGTATAGAATACTCCCAAGTGAATCCAGAAGAACGTTAAAAAAAATCTCTAAAAGAACAAAAGGACCACCCACCCCTTTTCAGGTTTAGTTTACTAAAAGCTGCAGGAATTTTTAACTTAGGAAAGTAAAGAGGTTCCGGGTCACAGGCCTCAAGTTTTTTTCTGGGATAGTGGTTCACTCAGCTAACAGTTACAACTCAGACAAAACGGGCACAAGGTGCATGTGATCTATTGTCATGAGAAGCAGGGAGCTTCACTGTAAGTTCCAAGACTGTAAGAGAGTACAAGCCAATGTTGTATGGAATGAAGAGCTACAGGATCCTACACATGTGATCCGCTGCCGGCAGCAACGTAGCCATTCCTGCTGATTTATTTTTTTTTCAAAATTAAAAATATTTAATGAGATGTTTACGTCACACCCATTTGGGGAAACTAAGCTCTTATTTTAAGTCTGAATAATACAGCTGTTCCAGTTTTTTAAATACCCCTAATTTCAATGTGAATACAGCACAGCTGCCCCATGAGCCATCTTGAAAGGGTAGCATCATCATTGGTCGAAAGTTCGCCTGCGTCAGGACATCTCCTTGTGGATGGCTCTTTTTAAAAAATAAATAAGGCAAGCACACCACTATTTCATTGGTCCATACAAATGTCCGTCAACCACTTCTTCCTTGGCGGGAGGCAGCAAGTGCAAAATGTAAAGTGTGGAATATATATGTGGCTATAATTAGCTCTTATAAAAGCGCAGGGGTCATCCATCCTCATACAGCTTTGTAAGAACCGGCTTAGTTAGCGTCAGCTGTGCATAACTTACTCTTGCGTGTATAAAGCGCCCATCATCTGACATTTTGTTCTAAAAACTATTTTCAAAATGTCAGCAAGTCTTCAGACGTCGACTCAGTGGTTAGGACCTACTCAAAATCTCCTACTAGCTAACACTTTGTGATTCCCCCCCCCCACACACACACCCCTTCTCAGTGACTATTCATATAGGAACAGCCTCTTGTTTGAATACTCAAAGATATTGGTAAACACACACAAACACACACTTTTTCCTTCCAGAGTCACAGTAAGAGAAACATGAATTCTAGCCCCAGGAAACATCACATACAACAAAGCTATAAAATAAATTTATTAACTAATCTTGAAAAAAATACATTCAAAAAATCTTTTCAAGATATAGACTACTGCTAATTATGACTTTTGGATGAAGTCAGACGCAATTACAAAAAAAATCCATAAAGTATGGCTCTATATGAACATTAATGCTCAGAAAATCATGCGGTAGCTATTTTTTCCATTCTACATGCCCTTGCTTGTAGCAAAGGCTCTTTGTGGTCATCTGTAAATAAGAGTCCATTCCTGCACCAGTGAGCAAAATGGGACTTCCTGGACTTGAGTTGTACAGCCTTACAATCAGAGATTGACAGGCTGACAGACATTAAGGTTTCTGGTGACCACAGAAAAATGGGTCATGTGGGCCATACTTATTAAGTCAAGGTTCTAGGTTTCTGCAGTGGCAGGCCTAAAGCTACCTCTGTCTACGTAGAAATGGCAAATAGCTTTCAGAAGAGCCTAACTCTCACATTTCCTTGGATGCTTCAGGCTCCCCTAAATCCCTCACCCTTCCTTGCAGGACACATACTCTGTGGGCCTCCATTCAGATATGGTAATTTAAAAGTATAGATCAAAGACCAGAGGGAGTAGATGTGGAGAGCAGCAGTGTGGAGCAGAGCAGGGCACTCACCATGGTGGGGTATGAGTATTGTTGTAAGCTTGCGGTAGGAAAGAGAAGCCATTATCTGAAGGTAAAACTGAAGAAGCACACAAATAGGTATATGTCTCTAGGCAGGGGTGACAGGCTGGAGAGTGCCGTGACAGAGTGTTTCTTACAGAAGGGTCCTAACAAGGCTAATCCACCCCAAGGATAAACAGTTATTCTTAGCAGAGAAAAAAAAAAACCTCACATAAACACAGGTACTTAGCCTTGCAGAGCCAATGTCCCTATGGGGTTCTCTCTCTGTTTCTCTTTTTAATACTAAGCCTGCATGCCAATGGAATTCAGCCATGGTAGGGGATAAGGAACTGTAGGCGATGTTACCAGTGTTTCAGTCTTTCCCGGAGTTTGCCACTTCATGACAGTATTTTAACTACTTGTCATTGATAGTGATTACACACAAGTGACTGCCCCTCATTAAAATCTTGGCACCAACACACACAAAAAAATTATTGACACAATTAAGCTTTGACACTGTGCCCATCGAATTCTTTTTGTCCTCAGCTATGTATTAGTCCTATATTATTCTTTTTTTAAAAAAAGAAAATGATCTGTTTTAATCAGAGCTAAACTCTCTCAAGTTTGCTCACAGTATAAATACAAGAAAATGCTGAATTCCTAAAAATAGTCAGGGCTCTACCCAGTATATTATTAGCATTCATAAAGGGGAAATGAAAAAGCAATGTTCAGACACTGAAGGACAGACATCTAATGCAATAAAAAAGAATAATTCAGCCTGAGAGTCTCAAAATAAGAAGGCTGCCATTGTCAATGACTACCAATGAAATGTGGTGATGGTTATTTAAACAACCTGTATGTCTGCACTAACATATAACTGAATATATTATCTAAAACCTGTTTAATTTCATTTCCCAACTTCTCGCTGCTGACAAGAGTTATATGTTTGCTAATATAGTCAGTGCATAATTACCCTGGTCAGTATGAATATTTAACAAATGTAGTAAGAGAAGGATAGCCATTTTTCTTCCTAAAATAAAAGATCATGAAAAAATTTAAAGTTCTACCCAATCATTTCCATCAAGAAAGATAATACCATCTACTCTCTTCCAAATATAGTTTAGGCCACATCTGCTACAAGAGAGCTTGAAATATTATCATAGAAATGTTTGGATAATTAGCAATTAATTTCCATTGACTAATATACAATAAAAACAGAGCTGCATATGCATGAAGCCAATCATAGTGTACAGTCCCCTTTCCCTACTAATCACATTTCCACATGTGTAAAAATCTGCTTGATAGAAATTCCAAAGGCAATCTCAATTAACAGAAAAATTCACAAACATTACATAAAAACTGAATAGGGAAGAAATCAGAACAACAGATCTCAATGTAAATATAGGAGACGGTGCTGAGGCTTGGTTCTCTATCTAGCCTTGTCTTGCCTTAGTGCCTCCACAATGCACCTGGCCTTAATGCTAAGCAGGGGCTAGAACTGGCATGGCAGTTTTGTCCACCCTTTGTTCTTAGTAAACCTAGTAGATAAATATTTGAACAGGATTTCCATTGTTCATATGTATGTTTTTCATCTGTCTGGTGTCATTCTGCCCTTCAGTCACCTCATTCTTACAGAGCCTGGACAGTCATTCTGATTTACAACGGTTTCATGACAATGCTGCCACCAGGCACCTGTCACCAGACTCCTAACCTGTGTAAGAGCCTCACAGAAGCATTCATTTCAACAAAGATCTCCCAAATCTACTTCAAATAAAAAGGCAGCATTGCACAAGTCACAGGAAACACCCGAGATGTTATTAATATAAACTAATTAGCCCCAACTTCTAAGACATTAAAAAAAAACTTAAAATTTCTACTTTCTAACTAAGGCAAAGGGCTCAACCTCCGAAATCTCACCATCTTTACAGAGGCAGAATGAATCAACTTTATGATGCAAATGTTAGAACAAAGTGTAACAATACAGGTGAATGTGCCTGGTGTCTTCGTTCCCACCTAGAAAGTCACACAGCATAAACTATCATGGAAGCAGGTTAGGTAGCAGCATCCTTGAAATCATTACAGAACCTGGTATTGGATTTTCATTCTTATTTACATTTTCTCTAGTCCTAATAACACTCTTTTGTTCCATTCTTATTTTTCCTGGTATTTGTTCATTTGATCCTCTGCATCAAATCTTTTGTGAATAATGGAAGTGATAAATTGCACCACACATAGATTTTATTCAGAATCATAATAAAATTTTGCATATGACAAAAATATTATTATTATGATTGACTTTGCTCAGACAAAAAGTGTTTTCAATTTAAAAGCATATGTCAAGAAGTCTTTTAGAGTTTATTTTACCAACATCATTAAAGAAAAACAAAGAGGGGCTAATTTAAGACTGAAATGTGAATGGATACATTTATCCATTCACGTTTTAGAGTCCTAATGCCCTAAGGTCTTTCTTGATCTTTGGGTTTATGTGTGAAATATGAACCTATATTTCCCACAGTTTGAAGGAATATAGGCTATAAGACAGAAGATTTTCTTTTTGAAAAGTTATTATTACTATTATTTATTACAATTTATTCACTTTGTATCCCTCCCAGCTTTTGCCCCCTCCCTCTCTGATCCTCCCTATGCCCTTCCCTAGTCCACTGATAGGAGAGGTCCTCCTCTCCTACTATCTGACCCTAGCCTATCAGTTCTCATCAGGACTGTCTGAGTCCTCTTTTTCTGTAGCCTATGAAAGCCAATCCACCACGGGGAGGTATTCAAAGAGCATTAAGGCAGAAGATTTTCAATCCCACAAAATACATTCTATAAAGTCTTTTAAGATAATTTGGAGGTACAAGACTTATCTCTTTTCATTGGCACCCTTTGCCTTGTGTGTCACTTAGGAAATCTTGACAATTAGGTAGCTAGAGACAAGGCATAAAGCAGTGATAAGAAATGGAGGGAAATTTGCAAATGATATCTAAACTTTGGTCATAGGCAATATCTTTCTCTGCTCCCAGTCACCTGATGCTTGTGGTTGTGGGAACAATAGTGAAGACGGGAACATCTGGTGTTTGCCTTGACTGCATCTTGATGGAACACTCAGTGTGGTGTCATAACATGGTCCACAAATGGGGTTTTGGGAGGGGAATTCTGAGTGCTTGAGAGAAAACCCTAAGAAAACCAGGCAAGAGCCTTGCAATCTCATTTTCTTCAAAACCATGAAACAGTTCTTAGAACACGATTTTGTGCCTCATCCAGGTGTATTGAATAGGAGGGAGCTTACTCTAGATTATCCATCACAACTGGCTATTGTTATTTGTTTGTGTGCCTTCATGGAAAAACATGATTTTTGTCACATGTGGCTTATCCTTGTGGTTGTAAACTTTACTCAGGAGATTCTTCTTTACCCTCAGAGTATAAAATTGCCTGATGCTCTGAATTTTAAAGTTGGCTGTTGCATGAGATTTTAATCTAACTAATGTGTAGGTTCCATTCTCCCAGCTTCAACCACCTCTAGATCAGTGAAGAGTGGGGGACTCAAAAATACAAAAGTGACCTAGAGGGGACAGGAGCTCCCCAAGGACCAAATATATCAGGGCACAGGGGTCTTCTATGAGACTTCTTATATCCAACCAAGAACCATCCATGGATATAACCTAAAATCTCTGCTTGGATGTAGCCCATGGTAGCTCAGTATCCAAGTGGGTTCCCTAGTATGGGGGACAAGGATTATTTCTGACATGAACTCAGTGACTGGCTCATTGATCTCCGCCTTCTCTCCCCCTCTCCCCCCAGGGAGAAGCAGCCTTGCTAGGCCACAGATAAGGACATTGCAGCCAGTCCTGAAGATACCTGATAGGCTAGGGTCAGATGGAAGGGGAGGAGAACCTCCCCTATCAGTGGACTTGGAAGAAGGCAGGGAGGAGATGAGGGAGGAAGGGTGGGATTGGGAGGGAAAGAGGGAGGGGGCAACGGCTGGGATACAAGTGAATGACCCGTGATTAAAATAAAATAAAATAAAATAAAACGTAAAAAAGAAGAGCATATTATGGAATATTTGGGAAAATGTATGATTACAAAATAAAAGTATCTGTGATAGCCCCCTCTTAAAAAAGTACAAGAGACATATCTTGTATTAAACTATGAACTCACAGCTTTTAGTATGTAATTGCACCCATTTACCATCCCTGTCCTTCCCAACAAACATAATAGATCAGCAAACCCAAAAGTGGGTGAAGTTCAATCCCTTCCTGAAGATCTTAGCTTTTAAATGACAGGCTTGAGTTAGAATCAACCTTCTTGATTCTTGAAAGCATCTGCATTGCCTTTTATGTAATTAAACTCTCAGTTACTGCCCTCACTCAGTACATGTTTGTTACTTTAATTCTGTGTTACTCCTGGGATTTTTTGAGAAACTTCTGAGTCTATTTCAAAATTATTCATGAAATTTTGCCCCTTGATGGTTTTGTATGTGTATGTATAATAAATTTTAGTTGTTTTCACACCCAGGACTGTCTCTCAGCCCTTATCCTTTTCCCATTGAAACCCAACTTGTGATTCATTGCCTTTTGGGGGCAGTATCCTGTCTTAACAAAAGAAAGTCAAAGTCATTTAGAGAACTAGGTATCTCTTTGAGTCTTTTTTTTTCCAGTATGAAATGCCTTATTTTTTATTTTATTTTATTGGCATTTTCTCCCCTTCGCATAGTTTTTTTTTATTAATTGTACTTTATTCACTTTGTATCCCCTTGTAGCTCCCTCCCACCTCCCTTCCCAAACCCTCCCTTCCTCAAGGTAAACATTGGTTTGATACTCCTTTAGAAAGATATCAAACACTTGTTTGTTAATTTTCTTTGAGAGAAAGCTTTAGAGATTTGGATAGACAGTAATGAGGCAGGCAGGAGCTGTTGCTGTTTCCCCAGCTTGCTTTCAAGCGACATTGGCTGAATTACTTCATAATCTTTCTCTTGAACCAGCTGTGCTGTAATTGATAATATAAATATTGTAAGCCATTAATAGAGATAGATTTTTATTTTCTTGACTCTTGCCCCTAGAAATGGATTAGACAAATTTTCTGGTCAGTTTGCTAACCCATCAAGAAATCAATGGCATCAGATTTTGAGATGTGAAAATGGCTGATTGGTCTTTATTGAAAGATTCTCGTTTATACCAGTTTCTTTGAAAATACATGACTAATTTCTGTTAATATTCTAAATGATCACAGTTCTACAATTAAAGTTAACAAGTTAGTAGCTTGTACAGCTTACATCAAGAAACAAATACATATTACACATTACCATGATTCTTGGCTCTGCAAGGAAATGTGAAGGAATTAATAGGAGTTATGATGTCATCTTCTGTTTCTTTACTCTTGACATAGTCTATCCAAAGCAGTTGGTGTAGTTTATAGAAAACCATGATTCTCTACCACTGTCAATAAGGGTATATCAGAGACATGTGGAGCTAATTCCTAAGTTGAGAAGCTTCACTTATTCAGGTTTCATTGTTCCATGAGTATTTCTTAAGTGTAAACAGTATGAGCTAGAAGAGGGTACACTCACATTCTCCTTCTACCATTGTCTTATTTAATAAATTCACTATTTATGAAAAATATATTTTAAGAAAAATGAGTGCAATTTTAGTAACAAAACTAAATAATGTTAAGGTGATAGGAAGCAGACAAAAGGCAAAGATACAGGAGGTCAGAGCTACAAATCAAGCTGTCCATCCCTGCAAATGGATATTCTGAAGCTCAAATGCTCATGTGATCTTAGTTGACATGTGGTATTGGGGAGCAGTAGAAAGGTCATGAAGGTAGGACACTTGGCATTTCATTGACATCTTTAATGAATCAGGATGACCAAATCCACCCGAAAGGTAGGAAGGTAATCTGATAACGCTTTGATCATGGGCTTTCCAGATCCCAGGCCTGTAAACAGTAGTTATCTGTTGTTTAGGCTTCCCAGGCTAAGACAATTTTCTGTAGCATCCAAATCAACTAACACATGTGAAGAAGCATGTGAAATAGCCTATTCTCTTGGAGAAAAGACAGTATAAAGGAGAGAAATGTTCACCATAAGAATGGACTGAGCAGTACCTTTTAGGACTGTGCATAGCATTTGCCACTCTGTTCCACTTAGATATTCTGAATTCTAATGACAGTACAATGAGAACAACAAGGCAGAAATAATGACATAGATGTGGGCACTATTCAATCTAATTAGCTCCATCAAAAGGCCGAAGAGAGCTCAGGAAAGCTATAATCAACACAGAAGGAGTAAGCAAGTATAACCGAAGTAGGGCCTAGAGTTTCTGAATACTTCCTTCTCTTGTCTTTTATTGGCTTGCTCATGAACAACAATAATCCAGTCTTCTTAAATTTCTATTATGCCTTGTTCATTCTATTGGCATCAATGGCCAGTTCAGATTTGTAATTGAGCTGTGATTCATTGTGTTGAGGAAGTAGGCCAGGACCAAAGCAGTGGTAGCAATCTGTTGGCTAGTTCAGCCACTAAAATTCTTGCCACAGTGAAGTTGAAATTAGAATAGAATTATACATCAGAAAATAGTATGCCATTTGGGTTGGTTTACAACTACAAGAGATGCTGGAGGAAACAGATAAAGAAGTAAAATTAGAAAACACTCATAACTTCCTTTTAAAATACTGAATACACTTAATAAATATATTTAATGAAGTAGTACTCTACCTTGTTAAATGTAACAGGTGAGATGAGATATGAAGTTCAGGCTACAATAATATCTGTCTCATTAAAATTAAAAAATCTTATTGATTAATATACTATTAAAATGAAACCCACTTCTTTATCTTATTCTTTCAACTACTTTCACATAGGATAAATAACCAAGATCATTATTCGTTTCTGCAATGATTGTAAAATACCTGCCATTTGTTTCTTATCTATTAAGAAACAAAGACAGAAAGACTAACAAGAGGAGAAGGAATAGAAAAAAAAGAAGAGGAGAAGAAAGAAACATGGGTAATAGAAATATAAAAAATTCTTATTTATTCACAGACACATGTTCTTAGTGGGCTCATTATTCTACAGAACTCTGTTAATAGTTTAAAATGTTTGGGGGTTCAACTCTTTTAAAGGTGACATTTCAGTGACATTATTTGATGAAATAAAATTGTTATCATTTTGCTGTTTAGAACATGCTAGCAAACCCAGAATTGGTTGACAGTCATAGACCAAGATTAATAAATAACAACAATAATAAAAACAGAGCTCTAAACCCCGGAAAACCAATTTTGAAACAATTACAGGCAACTATTATGGGGCGCCTCTAAACAGTTTTAGCTAAATTCCCTCAGCACAGCTCTGATGACAATAATGTGCGCTGTGCATGCAATTCACTGCACACACTTCAAAACGCACTCTGCTGTATGTGGTATTAATGAATAAGGCTACCAGCTTAATATGCTGTCGTTAACAATGGAATTGTTCACAAGTGTGAGGGTACAGCAGTGTTTCCTCCATGACTTCACATTCAGGAGAGGTGTGTGTGCGCGTGCATGCGCGCTCTGTTTCAAACTCATTGCGGAAACTGGTTAGTCCAGTTTAATCATTGTGCTAAAAGAATGTAGTCATCCAAAGCCTAGGTGCAAGATGGAAAGTAAGATACTAATTTTATAGCCAAGATGCTGAAGTTTTTGGCCACAGAGATCTGTGTTTGCTCAATAAATCAGCAGGAAAACAACAACAACAACAACAACAACAAAAAAAACGGACCAGAGGAAGATGAATAACGGTGGGTCTCTAACTGTGAAACAGAAGTATGCATATCGAATAGGCCAAGCTCTGACCCCAACTCCATGATGCAAGGTGTCTTTGTAAGCTTTCTACTTGCTGCATAAAATGAGTGGCCGTGGCAACCTCTCATAATCATAAAAGAATAAGAAGACTGTAACAAGTGTATATTGTAAAACTCCTGCTAATAATGAGCGCTGTGAACAATCACCCAGTTAAACAATCCATTCACCTCCACTAATTTTTATCTTTTATCTTTTCAATGTTTTATTGGATTTTATACACACATGCCAAAAAAAATCAAAATTCATTATATAAAGTGATGTCACCAAGATAATTGCTCCTGAAAAAGCTGTCCAATATCTGGCTATTAATGAGTCTTTGGCCACATCAAATGACAGGTCCCCCCTCACACACACACACACACCAGCTTTTTCGTATTAAAATGTTTCTGCTGTTAAACCAATTATTTTTTTCCAAATCAATAACCATTTCTTCTCTTGACTTTCCAGAGTCCCAGCCTTGCTGTTATTGTTTATTGTGAAACATGTTATTTAAAATAGCAAAGTTGTCACTGTACTTTGTTAAATGGCACTATTATGTTTGATAACCATTCTGTGGATAAATACTCTGCAAACCACTTTTCTATAAAGGATCATAGCTTTCTGCCCCTGTGGCTTGTCATGAATACCCTGCAGAGGTTTGAGAAGCCTTGAAGTAGATGTATAACAATGTATGTATGTATGTATAATGATAAAATCTTAAAAAAAGTTTTTTTTTAAAAAGAACATTTGGCCAAATTTATTGCTGACTGTCACCAGTAATATGGTTTTGGATGAATTACTGAATTTAGCCCCAGTTCTCTGTCTCTGTGCATCTGTATTTCTGCCTGTCTATATATCTCTATCATCTATATATACCATCTATCATATATATATATTATATATATAATATATATGGGAAGAAATAAGAATGACAGCAAAATATTTTCACTATAATATTAGGAGAATTTATACATGTTGAAATTACAGGGAGAAACTTAGGTCTGTTTCGACTACAAGGAATGCAACTGTAGTCCTAAGAACAAATAGGTCAGTAAAGGGACTGGGGTGGCTAGTGAGTTTTGGTGTATTAGTTGGTTGGGTTAAGTTTTCACCAGATTTCAACAAGGCTCCTCCCTTCAAGCTGACAATACGCCACTGTGTTGGCCATGATAGTCCTCAACTGTATTCCACAGCTATTAGATACCTAGGCCAGCTTGACATATGTCAGGATGTTTTTTTCTTCTTCTCTGCCTTTTCCAGTTGAATGGTCAGATACATGGATGAAAATAAGCAACAGTTCCCTGCGCATTGAACCACATTTCGAAGCCTACATTATTCAGAGAGCCCTGGACTTAGCTGGATATGCATTTGCAGCATGACATGCTTTTCTGCATCAACGTTGTCCCTAAATCTTCTCTTCTTCCCTTGACGTTACTGCCAGTGTGGGCCTAATGATCCTTTGTTCAGTCTCATCTTTCATCCCTCCTTTTCTCTCTGCAACCATGTGCTGTGTGGCTACCTCCTTGACCACTGCCTGTCTCGTGGTTGCTTGCAGACTTCTGTCTCTCTCCCTTGCTTCCCAGTCTCCCAGTGTTGCCAGGTTCATATTGATGATTTAGTAAAGGTTTCATGCTACCTGCTCTGTGTCCTGGGAGAGCTTCATGCCTCTTCATTGAAGTTTTCTAGGCAGAGTGAAGTGAACATATGCCCCTGAGGAACCTGGGGGCTTAACCTAAAGTAGCCCCAAAAGAGCTCTAAACGGTTGTGTTCGGTTTTAAGAATGCATATGAATTTTATATTCTGTTCCATAAATATCTTCACATTTGTGTTAGCATTAAAATAATATTCCCGTTAACATATTGAATACAGGTGATGTTCCAGGATGCCTTGCTAAATCTGCGAGATCTTATACTTTCTGTTACCTTTGTCCCCTAATCCCCAGGGTCCACATGCCTGGAGCAATGGGGGACTTCTACTCCCCTGTTATTGCCTTCAAAAAGGAAGTATAGGGTAGTAACATATTATCTCTGGTCACCCTTGAGGGCTTCTTTATCCCTCCCAAAAGAAGGAGGACTCTAATCTCCATTTTTAAACTATTAATTAATTAATTAATTAATTTTGTATACAATGTTCTGTTTGCATGTACACCAGAAGAGGCACCAGATCTAGATGGTTGTGAATCACCATGTGATTGCTGGGAATTGAACTCAGGACCTCTGGAAGAGCAGCCAGTAGAAGCACTCTTAACCGCTGAGCCATCTCTCCAGCCCCCAATCTCCATTCTTAACCAACTCCACAAACTTCGAGTAAAAACCTCTCAGCCATTGCTTAAAGAATAATCTTTCCAAGTCTCTCCATCTCTATCTCAAATTTCTTCAAAGGAGGACAAATGCCACTCAGTGCTTAGGGATGTACTTTTCAAAATGCCTGTAACAGACAATATGTAGGGGTTAGCTTCAAGTGTAATCCTTCTAGATTCTAGAGCGCTGCTAAGGCAATGCAAAGGTTCTAGAGGCATAGACACATTTATGTTTTTATTTAGGCAAGATTTCCAAGTCAATTCTAAGTTCTGTATCACTAGACAGCAAAGCAACAGCAATGAGAATGTAAAGTTAGGAGATGAGGAGGCAGTGGGCAGTTCTGGTACCTAAGACCTTTCTATAGGACCACATCTGCCTTTAATCAGGATCATACATCTTCCCATGTCCATTTTCTAATACCAGCTATGTTGACAACATATAGGAGTGGTATTGGAACCTCAAAGTCCCCACTTTCTTTTAATGTCTCTCTCAGCTGAAAACTCTGAATGGTATTGATTGGTGTCAGTTCAGGAGTCTAGTGGGGGAATCCCCCAAAGAAACACCTGGTTGGCCTGTAATCCTTTCTTATTCTGTAGAGGAGGAGAGATTCTGGCCCAGAAGTCTCCAGGGCACCTGGACTTAAGCCAGAGACATAGCTCAATTAAAGGCCTGTGGACACACAGGCTTTGTGTGAGAAGTGTCAGTCTGAACAGGTTGCAAATGTCACACCCTGCTTAACAGACAGGACAACACTGGGACAAATCCATGGAGTACATGAGATCCTTCAACAGTCACTAGTCCCTTCACTTTCTATTTCCTGACTCTTGTCTACATCCTTGAAGACAAGGAAGCCATTGATGCATTCCTTTTAAACATTTGTTTGCCAAAACAGGCCAAAGTGTTTGGAATATTGCAAGATGATTTCGGAGTCTCCAAACCATCACAGGATATTTTAACCTAATGATTACAAGGTATTGCTATGTCGGGGAGTGTTTTCTTGTGTGCCATTTTCACAGAAAATATTCAACAAAAACTTGGTGATGGGCTCCAAACCTACACAGAGACAGGTCAGAGTTCCAGTTATGCTTAATTACCAGCTGTCACTTACTGAGTAGGAATCCAAGGAGCCTTAGCTAATCAGCACATGAGCTAACCTCTTTGCCAGGAAGCAAAACAATTTTTAAACCACATTTAGCATTTGCTACACAGTCCCGGAAGGAAGGCAGAGGAAGAAAACAGTGAAAACATTCTTTCAAATAACAAAATCTACACAGGAAATGTGTGTAATCCCCATGAGGGTATCAATGAGTCCTCACCACAGAGGCTGCTGAGAAAGTACTGAATCACAGTCAGTACTCAGAGGAGGTGAGGGGGAAGCAAGAATGCTGCTAGAGACAAGATGGGCATGTGTGTGGCCCCATTTGCCTAACCCCGCCTGTGCTGACAGGTTCTGGGAGAGCTTGGCTAAAGCAATGGCATTGGTCTTGACGGTACCAGCTCTATAGTCATGCCCGCTCAGGGTTATGTTTCATGGAGGATCCAAGTGCATGATCCAAATACTTTGTGCCTCAGGTTCCTCCATCCATCCCACGAGGCCCCTCGCAGGTAACTACCTCACATTGTTGTTTGCAAAGCCTTTAGACGTGGGCCTGATACACAGGTAAGACCAAATGGGTTATGTGCTAGGATTCTTGTCCATTCAAATTCTAGAAGTTTCATCAGTACCCGTGTCTGCAAATGATAATCATACAAACGTTGCTCTATAATTCTCTGTCACTATAAAACCATTAGATTTCACTATCATTCTTTCCATGGCCTTATTTTTGTAGATTTAATTTAAATAACTAAAGCATTATCTGTGCTCAAGCCATCTAATGGAGTTCTTGCTGTTTTGCCAAAAATGATAAATGTCTATAGCAACATGAAGGGTAGAATTCTGCTTTACCTGACTATAGTCATCTTGAGACATGCTCCTGCTTAACCTTGGTTAGTTTTTCTAGCAATTTCTCACCAAGGTGTAAATAGAGAGTTATATGAGTAGTACATGGAACTTTAAAAGCAGATATTGGCTCCAAGAATGTTCCTCAGCCTGAGGCTAGGCTAAGATAAATCAAATATTTCAGCATGGATAGTTAATTCTGCCATGAGAAACATATGTGTTCCTCCTTTTGGTTCAAATTACAGAAATATGTTTGATCATTCTGCTACTCAGGACTGCAATTCTGTCAACAAGACCCAAAATTAATTACACTGTATACAATCCTAGGTCTATCTGCCTCTCTTCCTTTGGTGTCTCAACCCATTGGTACTGAGAAACTGGCTAGTCTCAACAACATGAGACCCTGTGAGCAAGAAAAAGCTAAGATCCAAAGTCTTTAATTTGCTATTTTCAACTAGCCCTCATTCTGAGATCCCCAACTACTGCAAAAATAATGAACTTATTTCTCAAGTACTTTAGACAGAACACTTCCTTTATAAACTCCAAGTTCAGTAAAATCTTTATTGGACCATTTCCTTCTTGATTAATACTCTAAAACATGTTTTCAAAAGGCGCGCACACACACACACACATATATATATATGTATGTATATATATTTTTTCTACGTATAGAACACAGGGCGCTGACTGTCGGTGTCTTACTATAGATAATTATTTTATTCCCACGTTTCATATGTTCCAAAGCCTATACAAACCATCGTTTGTAATTTCCATTTTATAAAAGAAGCAATGCATAAAGAGCTAAGTATCAGGCCAAGAGAAAATTTAGCTTTTTTAGTTATTGCAGGTAACTTTCATCTGAGAGCCTGACTATCAGCATTCTAAGCTGGCTAACATAGAGACTAGATTCTTCCCTGATTCTTTTCCTAGACCCTGTGCACTTGCCTCTGAAACTTGTGCTAAGTTCAGGGTTTCATCATACCTTGCTTGGTTCATGGCTATACACTTCTAAGGGTACTTTGTTTCTTGTATGACCTACACAGTACTCAGGCATTAGATTTCTGGGTGGTGATTTGTAAAGAACTGTGGAGGGTAGAGAGATGGAAAAGCAGTAAGAACTGCAGTCTGTGTCCAGGCTAGCCTCCCCTGGTCTCCAGCATGCTCTTTCAGCATTCCCACACATTTCCCAGGAGTCTCCTAAGTTCTAGCCACTTTACTAGGTTCGAGGGGCACTGGGACCAATATGGCATAGTTACAGCCCTAAAAAACTCAAAGTCAAATGGAAGGGAAAAATGAGTACCTGGGGGAAAGAAATGCCCATTCCAGCAAGTTCAGGAAGGCTCTTCTACCTTAAAAAAACAAAACAAAACAAAAAAAAAACACAAAAACTAGCATAGGGTCTTAAAGAAAGGACTATCATTATCCATGTGAAAGACAAAGCAACTACATTTCTGAAGAAGAAAACTGAAGTTGCAAAGACAGGGGTACATGTTTGATTGTTTCTCCAAGAAGGGTTTATCATCAAACTACCTTGTGCCAGGAAACACCTATGACTTTGTCATTACAAAAGTAACTATGACATGGTCTCTGCCCTTGGAAGGGAACGCATGATCCAGGTGGCGAGGTAACTTGCAAAAATAATAATAATAATAAAGCAAATAATCACAACGCCAGGTAATTAGAGTGAAAGACGAGGTGGAGCCGAGAGTTGTACGGATGCAAAGACCAGAACAACAAGCCGCAGATGCCGAGAAGGGGATCTCAGTGTCCAGTGGCTGACTGACAGCGGATTTTTGCTTCAGAAAGGATAAATTAAGCCATCGGTTCGCAAGGGGTCTCCCATGGGCCGGCAGCTCAGCTTTACTGGTGGCCTTGCTGTCTTGCTGCCAATGCAAACTGCTGAGCTTCAGACCTTCTCTTACTAAAACAAAACCTCTGTGGGTTGGGGGGGGGGAGCAAAGTATTTTGTATTTTAACAGCATATTTGAGATATTTTGATGCAAAATCAAACTGTCCAGGTCCCTAGGCCAAAAGACAAAGGGAATGCTATGATGTGGAAAGACAAAGGCAAGAAATTACCTTTCTCGGGAAATTAGAGCCTGTTCATGTGGACCACGGAGGACATCCTGAGAAACAGCAATTTAACTGAGGATCTGCTAACTTTTCTTTCTTTGAGAATGGCTCAGTTCCCAGCATTTGGCTTATACAGTTTCATCTGTCTCTTAAAGCAATGGAATACCAGTATGCATTTCTCATTTGACCTATGAAGATTCAGAAGCAGGAGAATATGTCATTTGCCCCAGACTATGTTTATGCACAAAATCACACACTGATGCTTTAGTATGTACCACTTTGATAAAATATCTCATGTACAGAGAGACTTTTGAAGTGCTTCCCTGATCCTATTAATGCATTAGAAATCTCCTCCAGGCAGAGGCTAGAAGAATCAGCTGGGCGATATTAAGGTTTTGATGACAAGGTCAATTGCCAGAAGGATTCTTTATGGAAGAATTTGGGATATACATTTGCTCCAATGGGGGGGGGGACTAAAACAAAAAATTTAACATGTCCATACTTTTCAATATTTCACAGTATTAATGCAAGTGAACAAAGGCAGATGTGAGACCAGAGGCTCATTAAAGCAATTACTCATTAGAGGCTTTTTCCCTCTTTCTTTCTTTGTTCCTTACCATTACTTTTCGGCCCAGGTAATGTTTCCTTGTAGGGTCGCAATGTTAATTTTAAGGTTATGTTTTAATGGCTTTCTAAGTGACACTTTCATTGTAGTGAGATGAATGCATCGAGTTGCTTTTGCAGGTGGAGATGTGCTATTGACTCACAGTTAGAAAGGTACGAAAGTGTCTAAACTACTCATTTAAAATTGTATTAATTACCTGCATATTTAAGGGAAGTGAATGAAGGTAGTACTGTTTTCATTACCACTGCTTAGTGCAGGGAAAGCATCATGTAATTTGCCCTTTGAAGCTCCTATGGACAATTGCCCTTGCTCAGTTTAAAACACCCTAATTCTCACTGAAAAATTAATTTTAAAACAGGGCTATGGTTTTAGAAGGCTCAACTTTGGCAAATATTTTTGCTTCTGCTAAAGAAATCAAAGTCTCTATTTTTGTTTCTCTCCTAATTATCCATCTTCTCTTAAGGTGAGTCTCTGGTAGTCTTGTGTGGTACCCTGAGAAACTGCATTCCTGTATAATTTTCACACAAGTGTTGTATAGAGAGGAGTGGCACTATGAATTCACCTCTGTTTGCCCAATTTATATCCCACTATAAAGTACTTGATAATGATGATTGTCCCATTAACCATGCCTGAAAACATAAGCAAAAAAAATAATACATCAATCTGGAGCCAAAACACTTAAGGAATATCTAAGAAACCCATCTTGATAGGTGTCATGGTCCAGCTACTCTGACATTTTCCCTATTTGCTCAATTAAAGCTTATATTGTTAATCAGTGGGATATTCCCTGGTGTCATTTTAAAGAAAAATATGATGGCTACTATTTGACTTAGCAACTCAATAAAATAACTAAAATTTGAGCAACAGATCCAAGAAATCTGGGGCCAGGGGTCTTTCCTGAGACTGATAGGCCAACCAAGAACCATGCATGGAGATAACCTAGAACCCCTGCACAGATGTAGCCCATGGCAGCTCAGTCTCCAAGTGAGTTCCCTAGTAAATGGAACAGAGACTGTCTCTGACATGAACTCAGTAGCTGGCTCTTTGATCACCTCCCTCTGATGGGGGAGTAGCCTTACTAAGCCAACAGAGGAAGACAATGCAGCCATTCCTGATGAGACCTGATAGGCTAGGGTCAGATGGAAGGGGAGGAGAACCTTCCCATCAGTGGACTTGGAGATGGCCATGGGAGGAGATGAGGGAGTGAGGGAGGGATTGACAGGGAATAAGGGAGGGGACTACAGCTGGAATTCAAAGTGAATTATTTTTAATTATTTTTAATAATATAATTATTATTATATTTATTAACTATAATTAATATAAAAAAATTAAAAGAGTTGAAAAAAAGAAAGAAAAATATCTGGGGACATTATATACGGTAATGGCATTATAGTTTATTATTAATTATGCCAACATCATTCTTCATATCAGGGATGAATGTGGTCCCCTTTGCCCACTTATTTGTATTTATTTATACAAACCTATCTTAAACACATGAGAGCTTAGGGCTTGAGAAACGGCACTATTGGCTCTTTCTAGCTCTATGCTATTTGACAACATATGGAAATTAAACTTCAAAAATACTTGTAGGGAAGAAAGAAGGCACAAAAGGTCAGGGTGAAAGAAATATGTGAAATTGTGAGAGCACATCCTACTCAAATGCCATGAAAGGGAAGAATTTGGGCCCTGGAGAAGGAAGACATAGGGCTAATTTGTTACTAGTAGAGGAACATCTACCCTAGAGGCTGTCTCATTGAGATATGCCCAGACCTCTCTCTAATCACACTAACCTCCCCCCCCCCCAAGCTATTGCCTGTGCCCTCATATGTATATGTCATGGAGGTCTTATTTTAAGAATGGCTCAGTGCTTCTATCTATAGTTCTTTGGATTCCTGGCTTCTCTACATGGATTTACTAGTCTTTTATAAGCTTCATGTACATATAAAAAGGACGTATCATGCACACATGAAGTATTTGTGTAGAGGTCAGACACTACACCTGTATATGTTCTCAATTTCACCTTCCCTAAAGCATGCATTATTAATGTTTATCATTGTGCACTCTAGGCTAGCTGGCTTACAAGTATGCGGGATTCTTCCATATCTGCCACACCTAATATTATAGAAGTGCTGGAATTACAGACATACACTGCTATGTATAGCTTTATGTGAATTCTGGGTAACTGAAGTCACATTCTCATACTTGTGTCACAAGCACTTTACCCATGGAACCATCTCCACAGCACTTCTGTGGCATTCTGCAAGGGAGAGTTCAACCCAGTGAAATAAGACACCTGGTATGTATGCTTCAAAACATATAATGTGTACAGACATCTTAGGCACCATTTGGATCAGGATAAAATTAAACTGTGGGACAGAACTCCCCCCTTTTTCTTCCTAAGAGCTCTTTCTGTAGTGGCTGATAGAACATTCTAGAGCCTTTATTGACTGGATCTTGCCCTTTGCATCTAGGTGGCCTGATTCTTGGTGATACAGCTTCTTTCTTAGCAATTTTCACTTTAAGAAATATTATAGAAAATAATTCGGAGGTTGCACCCACAGGACCTACGGTGCTACAGCTGGCACCCTATCCACATTAAACGTCTCCCTAAAGCACAGTACCAGCTGGGTGTGAGCATTATCATCCTCGTTGAATACTTCTGCATATATATATATATATATATATATATATATATATATATAATTTATAAATAGCATAATTTATCTTAATGCTTATATATGCTGAGTGTAGTATATATAAATGTGTGTGTACGTGTGTGGACCTCTGTGGGATGATTTCTGTATAGAGGTCAGGGGACAACCTCCTCAGGTACTGGTTTTTTGCCTTTTGCCTTGTTTGAGTCAGGGTCTTTTGCTCACTGTGGCATGTATGAGGACAGCTAGTCCTCAAGCTTCCAAGGATGTACCTGTCTCTACATTCTATCTTTTCATAGGCATGCTGAAATATATACAACAAACGGTGCATCTGACTTTTGAGTGGATTCTGCAGATTTTAAGTCTGGTTCTTGAGTCTGAATGGCATGCTCTTTATCACACTGAGCCATCTGCCCAGCCCAATAAAATGTAACTCCTAAATCACTGAATCAGTGTATGAGAGAGAAGTCATAGAGAATATAGCAAAGTCTCACATTTATACAGAGATGAACTAGCCAAGCATTTTATTACTTAGGTTCCAGTGTTCTGTACTATAATTAACTTAACAAAGAGCCCTCTTTGACACCCATACCACAATCTTTACTTAGCCTTCCTGCTTGGTGAGTGTTAGCTGAACCCTAAACTTAATTCTCCTAAGTAGAGGCCACATGATTCTCTGTACTCCAACATTAAGCAACTATCAGGATTCTTATTATGTGTTGTTTCCTCAGAATGGTATGGATGTAACCCCCAGAGCAGGCACTCTGTAATTCCACTGCATTCAATCCTTGGTACACTGTCTAAATCCCTACCTCCATCCTGAAATATCAATAGTGCTTTTTCACAGTGCAACATATACCAAGATCATCAAGAGAGCTTTTAAACAGACTTTTACACGCCAACTCTGGAGTTTCCTTTTTGACCCAAAGAAGCTTGCATTTCTAATGGGATTCTGGGTGATACTGTCATTGCTCCACTGACAATCACTCTATTACTCTATGTACTACCCTAAGATCTTTCCACATACATTGCTACATTGGAAAGAAACATCAAATATTTTTTAAAGCATCACCAGCCAGTGTCAGCTGAGCTCTGATGCCTAGGATACAGTCATGTTGGACTTGCTATTTAATCACTGCTTGTTGCTGTGGCTACTGTTATCCACCCCCCCCCTTTTTCCTTTACTATTTAACTGTCTTGGACTCTACAAATAATAATAGCACTAGCAATCATCCTTGTTGTAGACAGGCCAGCTGTAACTTACAGAACACAGGATTATGTTGGACATTACTAAGGCCCATGGTACTAATCATGCTATTGACATGATGTTCACATAGTAAATCCTTACATTCATAGGAGACAGATACACTGTAACCCTTACAGCACTGGGCACAGTGGTCTCCTCATAACAGAAGCTCTAGAAAGTTTTAATGAGAAAGGGAGACATGAAAAAAAGAGGTAAAATGCTGATTTCTGTCAACATTCTATAAGACACACAAGACCACTATGTGGGAGGCTCCTTCTAGCAAGAATGTGTACAATGAATGCTTCTAACAGGCAAGCCTTTATAGAAGGTCATATTTTATATCAAAGTTTACCATCAGTCTAGGAGAGGGAGTACAGCAAGCACATAAATGATGCTACCCCTGGATGAACATAAAGCAAAACTATACAGACAGATTGCTATGGGAGTCACAACTTAATATTAGGGATATGGACTCAAGATGGCACATTGAAATTTTCCTTCTCACTTTATGAGAGTGCTTTGAGATTTTTGGAATCCCAGAATTTTCAAGATGAGAGGTACAAAATAAAAACCTTACCCAACTTATAGACCTATAGATAGGAAATCTGAAACAACAGAAAGAGGAACCCAAAGTCACATGAGGACTGTTTTTAAAAAACCCTTAAAACCTGTCCCTAACAGAAGCTGGTGAAGCATTCTCTATCGGCACACAGCACTGATCCATGTTGCATATGACAACCTAGGAATATACATTTTTGTTAATGAAAAATATACATTATTTTTTATTAATTAATGTATCATAAAGTACTTAATGTTAGGTAACCTTTAAAACAAAACCTACCTTCACAGTCATAATGTAAACATAGTTACATGGAAATGTATTTATACTTACCAAGTAAACATAGCTTAAAACGATAAGGGAATGAGAGAATAATTTAATAAAAATGATGATGAACTGAAACTATCAGTACTTAATCATTTTCAAAGATCTATTCCTTCCAATGAAATTAGAATATTCATGATCACATTTAAGAATGATCTGGAGGGTAGTACAACTTGTGCTGTGTATGAGCATGGTCTGTTTTCTTTCCCTGTACTTCTGGGAGAATCCTTTCTCTTCTGCATAGGCCTGGACACACCGCTAGATAGAAAACTGGGCTGAAGCTGCACCTCTCTGGGAGGCAAGGCTGCACAGGTGGTGTGGTCTACACAGACTGGTTAGAAAGAAAAGTGACCTGAAGAGGCATTTATCTGTGAAGAGATGCTGTACGAGGAGATGAAGTTCATTGTTTTAGAAGCTTGCTTGGAGACTTTAAGAGCAGAGAGGGGTATCATTTGGGAAGAGTATACAGAGACATGTCCCTCCCTGGGCTGTATACCAGGGGACACCCTGAGAAAGGACATGGGACTTCAGTTTTTCTGGACTCCTCCTTGATGGAGTTACATTAGTTATCACAATGTATATTATCACAACCTCAAAGAGGATTCAAATAGGCTACAATTTTAATCACAGGTCAGCAAGAGAGAGGAAAGAATAAAGAACATTCATTCTGTTTACAGGAAGAACAGAGAAGCCAACAAAAGGCTCAAAGTGAAATAAAACTTTTCTGTGAAGCAGGGGAAGAAGAAATGACTCTGTCAGAGGTCACGGTACCTTTCGGTCACTTCACCTGACAGTCTAAGTTCATACAGAAATTCAAAGTTTGTACACTGTTCTTGTTGAACACCCCCCCCACACACACACACTTTAAACCTTTATATGTAAGTCCATATCAAAACAGTTCTTGAGGGACATGAAATTTGAGCGAACACCTTGCAGAATAAGAGCTGACCCTAGAATTAGGTGAATAATGATCTGCCTGGGGAGGGAGAAAGTCCTTGACTTGCCCCAGATGTGTTGCTTTCAATTAGCTTCAATGCTGACCTCCGTACCATCCTGGCTTTCTAATTCTGACATTCATCATTCCTTTGAGTTAGGTATTAACCATCAAAGGTCACCATTAAAATGTACACATGCTATGTGGACCAGGAGGGTGGACCATTAACATCCATTTACACATTTGCCTGGATTTATTAAGTTCGTAAGCTGTCATTTATGTCGCTGGAGAGCACAGCCCACGGGGAGCAGAATGCATGAAACAAGTCACTCAGCATGGGGAGGAAATGGGAGGTGTGACAGCCTAGGAAGGAGAGGGATGACGTAGTTAGCGGAATCTCCACAAGGGTCCAGCGGCACAGGCTGCTGCTTGGCCACTCTAAAACCTAGACAGAAGTATTTAGACACAAAATTAAAACTCATCAGGATCAGAGTAACACACGACTACGTGAAGCTTGTGAAATTCCATCCTTTTCTTTCTTAGCTGTAATTTGTGTGGTAAATACACCAACAGAGAACCTCAGGATTCAAACATCAAAGACTTTAAGGATGCTTTAGTGCAGCCTGGATCTATTTACAAATTAACGTGTATGGGACATATCCATTAGATTACACTACAGGCAGAAATCTGAAATCAAGTAATTTAATCTCTGCCTCATTTTATCCATCTGCAGAAAAAAAAATAGCTATATCTATTTCCTACCAATTCTCACAGGGTTGGTACAAGATTTAAATGAGCTTCACAATCTTTTTTGAGATTCTGTAGAAGCTGCTTGCAATATATCAAAGTATTTAAACTGTGTTCCCCATTGTATAAATTCAAAGTACTTGTCAGTACCCCATGAATGTTTTACTAAGGTCACTTGAAGGAAACACACTTATTCCAGGTTTCTATTTTCTACTCTAATCTATATGGAGCAAAGTTTTTTGATCCTATCAGCTGTTTGATCTTGGCAGTTATAATCAAGGAGTTTCCTATAAAAAGAAGAGAAAGGGCTGTACACTCACGGAGACTTTCAAAAGCACTGCACTAAGAACCCAGAGACTGAGGGTCTGCCCCCCTCAGTTTTCAACTGCCTGGGGCCTCTGAGCAAGACCCTAAGAGTCCTTTCCCTCTGAGATGGGGAAACATAATTTGGCCCCTGCCCAACTCTCCCATCTTCCTGAGAACTACTGCTCTCCTCACTGATAATGCCCTGGCCCCGCAGGCCTGCTTTCTGTTCCTCAAACATTCAAGCTACTTTTAGCTTTAGGGTCTTTGCACTTGCTGTTCTTGCAGCCTGGTACCTTCGTCTGTCAGATCTTGGCCTGGCTGGCTCTTTCTTCTCATTCAAGTCCCAGCTTTAAAAAAATCCCCTTTTCTGAGGCAACTCTCTTTACTGGCACCCCACGATCATGTTTTATTTGTTACATATCACAATGCCTGCTTTCACGGCTTTTAAAAAATCTGCCTTGTATTATCTTACTGAGGCATCTTGCCATTGTCCACCTCCCACTGAAGATGGGCTTCGTGCAAGCAGGCTTTTGTCAACACTGGTCAAAGCCAAAGATCTAACACTAAAAACACAAACTTGTAAACAGAAGGCACTGGGACAGGGTTCTCTTAAGCATTTATATGTTGCGATAAATGAGTAGAGATTCTTAACAACCAGGTAGCCAGGCTGTCTCTGCAGTCATTCCCCACATGAAATGTGCGACTTTGCTCAGATTCACCGGTGTTATTTTTTATCCCAAAGAAAGGTGTTAGAGTTTTGTTTGCTTCTGTTCTTTGCCACTCAGCAGGAACATCATCTTTAGTCTCATTACTTTTTCCTGTAAAGCCGGGTTGGCCCTTTAAGATGAGTGATGGGGATGTATCCCAGTGACTCAGTCTCTAGGGGGTTTCCCTAGTAAGGGAGGGGGGGTCTCAGGCATTAACTCAGTGGCAGGCTCTCTGATTACCTCCCCCTAGGGGATACAGCCTTGCCAGGCCACAGAGGAAGACAATGCAACCAGTTCTGATGAGACCTGATAGGCTAGGGTCAGATGGAAGGGGAGGAAGTCCTCCCCTATCAGTGTACTAGGGGAGAGGCACAGGGGGAGAAGAAGCAGGGAGGGACGGGGCCACAGCTGGGATACAAAGTACATAAATTGTAATAAATAATAATAATTACAATAAAAAGTGAAAAAAGAAAAAAAAAGAAGCCATCAGCCACAATGTATAATTATAATTAGCAATAAAACACACAAACAAATATTTTATGCCCTCACACTCCTGGTCAATTTCAAATGATCCTTTCAGACACTGCTTGCATTTCTATGGCTTAAGAATTATATATTAGCTAGGCATGATGGTGCACCGGTTTAATCCCAGCACTCAGGGAGGCAGAGGCAGACAGATCTTTGTGAGTTAAAGGCCAGCATGGTCTACAAAGTGAGTCCAGGACAGCCAGGGCAACACAGAGAAATCCTGTCTCAAGAGGGGGAAAAAGAATTATACAATCCATTAAGGTTCCTCTCACCTCTATGTCTATGTCTAAATGATGGCAATACAAACAAAAACTGTCAAAAAGTGGGAACGCATATGATTCGGTGGTTAAGAGCACTTGTTGAGCACTGAGGTTGGCTTTCCATTCCACATATGGTGGCTTGCAAACATCTGCAGCTATGGTTTCAGGTCATTTGACGTCTGCTTCTGGCCTCTGTGAGGCACCAGGAACACAAGACGTGCACATACATGCACACATGCAGAAAAAATACTAATATTCACCAGAACCACTGTCAAGATTGATGTCCATGCACCATATCTAGAAAAAAAGGGGGCATTAAGAAATACTGGTACCCTGAGTTTATGGGGTCACAGAGAGTATGAACAGCTCAGAAAGTCAACCTCTGTTAAATGTTTACTTTCTTCCTTTTCTGAATGTCTAGAAAGAGCAGATTTAACTTTTCAATATTGTGAAGGACGGTAGCTCTTGCTTTTTCTGCCAAGTCAAATCCCATTTGGGAATTATACTTAGTGGGACTTGGTTGGAGGCCAGCTGGAAAGACTATTCGTTTTCATTCACACTTCCTATTGGGTCCCTACTATGTCCTCCTGTGTCGTCTCATCATAGCTCAGTATTCTCATGGGTCTGTCTTTGCTATTCTGGCATTCCAGCCCACCCTGCACACAGAATAAGACTGCAGTTTATAGACGACAATACCAACATTTCTAGCTGTACCAGTTTCTGATACAAAAATCTTCCCCTGACTTTTCTTCTTCACAGGAATACTTACTTATTCTATAACCCAAACTGTATGGTCTTATTAGCCTAATCACAACTGACCTTGAGGCTTTGCTACTTTCAGGCATACAAGCTTTGCCTCTCTACCAGACTCTACTCCTCATCCTCGTTTTCCAAGTCATACAGCTTATCCTACAGGCTAGGAACACGTGTCATTCCCACCAAGAAGTCTGTTCTGGTGTCAAGCCCTGTCATCACAGAGTAATGAGGTGAGGGACACTTAATAAAAATGTATTAGATCCTGTCTATTAATCATATCTCCTGTTGCATTACCTTGTGATTATATTTCACTTTCCTTATACCAGACAGAGACAGTAGGAAAGCGAAATGGGTAGCGTTATCTGTCCCCTTTTCCTAGCTCAGTGGTCTCTACAAAATAGACTTCAGTGATATGAATGGTGCCTCCCCAAATTTAGACTCTGTAACCTAACGAGTAATATGATGCCATGTGGTGAAAGAACCTTAAGAGGCAATCAGGTAATCAAGGCCTCTCCCTCTATGAGCAAATAAGATTAAGGTACCTTTAAAAACAGCAAGGCAGACTTCCTTTGTATAATGATACAGCTTCCTTCCCTTGCATAGAGTGAGCCCAGACAGTGGCACCTGCTGGCACCTGGATCTTAAACTTCCCAATGTCTGTGCTATGAGAAATCTCTGTGTTCTCAAAATTGCTCAATCCTTGGTGTTTTGTTAGAGCACATAAAATGGACAAATCCACAGGTGTTTAATAATCATGGAAGATAGTAAATTTTTAAAATGTGACCAATTTCCTGCCTAGGATATTTTCTCGTCTCTGGACTTTCACTTTTTTCATTAATAAATCAACAACCTGTAACAGAGTGCTTACTGTGTATTATAACTTCAATATGAATTTTAAATGTGTGACTTTTGTTTTTTAAAAGCTCCCATGGCAGGCACTTTTTCCCCCCATACTTCTAAAATGCTAACTAATTCCAGTTGTGTTTTAATTAAGTGTTATTAGTGTTCTCGCTTAAAAGAAGAGAACATGGAGAGAAAACCAGGATGAAATACTAGCTCTGCATAACCTGTTTAGCAGAGAATAGAGTCAGGGGTTGACCAGGTGGTTCTGGGAATGATGCACAAATACCTGACACATAAACACCACCTGAAGAAACCATGGCCCCATCATGAATGCTGTGTTAGGTAGAACTAATTACTAGATGAAGCCAGTTCCTTATCAGCTCTTCCTCTGGAAATAATCATAAAGGTTTTCCTCCCTTATAACGGCTGTTTTTCTCAAGTCCCTTTCCAAATAAAGACACAAAGGATGAGAACTCTCTAAGAAGGGCTGGGAAGAGGACGAAGCAGGATCCACAGAGCTCTGAGCTGCCCTTGCTAAAGTAACATCTGCTCTCTCCCCTCCCCTTCGCTTGTGATATATTGGCACATAAGCAGCACTGATACTCATGAGAAAAATTACAGTCATCAAGGTTATCCCCCAAGAAGCAACTCTCTTTCTTTATTAATATGCTTCGGATTGTTGCAACACTACAAAGCCCAAAATAAGTTTTCTTTGATCAATAAATTGTAGGCTGAGAAAGAAAATACTAATTTTCCATTTCTTTGAGATCCAGCACTAATATATAACAGCACTTTCCAAAAGGGTTCTCAGAAGCCTGATATAGAATTATCTGAAATTACACCTGACTATCCCTACAAGATCATTCTGTTCTCTGCCACTTTATACCAGAGTCTCCTGCACTTGGAAGACTTTTTTTTTCTTCTTTCAGAATTCTTTGTGTACAGATACATTTTTCTACTCCAGTGCAAGCTGAGTAAAGAAAGCATAAAACATTTCTCAGTCTTAAGAAGATGTTTTCTGAACACCCTTTTCCCTGTCCACCCAGGTCTTCAAAACATGATTTTCATCTGCAAGGCAACTTTATTTTTAATCTGATATGAAGAATCACGGGATTTCCCTTGCATGCAATAAGATACATATACCCAAAACCTACAAAGTAGAAGAATATTACATCTAAATATCCATTATTCTAATAACATTATATGAGCTATAATTTAGGTATTCTCAATCATATATATGAAAAGTCATTACTGGGTTATAGAACAATCACTGGGAAATAGAACAAACTTGACAGTGAGTGTGAAGATCAGTGCTCTAAGACTCATTTTTCCAGGTCTTTGAGTAACTCACTCAATCTCCAGGGGCTTTCATGGTCTTTTGCTACAAAGCAATGATCTCAACATGGATGTCTTTGTCCCCATGGAGACAACAGCAATTATGGATATATTTTCCAAATGTGATTGGGGAGGGCTGTTACTGGCAGACAGAGAGATATTCCTAAATATCCTAGTATTATATAGCCTTCCACAACACATAATAATCTCTGACAAGATAACAAATATGGTGATGCCGAGAAGCCTGCTCTGAAGAAAGCATATGATGGTGAGTAGGAGTCCATAATTTGCTCCTGGGAGGTGTGGACCAAACAACAGACTTTTCCTTTTCAAACCCATACAATCAGCAGGGATTTCAGCTTCTATCAGATCCCTCGCTATGCCTTTATATCTAGGAGTCTTGATTCTGAGGAGCAAAGCTCATGCGGATGATTTTGAAGAGAACAAACAGGTAACTGATTGAAATGCTTAGCAGATACTCTCTGAGTCTACTATGTCCCAGGCATTTTGAGAATGTCCAGGGACCTCATGAAGAAGTAATACAGTGCTTAACAGCATTACTGAATGCCCATCCATAATGCCATTAAAACATACTTATGAGTAAAATGGGTTAAATTCCTCTGTTACTGTGAACTGCACACTGGACAATGGAAAAGGACTTACTACCTTGTACATTTATATCAGTTACTTTAAAACATTCTGATGATAAAGTAAATTCTTAGTCAAAAGATTTCTAGGACATTTGCTTCTACAGATATATGTATATATATGCATACATATAGTAAATTTTTTAGTAAATATATGGTAAATTTTTATACATTGTCACAAGCGAAGAAGACATATTTGAAATGTGATTTATCCATAGGAATGAGTTTGGCCAGGTGTGGTAGTGTACATGTAATCCTAGAAGCTGGGAATTGGAGGGAATATGATCATAGTTTCAAGGTCATCCCAGATAGACAGTGAATTAGATGCCTGTCTAGACTACATGGGAACCTCCCTGAAAAAAAAATCCTAGCTAAATGGTGCTGGAGGGATGGCTCAGTGGTTAAGGGCACTGGTTGCTCTTATACAAAACCTATCTAGGTTCATTTCCCAGAATATAGTGGCTCACAACTATCTGTAACTCTAGTTCTAGGGGATCTAATGTCCTTTTCTAGTCTCTGTAGATACCAGCACATGTGTGATGCATAGATATACATGCAGGCAAACAAACAAACAAACAAAAACCTCTCGCACACACAATACAATAAATATATCTTTTAAAATCATGGTTCTAGACTAACAAATAATAGGAAAACATTCTGTGTTATTTTACGTACCCAAAACCTTCCAGTAAATTTCGATGTTGGTCCAAAAATAATCCTGTATTATTCTTTATTTTACCTATTTTGTGAGTGAAGAACTCACAGCTCTGAGACAGGCCACCCTGAGAGAAGCTTCTGAATGGCTGGCAATAAAGGGCTCTGTCAATGAAGCAATGACGACTTGTATCTATAACTTAAAATATCTTCTCAATTGACGGCTCAGGGCAGTTCCTGGGGGTGCCTCACTCAGGTCTCTTGCCACAGGATATCCATTTTATGCAGTGTGTCTGGGCTTACATTTATGAAGTAACCAGGTTTATCCTGAATGATCCCAGCCAGCGACTTTGCGGACTCTTCCTGAGAGAACAGTGCCACACTCTGACACTTGTGCACAACCACTTTCCACCTTTATCTTCTGTTCTAGGCTGACGATCTACGTTATGATCTGAAGACATTTCCTTTATTCCTGCTTCATTCTTTGTATCTTTCAAAGAATACCTATGTTAAATAAATATCTTGTATATCTGGTATACTTTCCATATCTTTCCCCATGAGACATGAAATAAGTTAGGCCTTTATTACTCTGGCTGATAATAAGCATTCTCATTGTGCTAATATTGTAGTACTAGTGATTATAAGTAATTTCTTGTATGGATTATTAGTTTCTTTTTTTTTTAATTGTTTTTTAAGAGTCCTACTTCTTTTTTTTAAGATTTATTTATTTATTATTTATACAGTGTTCTGCCTGCATGTGTGCCTGCACACCAGAAGAGAGCAGCAGATCTCATTATAGATGGTTGTGAGCCACCATGTGGTTGCTGGGAATTGAACTCAGAACCTTTGGAAGAACAGCCAGTGCTCTTAACCTCTGAGCCATCTCTCCAGCCCCTGTAATATGAGTTTCTTTTAAAAATCTTTTTCCCCCCTCTGGAACAAAATGTTCGATGTTGTACACATTATAAAGTAAAGAGGTTTATTTGGCTCATGATTATGATAATTCTTGTGAGTGTTCCTTACTTCCCAAAGCTACATCAAGATGTGGTGGCCAGAAAGGTGGGGTCAAGTTACAGTCTAAAGGAAAGGTCAAATGGATAGGGTGAGGTCACTTTCTCACAGCTCACTTAAGGGTCTAAAGAAACATCCTCACTTCTCTTACGAAGGTAAAATTCATAGGCTATTCACCTCTTACTAAGCCCCAATCTTGCTGGCTGCATCACAAGGATACTACCACACCAGGCACCAAACTTCCATCACAGAATCCAGAAGGGGACAAGCCATGTCCAAGCCATACAGCATGACCAGAATCTCTTGGTCCTGTTTGAGTAACCTTGGGATTCAGACCTTGGTAATTTGACCCATGGAACCCTATTTTCACAAGCATTACTTAATATCATTCGAAACAATCTCACATACTAAGGTAAACATTACTATAAAGAACTATTTATATTCTTTTCCAAATTCATTCAATATTGTTTGTGTTACTTTTCCTTATACTATAATTTATTTTCTTATTTTATGCTTATTTTTAGATTTCTAAATAATACATGATTATGCTCTTATTGTTACAGACTCAAACAATATCAAAGCAGAAATACTATTTATAACCAACTAACTACTGACCATAGCTTTTGTGGTGAATTTCAATGAGCAGTTCCTTAGTCAGAATCCTTGTTTGTCTCAAATGGGACAAGCCCTGTGATATCTTATTCTACGATTTGAATCTTTGCACTTGGCTAAGTTTAAATGGTGACACCCAGAGGTGTGATGGATAACCTAAGTTTCAAGAAAAGAACCAGGGGGAAATGCAGCCTTTACTGTAAAAAAAAAAATACATATAACGGTAGAAAGGAACCTATCTTTGGAAGAACTGAAAATGTAGGAACTCTAAGAAAGAGAGGGAGGGAGGGAGATAGAGACAGTAACAGAGAGAATAAAGTTGTAGTGAAAGTAAGCTGTTTCTCTCTCTGAAATCATTTTGTAGACTCAGAAGACTCAGAAACTAGTCCAGCCTCCTGGATTATATTCTCACAACTGGCCTACCATCCTAGCTTCCTAAGACTCTCCTTCCCATGATCTTTCCTTTGCTGGGAAAATTCTACCTTGGTCACGGTTGTCTCTTCTCAACAGAAGTTACTTATTTCTAATCCCGTGATCTCGGGCCTTAGCTTCAAGGTCTTTCGGAGTTTTACCTGGACCACTCTGTTATTTACAGAAGCACAGTGACTTTTGTACACTGGGTTGATGCTAATGCCATTTACTCCTCAATCAGAGCCTTAGAATTTCTCCCTGGGCAAACGGAGAAAGCACAGATACATGGCATTCCCTCCTTCAGGGCCGCATTTCAAGTTGATCTTTTCACTCTCTCTGTCAAATTCAAATGTCACCTCACTATTCATGTGTATGTGGAGGATTCTAATAGACACCTCTTTGACTTCTTTCAAAAAGGCTTCAATTTCTCTCAAGTCAAAGGTCTTTTTTAACCTTTCAAAATTATCTATGCAATCTATTAACAGGACTTCCTCAGTATACAATGCAGAAACCATTGAGAGATTCCAAGAAAAAGATGAAAGGTAAAGTTACAAGAAAGAGAGCAAAGAACCATTCAATATTTAAAATGAAAACAAGAGAAAAATCTAGATACATAATTCTACAAAGAATCCTAACCTCCATCAGTAATACCTCTGAAAATTTCACCCATCCTGAAAAGATAAACTCACCATCAATGTTAACTGATGTCTCCTTAAACAATTCTTGCTGTCTTAAGAAAATCACAAATAAAAGTTCCACACATTGAGCCCTCTGGTGGGTGAGTCTTTTTCCTTTTAAAACTTTGCTAAATAAACTCCTAATTGCCCACAGATAGCCAAATATGACTAGTTACTCAAACGCCTCAGTAACATTAAGCCATAATGATAAATCCAAAGACCACTGTGGATGAACTACCCAAAGCATTAATGAACGAAAAAAACATGAACTGCTGTGGTTTTCAGAACTTTGGTGATTTGAATGAATAGAAGCCTTCAAAATTCCACTCATCTGAGCCTCTAGTCCCTGCTTTATTGTATTCTTTGAGGCATTTATAGAATCTTTATGCAGTGAAGCGTGGTGGAGGGAGTATGTCATTGGTGAGGACTTTGAGAGTCTCAGTGTACCTCCAGTTCATTTTCTCTGCTTCTTGTAGCTAAAGATATGATCTCTCTGCTTCCTGTTCAGGTAATCTGCACCCATGACTCTTCTGCCATGATGGATGATCCCTCTATAGAGCCATAATCCAAAATAAACTATTTCTTCCATGAGTCACTTTCATTCATGATACTGTATTATTGAAACAAAATAAATTAAGACAGGGACAAAACATGGGATAGAAAAATAGCAAAAAAGTCTGACAAATAAAACAGCACTGGTTGAAGGAGGGTGGTATGATTCTCTTGTTCCAGCACTCAGAAACAAAAGCAGGATCAGGAGTCCATGGCTAGCCTAGGTTATATAATGAGGTCAACACCAGCCTGGGTTACATGAAACTCAATATTTAAAAAGAAAATGAAGAAAACTGATAAAACTAGCAATCTAAGTGTTCTGGGAAGCGATGGGGCAATTGGGATAGTTGGCCTTGTAGACAGGATCCAAAGCATTTAGAGCATTAGGGGCTTAAGGAAGGCTGTGGATCTCCAGCACTGAGCTAGTCATGTTCCTATGAGAAGCAGAGTAGGGACACCAAGAATGCTCAGATGGTCACAAAGTAGACATGCTAATCTCCACACTCTCGTTTTTGCTTCATAATGCTTCTGAGTAGTATTGACAAGTGCCCATGTCAAGAGACGATTTTCATTATCCTTGGACTCATCTGGTTTTCTAGAACTGATAAAACAGTGGAGAGGAGGAGTATTCCCTTCTGTTTTATAAATTTTCTATGCCTGTGAATTGATTTTCAATTAAAATGTCATTAAGTAAAATAAAGGATAACATGAATTTTACATTAGGTGAGAGCAAGTTCACACTTCCTATGTATTGAAATTCTTATGAAGGGTGAATGGGAATACAAACTGGTCTCTGTGGCACAGGCTGATAATCTGAGCTACTTAAGAAAGTAAAACAGAAGAATCACAACTTTGAGTCTAAGACTAGTACTTTAGCAGGAAGCCCCACCCTAGACATTTGCTTCAGGAGGAAGGAAGGATGGATTTGCCCTCAGAGGCATCCTACAGACAAACAGGAAGCAGGGGAACTGATGATTCCACAACTGTCACATGTCACCTCTTGGTAACTCACATCTCTTTGCACGCAAATAAATAAACTGTCTCTTTATTTTGAGTAAACCTCAAGACCTAGTTAAGCCAAGAGTTCCCCAGAAAATTGTCTGATACCTATGGGATATCCCCTTGTTTTCCTTTGCCTTTCACTCATGCGTAGTCCTGCTCTAACTCTGAGCTTCTTACCAAACGCATCCAGTACAGCATCCATTCTTTATGATGGAGAGAGGATGTGATTTGGAGACCCGGATTTAAAACAATCAACTTGTTTCTAAATACCACCCTCTCCTCTCTTCTCCTTCCCCCTCCCATCTCACGTTATGATGTGCTAATTGGACAGTGTTGTCATTGGAAAGGACCCATTGTCATAAGCCCTCTCTCTCTCTGGCCCACATCTCTTGACGCCACACCTCTGTTCTAATTGTTCCATTCCCACTGTGAATTTTCCAATCTTCCCTTCAGAAAGCTTCCTGGAATTTCAGAAGAGCAGCATGATGCCAGATTGTATGGATTGGAACTCTTTCAATTCCTGAGATTCAACTGGCAATATTAAAGAATTAATTATAATGAAAATGCAAAGAAACAGAATCTTCAGTGAATCCCATCTGGGAGCAGTCTTTTCTTAGGCCCTATACAGCTTAGTCTCCTATTTTCTCCTTTGTTCATATAATATGAAATACTGAATATTATGAAATACTGAACCTAAATTTGAAGCAAGCAATCATCAGATTTCTTCTTGTTCTTACAACAATTTATTATTTTCCCCAAAAGTGTTCATATATATACATTATATATAATAGATCTTACATTCCAAGTATATAGGAACATTTTCCCCCCACGGGCCTGACTTACGTCTCAATTACTCTGAGATGTTATTACATACATATAAAAGGATTGAATATGACTCCATAGGAAATAGCCAAGGATTTACACATACTTTATTGAGTTAAACCAGCTATTAATCTAAGCAGGAAGAATCTATTTCCATTTACCACAGTGAAGTGAAGAGAAAGACTATCGTATTCCTGCCCTGCCAAGCAGCATTCTCTGCTGTTTACCTGAATGATTTTTTAGGTACATTGGCTCATCTCTCATGTTTAGGAACAATGATGAAGTTGTTGCCGGGAAAACAGCTTCTGTGTGTCATATATGGATTAGCCTCCTCCTTGCCCTGCAAGTTCACTGTCAATCATTTTAATGTCCCAGCCTAACATATATTTCGCAGTGTGTATTTTGGTGTCAACTCACAATATGGCAGAATAAAGGAAAAAGTGACAGGGGAATTGATATCCAGTTCACATCAAGGCATGCAGACATATGGCCAGATGAACAAATTAATAAATCTAAAGCAGATAAGTAAACAATGTTATTTATATTAGTGATTGGATGAGCAAAATAAAATAATGAAAGGGAATGAAAGCGGATAATAAAAATGCAAACAAACAGCAACAAAGACCGTGCTACAGATCAAAGGAAATCAAAACACGAATAAAGAAGCAGAGAAGCTCACTCAACACTTTAATTACACTAGTGTGTAAATGAATAAATAACATTATCACAGCTACCACTGTAGGTGATATTTAAATAAAGATTCACTGAATTCTTTAATTTTTAAAACTTAAGAAAGGAAGGGATAGAAGAAAAGTGCTCAGACCTGTGCTTGTTTGGAGTATAGATGAGGAATTTTAAACAGTAAAGGTGAACATAAAATATGTGTACCAGAACACTCAGCCTAGGGAAGGGCCTTTAGTAATCCCTATCAACAGAACACCACGTAGACTTCTCTTGTTTAAGTACAATTAGCTTTTTCTTCATGCAATGCAGATTTTCAGAATACCATAATACTGTAGAGAAGCTACCTCTGTTCCTTATTTCTTTGTGTTGAATGACACCAAGTAATTTTTTTAAATAATACTCATTTAGTGAATTAAAGAGTTACATACATTAAAACTCAGCTACTCCCATGCAGCAATAGTTAAAACTGCTCTAACTTTCCACAGAACAACTGTGCACTATCTGCTCTCTGTGTTATCTAAAGCTTATTACTAATTACAGATATTATACTTAAATACCAGAAAATGGTTATAGAAATATTCTTGTGAAAATATTAAAACTATTTCAGTGCATGTAAAACATTCTACGAATGTTTAAGTTGAAACATTTTTTGTTGGTCCAGAGTCTTATTTTTTTTGCATCACTATTTAAAGGGGTAACACTGAGAGAAATTGAGGAGAAAAAAATCTATATTAGGGGAAAATAATCTACAAATGGTAGCAAACCAAATTTTCCTTCTGTGTTTCTGACTTTCAATAACAATAAATGGAAGTCCCAGTTCCCAAAAGTAGGACAGTGCATGCAGAATACATGACCATTCACAAGCTTTCTATTTTGCAATTAGTTCCTTCTTTTCTTAAGCTTTCCCTAAATATCTTGATTATAAGTACATAAATCTCGGTAGTGTTAGCTCATGAGAACAGTGAAGCTAGTTCATGAGAATACTGCCCATTCTCACTATTAGAACCAATAGAATGGGGAAATGCCCTGGAGAGTGATGCTCATAAGCTCAGGCCTCCCAAGTTAGTCTGCAAAGTCTTTGTTCTGATGCCTTACAGTACTGTCCCTGAATCTATGTGCTTGGAGTCCATATGCTGAATGCTTATTCTATGAAGGGTGGGTTTTCATTCTGTGAACAGCGTTTCAGCATCAATAGAGAACTCACAGTCGGGAAGGAATTTTTATACTTTAACTATTTTCTAATGGGGATCCTCTAAATATCTGATGGCTTTAAATTACAAGACATCTATGTATGTTTCCCATTCTATTCCAATAAGTGGAATGACACTGTGTTTGTAAAAGGGACATGCCTCCAAGTCCTGTTACATTATCACCCTCTGGGGGGGGGGATGTAAAAAAGTTAGACATTTAAAGGGGAATGAAAATTTAAGTTTATCTTCTATATCAGATATAACATTTAGGATGTTTGAGACAGATCACTGGATTTGGTGGTAGACAACGTAACACCCAGAAGGACCAGCCAAGAACAAATGCTGAGTAAGAAGTCACACCTCCATTGGGGATTCTCACCCTCCACTTTCTTATCCCTCACTCTGTCAGGTGGAATTAATATCGTTGTAATGGCAAGAGAAACTCATAAAAACAATGTGAAAGATCCTCTAAATCATAGTGTATGAAAACCTTGGCTTAGGCTTCTAAGAAAGGCAAAAGAAAGGACACTTCACCTCATGGAATAACCTTGTACTATGTGGCCAATCAAAGACTCTAATATCCTTCTACCCAAATCATTTATAACCTCATTTACATTATTCAAAGGCCTCAAAGATGGCACATGTGGAAAAAGTCTGGGAAAGCCTGTCTTCCAAATAAAATAGTGAGGAAGCAGGCATTCATTTCCATTTACCTTTATAATTAAGCTCATGAAAAATGAGCCACGTGTAAAAGACGTGTAAGATTTCAATTCAAGCAAGCCAACATTCATAAGCAAGGCAATATTTTTTTTATTTGAAGGTCAAATCTGCTCTTCTGTTTTGTTTTGTTTTGTTTCTTATAAAGTAGTAAAGTTAATCAATGTATGACTAACACAGAGATACAGGAACATTTTAGCTGAGAGCAAACAGTGTTTCTTGGTGAACATTCCATTACTCTGTATCCATTTTATCCAACAAGAGCTGCTTCATTATAATTAGTTCTTGATGCTTCTGGCCTCTGTACTTGAAAAAAAAATTAAAAGCCTTTAAAAAGTGTTCTATTTGCCCATAAGGTCTGGTTGTATTAAATAGATAGTGTCTCACCATTCTCTAATATACAGTAAAAATACTATAAAGTTTTGCAATTAGTTAAAAAGTCAAAAACTCAGCAAGAAGTCCGGATTTTCCTCTCAACTATCTGTTAATGAAGGTTTCAACGTTAATTGCCTTTTCATTAAAAATTCTTTAAAGCCCTTCTGTACAAAATCAAATTAGCAACTAAAGCCTCAGAACAATCTCTGTAATTCTGTTGTGGACTCCCTTGTTCATTATTTGGATTGGTGAGATTAAGGAGTAAGTGTCTGTCTAAAAGACTGACTAATTTTTTATTTATTTATTTTTTTAGTGAGTGATTGGGGTTCTTTTTCTTGAAGCCTTCTTTGAAACAAGAGATTTGGAAGAATCCTGTTGTAGGGACAGATTTGAAGGAGAAGGAAGAGAAGGAAGAGGAAGAAGAGAAGGAGAAGAAGGAGGAAGCAGAAGAAGAGGAGGAGAGGAAGAAGAGGAGAAAAAAGTGTAGGACAAGGAGAAGGAAGAAAAAGAGGAGGAAGAGAAGGTAGAGGAGAAGAAAAGAGAAGAAGAAGAAGAACAACAACAACAACAACAACAACTAGGAGAGTTATGTCAATACCATGTAGAGTCCCCTCTGGAAATCATGCTTTTTGGTCATTCATGCCTACAAATATGAAAGCGTACTATGTGCAAGGTAGCAGCCATGTAGTGTTTTTCCTATCCCAGACAGAATTTCATCCCATCTCTAACTTAACTAGCTAGCCATAGGCAAGTGACTGATGGAGGGAAGAGATTTTCTGTGCAAAGGGTGATCATGACAGTAATACCTCATTGTCTTAAAAAAAAGAACAAGGAAACTAAAACATTTAAGTACAGCATATGTCCTGTGCTGGCTCTTGCGCAAAAGGCAGAGTGAGATAATTCTTGCATTCAAGATGATTTTAATACAAATAGGTAGTAGAGAAATTATGTGTTTTCATAGTGATCATAGAAGTGGGGAGGATAAAAAACATGGATAAGGCTAAGCAAGGACAGAATAAGGAAACAATAAAATATTGACTGTCTTTGGTGTGCCAAATCCTTCGTTGGGTGTTTGTGAATTCAAGAGGCTGAGTCATTCATGGAAGTCCCATTGAAGTCACCATTAAAAACTCAGGGCTTGAAAGGTCAATCAAGATTTAAGCATTTGAAAATTCCACTGGAAAATATGAAGAATAACATTCACTCCTGTTAAGGTTTTGTTTTTTGTTTGTTTGTTTTTCCCTTCTAAGCAGGGTTTCCCTGTGTAGCCCTAGTTGTACTGGAACTCACTCTGTAGATCAAGCTGGCCTCAAACTCACAGAGATCTGCCTGCCTCTGCCTCCTCAGTGCTGGGATTAAAGGCGCCAGCTACCACCACCCAGCAACTTTAAAAAATTATATTTACTTTAATTAACTCATTATTTAACTTGATGCAGGAATACTGTCAATCATCTTCCTAGAAAAATTAAAAGCAACATGAGAGAGTTAGTCCTTCCTGATTGCTAATTTCATTTGAAGTCATTTAAAGTCATTTCCATCATGTGTCTTAGAAACCTCAGAAGCAAATATGACCCTGATAATCTTCAATTCTTCCTTGATACTTCCTCTCTTTGACCTCAGGTTTATGTTTGTAACATGTCTGCTCTATTACTTTTTTTTCCTTTTTATTATTATCATTTATAAATAACAACGTATTCAGTTTGTATCCCAGCTGTGCCCCCCTCCCTTGACTCATCCCAACCCCACCCTCTCTTCTTCTTCTAACCCTATGTGCCTCCCCTAGTCCACTGATAGGGGAGGTCCTCCTCCCCTTCTTCCATTTGACCCTAGCTTATCAGCTCTCATCAGGAGTGGCAGCATTGGCATTGTTTTCCTCAGTGGACTGGCAAGGCTGCTCCCCCATCAGGGAGAGATGATCAAAGAGCCAACCACTGAGTTCATGCTAGAGAAAGTCACTGCTCCCTTACTAAGTAACCCTTCTTGGAGACTGAGTCTAAGGGCTACATCTGAGCTGGATTTTAGGTCCTTTCTATGCATTGTCCTTGGTTGGGGTATCATTCTCTTTAGCCCCCCCCCGCTCAGTTTTTATGGCTCTGTTGGTCTTTTTGTGGAGCTCCCTCCAGGTCTTTCTATCTCCACCTTCTTTCCTAAGATTCCCTGCACCCCTGTTCTATTATTCTTTCAGTCATCCATCTTCTTTGCGTTCAAATCCAAGCACTCACAGGAAGTTGGATTTGTCTTTTTCTAATTGTATCTGCAGTATTATTACAAATATCACACCCTCTTACATGCCTGTGTCTATCGCAGGGCACTGCTCACAGATTATCTCTGAGAAATGGCTTTTGTGTTCTTCCCACCATCTCCATGTCTGCTGCTACTAGCTCAGATGTTTGCCTTGCTCAGGTGTGCAACAGCCGTGATGCAACAATATGCATCCTGCTCACATTTGGTGTTCTGCTTTAGAGCTCCTCATGTTATTACCAAAGCTAGTTTACTAAAATATAAGAAGTTTGTTCTTGCCATTTTTATCATTTTCAGTACCTTTCAAATACAATCAAGTTACTGAGTCCATAAGGTACTTTCTGATTTCAATTGCACTCTAGCTACATCTTACAATAAACTAAGTCCTTCATGGTTGTGGATTATTATAAATATACTCAACAGCCATGTACATGTATTATTTCCATACTGACCTAACCTTTCATCAGGATACAGTTAAAATGTCACCTGTCCCTAGATAATCCTTCTTATCCAGAAATAGAAATTTGTCCTTCCTTTGTGGTACTTCACCCTTTGACTCCCTGAACCTCAACTTACTTGCCGATAAGCCAGAAATAAATGATCCCTATCCTGACAGGATACTAGTTTGAGAACCAAATGGAACAGTGTTTATTTAATACTGGAAAACTATAAATCAATATAGAAACAGTGCTAGGCATGGAGCCAAGGCTCTATAGACATTATCTCATTCAGTCCTGAAATATTAAACGGATACCATGAGCGAAGAAGTATACTGTTGCTTAACTCTCTCTCTCTCTCAAAATATCTTCCTACTCAAATAGCTTTTTCTTAGTATTGTAATTTATTCTGGTTAAAAATGCTTACATACATATTACTCTTTTAAACGTTTTTCTTTAAAATTATTGTTTTTTTTTTCTGGTTTAACACTGAATTATTTGCTTTATCTTATCCACTGTAGAGTGCCACAGACTTATGCAAAGATGTAAAATGTTCAACTAGGGGTGGTGTCTGAGTCACACTTTAAGGGTTAAATGGTATTAATTAATTATGTAAGTTAAAAATTCCTCAGGAGCCTTGAGGCAAAGGATCAATTCACAGAGCAGGAGAATAGGAAAAGAGAAAGAGAGAAAGAGAGAGCCTAATTAGGCCCGTGTTTAACTCTTTCAGGGATGTAGTGACAACAAATACAACAAATGTGACAGGAATGAAGAATCACCTAAGACATCATTTGGACATTTTCAAGGCGGAAAACATTTTACCCTGATTCTATGATATTGGTGTGTGCGTGTGCACATGCATGTGTGTGTGTGTGTATAAAACTGTCCAAAGGCACTCCATTGACAGAAACAATTTTTAATCTACAGGTCAAAAACTCAATGGTGTAATCTGGATGTTAAATGTCCTTTCCAGAGTCTGTTTGAACCCTTGTGCCCCACCTGGTTGGGATGTTTTGAGACATCATAGAACCTTTAGGACATGGGGCTGATATGGCACACATCTGGCTCTTGAGGCAGAGCTCGTGGGTTATAACTTGGTTCCAGTTTTAGCCTGAACTGACTGTTCCATACACATGTGAAAAAGAGAGTCTTAGTCACATGTCCCCATTGCCACGCCTTTTCCATTATGCAGCATATTCCCTCAAATAATAAGGGGAAAAAAATAACCCTTCCTTATGTCAGGTTACAGTGAAAAGAGTAACTGCAAGAGCAAATTCAACTTAAATATTTAAAGAAAATAAAGTTATATTGTGATAAGAATTTATCTTCTTAAACCCAAAATTATAAATCTTATTAAAATATATTGATATGCGTCAGACTTTTAGTGACCCTTTGCAACCAAGTTTCATTTTTTCCTAGTTAAAATATGCTTTATCTTTATACCTTGAAATACTATGCCTGACAAAACACATTTCTCCATTGTTTTTGATAGACAGCAAATCTAAAATAATTCAAAGGAAAAAATGAGTATTTTGAAAGTAGCTTCTTTTATCCTGGAGACTAAATGCATTTGCAGAGAGGATTACATTTTGTTTGGCAATTTATTTTATTGACAAAACATATTTCATCACATATTCCATCACATTCAGTAGACAAATGCATGTTGTCAAATACCCTATTTCCTGCTTTTGATGAAAAGCACATGTTTTTCAAATTCCCTGGTTTTTAAATGGGGGAGTTCTACATTTGCTGTGATTTGGCCAGAGGTGTCTAGTTGGACTATGTCCAAGCTATATGACTTCTTCCACTATCGTATAAATTAACCTCTCAGGGAACATTAACGTCCATCTTCACCCATACCAACATCAAAATTCAGTTTACTTTGTAATCAGCATGATAGGCTCCTATTGTCTAAACATGAAATTCAGATGGTTCCCATACACATACCAGCTGCTAAAATGCAATTACCCTTTACAAGGTAATGCACATACAAAGTAAATATTTAATCTACCCTATTTGTATAACTGTTTAACGTTGGTAATTCAATTATTGTGTGTCCTTTCAGTATTTGCCCTCATGCCTGATATACGTATTAAATTATAAATAAATTCTTAGAGGTCAAGAAACATCTGTGTAATGTGTTCTGAGGAGCACTCAGTCCAGTGTGTCTTGCAGAAAGGTTTTTAATCAGTTTTCTTTTGAAACACAGGGTAGTGACTTTCCTCAGACACAGATACACAAATATTACTTCTATATTGTGTCATGCATTCACAAATTTCAAGGAACACAGACACTGACAATCATAGGCCTTGGCCTCTGGTGGTTTATTGTCTAGTTAGTAGCTATGATAATAAACAATTACAGCATAGTGTGACCACAGCAACAGTGGAGTTGTTGAAGGATTACACAATGCAGGAGAGGCAGAGAGAAGTGTTGGGGTGACAAGGAAGGTGCTTCGGAAGTGGCTTTTATAATTTTACAGAAAGATTGGTGGTGGGAAGAGTAAAAATGACATGCCAGGCAGGGTGTGTGAGGATACAGAGGCAGGACATGTGTGCTTATATGTGTGTGGATGTCTATGTTCCAACACCTTCACTGATCAATTGTGTTGCAGTGTAAAGTATGGAGGAATCTGTATGAGGAGACACTCAAGAGCCTAACAGTGCTTCTTTGCACTTCCCACATACAGCACATTGAAAATCCAATGACAGGCTGAGAAATGGACTGCATATTCGACATCTGAATCCCATGGAGAGCAGAGGACCCAGGGCTGCAGATGTAACAAGTAGTAGAGGAATTGTAACAAATAAGTCTGTTGTGTCAATGCAAGGAAACAGTCAGTCTCAATGATGGTGGCTAGGCAGGGGCCATAAAATAAAGCCAGTCGTGGAATAATCAGAACTTCCTATTATGAGTTAAGAGGGAATTAGGATTACCCATGAGCTTCTATTGTCTCTTGTTTCCTCAATACTGTATCATTGACTATTAAGACAGTAAACACTACATACCAATACAATTATCTACGTGAAATGTGCAACTTCAGTGGCATAAACCAGGATTAGTGTCCATGGGATAATATTCTGGACATGATACTGATGGTAGATAGTTCCTGTTCTCTAGTTCAAGTGTCTCTCTACTGTAGTTAAGATGTGTCTAGAAATCTCTGTTGGACCTTTTGGGTGAGACACTCAAAGGTTACACTCCTAGCACCTAGGAGTGGTCTCATTCTTTAGAGGTCTGGGGTATCTCAGAGGTTGTTTAAGTTCCAAATGATTATTTCCCAGGAGGATGTTGGGAGGACAAGCATTCCTGAAGACTGGGATGGGTCAGGTAAAATCACCTACACTGTATTCTATGAGCTACAAGTGAGTCACATGGACTAGTTCACATCAAAGTGGTTTTTTAAAATAGATTTCAATCATTATATGTCATTGACAAGCCACAATGAAGAAACTGTAGCTTGAGAGCTAGTGTTGCTATTATCCTTGGAAAATGCACTTTCCCATCAATGGATAGAATATCAAACTTGTAACTTCTTTAACATTCAGTTTGTCATAGATTGTTGTAGAAATCAAACTGGGGTGCACATGGAATTTGCAAGGCTTCGCAAGTGAAGATGTGAACCATTCTATGGTATTTCCATGTCAGTCTCCTTTCAACTAGACAAAGAGTTCTGGAGGGCAAGGACCATACACTCTGCAATCCTCTTTATTTTCAGACTGGACTCAACTCTGTAACACAGGCTGACCTCAGACTCATGAGTCTAACTACGCTTTCTTGGTATGGGGCTTACAGGCTTGTGTCACCATATCCTACATATACTGTTTCTACAAACTGAACAAAGCCTCCAAATGGCTAGAATTAATCATCCTACTGCTGATTATTATGGGAGCATAATACAAGTCTTTAATTCATTAACACTAATGCAAGGACATTCAAAACTTCAGGAGAAGAAAAACAACTCTGTATTTTTTGTTAAAGGTTCCACCAATTTTGTCTATTTTTGTATTTCTAGCACTACGTATTTGAATAATGATGCTAGTGATACCCAAACATAAAATTCAGCATTGCAGTGCTACTTCTCTCAATATAAACTAATTTAAGATGAATAACTGCAATTACTGCCTTTTTAATTCGTCCCTACTCATGTTGAATTTGTGTCACCTTGTAGTATTTAGATCGTGTCCCATTTGCTCTGATTCAGATTCTGAGTCATCAAAATGTTTGAAATAGTTCTGAAAATAGCCTGAATTAATTCTCCAGATTGCTGTGTATAACAGATATACAAGGGAAGCATTTTATCATCTTTAAGGGAGACTCATCCTCTCGGGGGCGTGCTAAGGCGCCAGGCTTCCCAGTTGCTTCTCCGGTGTGTCCAGAATATTATAATAATACTGAGGGGCAAAAGAAAGTAAGATGTCTGGTATTTACAGAAAAGCGGAGAGAATGATGCTAGACCGGGAAAGGAAAAGAAGGGCTTTCGTTCCATTGTCAAGAAAAATTTGGAGGGGCTTTCGAGCCAGAGGCCGCGGGACAGCAGAAGTGGTCTGGCAGCAAGGAGAACAATGGGAAAGAGGAAAACACCGGCTCTGCAGTTACAAAGAACTCAGAATAACTGGCATGGTCCAGGTGATAGCAGCTGGTCTTCAGGGACCAGCAGAGAGTCGGTACCGCCTCCGCCCATCACCACCAGGCAGCTATGGGGCCCTCCCAGCAGGACTTCCCAACTCTGCTTCTCCGAAATATGCTGCCCCTTTCTGGTTTCTGCAGGATGACCTGGGAGAAAGCACCAGCTCCCCCAGGCTGTGTAATAGCTGTAATTAAAGCTTTCTAATCGCCCAGAACCCAGTGTGTGGGAACTTGGCCGAAATTGTACATAATGAAAGCAGAAGGTTTTCTTTACACCAGGAAAATTGAAGGGCACTCTCTCTACTTTTTTTTTCCTGGAAACTGAGAGGCCTGTCTGCAGGGAGAGGGAGAGGCTGTGGGAGGCATTTACCTGCGGTTCCCATTGCCATCAGCCAGGTGAGGAGATCAGCGCAGAGAGCGGCAGAAACCCTGAGGATTCAGCCAAGACAGGCACAGGCTGGCTGCCAGTAGGCTCATGTGATTCACGTTTAAGGTAATCCAGCCACCTGAGCGAAAGCTCCTTTTTTTTATGGTCCCTTGGGCCTGCAGCCTAGACCAACTTTCCTCCAACCAGCTGCAGTGAAAAACTGAAGCGCACCGACATCTGCACGCTTGTTTTGTATTCTTTTACACTTTTTGAGAGAAAGCAAAGGTGGTCAGCCAGCTCTGCATTTCAAAGCTGGCCTGAAACATCTGTAGCTCTCCTGCAAGTCTGCCCACAGGTTAATTACAATCTAATTATGACTTATATGACCTATTAATAAGACAATGCAAGAGCTGGTAGTTGAGTGGCAAAACAAGAACCACAAAAGGAAGCATTGATAGATGCCAAACTCTGTGTGCCAAAGAAAGTGATGTCCCTTGAGTGATGATGCTGTCATTTCCATTATCTAGATGAAGACATGAGAGGTTATGCACCTTGGTCAATGTGGGCAGTTAAAGGTAGAGTTGGAAATAAAACTAATTTGTAAGGCTCCACATTACATGTTTGTAACATCTTTATCACACACATACATACACAGAGGCCGGCAGACAGAAAGGCAGAGAGGCAGAGAGGAAAGAGAGAATAAGGTTCTCTCTCAAATATAAAATTTCTTATGACCTCATCAGGACTGGCTGCAATGTCCTCCACTGTGGCCTAGCAAGGCTGCTTCTCCCTCAGGGATGGGTTTGATAAGCTATGGTCAGATGGAAGGGGAAGAGGACCTTCCCTATCAATGGACTTAGAGAGGGGCAGGAAGGAGATGAGGAATGGAGGATGGGATTGGGAGGGAATGAGTTAGGAGGCTATAGCTGAGTAACAAAATAAATAAACTGTAATTAATATAAAAATAAAACTTAAATTAAAAATTCTTATGGCAATAAAATTTCATATCCAGAAATTGTAAGACAGCCTGAAGAGTTCCTGAAGTTCTTGTTACAATACAGATTCCAGAGCCCTGGGGATTCCATAGTGTGTTGTGGACTTCAGACTATGCCCTGTAGCAAGAACTATGGATGATGCAGACAGAGAACATCTGTATCCTTTGTGAAGACAGTTGCAGAAACATTGATAGACTCCTGAGTTGGTAAAGAATAAGAAATATCTTTCCTCATGCTTTCAGTCAATTTGCAGCACTAGGATTCATATTCACTGATACAAAACTCTTCTCTATCATGGAATCTGGGCCTTCTAAACTGTCCAGTTTACATAGAATGTTAATCAAATTAACCCATTCTTCTTAGAGTGTCTCCCTTGTAATCAGCATAGCTTTAGGATTTATGGTTTGTCTCATATTATGTCACAAATGGATTATGTTCTTTGTTTCACAGCTGCTGGTCCATCCTTGATGAAGAAACCAGCAGAAACTGGCGTTATTGATGCCCAGGTGGTAGGAAGTTTGGACAGAATTGAGTAAGTGACCAACGCAAGATGCTGCAAACTAGAGAATCTTCAGGGTATGTGTGGTCCAATCTTCCAAGCCTAGATCCCAAACATAACTGCTCTGTTATAAATACCAGTCTCGTCATAGCTTCCCTGACCACTGAAAAGAAGCTTTCCTCTGCTTAAAATATATGTAAGTGGACAATAAAAACCAACTAAAACAGAAAAGCAAAGCAGCTCCAGGTTTCTAACTATTCTTCTCAGGATGAAAGTTATTTGTGTGGTTTGCACATAAATATCCTAGAGTCCAGTCCATCAGGACCAAATATATCAACTTCCTTATGTTACTCATCATGATCCTCGTTAAATACTTTTGGAAAATTCACTAGTGTAGAAATAATAGTACAAGATAAATTTGTATTCATTTTTCCAGATGGTGGTCATATAAAGGTAACATATTTCTGGATAATTCATCTGCTTGGTTTAGAATTTTATAACTCCAAGAATAAAATCAGAGAAAATTTTGATATATTACCATTATAAGTAATATATTAAAATATTATAATTGTGATCATAACACCTACTTAAGTTGCATGTGACTTCCACAGAGGAAAAAAAGTGATCATCCAGGTGGCCAGGCAGATGGTTCCATTGGTAAACTGTTTGCTGGGTAAGAATGAAACCCTGAGTCTAGAGACTCCAGCAATCACATTTAAAAAAAAAATGGCAGTCACAATGCCAAACATCTGTGGTCCCTGCTCCAGGGAGGTGACACAGATATGTGCCTGGAGTGTACTGATCAGCAAAGCCAGCCAAATTGATGAGCTCCAAGTTTGGTGAGAGACCCTGCCTCAAAATTTAAGATGGGAAGTGATTAGAAGAGGCATCTAATGTTGGACAGTGCCTTCACATGCATGGACACGCACAAGTGCCCATATCCATAACAACAGGTACATATATATATATGTATATATATATATATATATATATATATATATATATATATATATATATACACATACA
>CM053757.1:26200201-26257718 GCA_028658305.1 Pachyuromys duprasi
GACACTGTCAAAAAAAGAAGAAAGGGTGGGGGGGGGGGAGAAAGAGGATGGAGGGAAGGAGGAAGAGAAGAAAGGAGAGGAGGAGAAAAGGGAAGATGATGAAGAAAAGAAAAAAAATAGGCATAATCATTTTATTTCTTGAGTACCTGTGATATCCTGGGCTATTTTCTCATGTTGTTACTCAATCAACTTAAAATATAAAATATGTCTCGTGAAAATGACCTCTTAAAGGAGCCTTGTTTTTCTCCATAAAATGCCAAAGGTGGGGATCTGTATTAGAATTTCTTTCCATCATTATTTTGCAACCCCAAAAGACTATCCATCTTACTGGCTTTGGATCTTCTGGCCGTGAAAATACTGATATCTGATTATGAGCCATGCATAAAAATATAGGAAACAGATCAGAAATGTCGCCATTTCTTGTATGCACTACCTGAAGGTGAGTGCCCAGATGATACACTGTTTCCATCTTACAGTGTCCATCTTCTGGTAATTATATTTCAGAAGCAAGGCGAGACCATGGGGAGGACAATTCCCTTCCGTTATCCACCAGCAACACGATCCATTAACCTTTGAATATTTGCCTTGATGCAGACACCTGAGATGGCCATAACCATCAGGAAGAAAAATTCCGCCAAGAGCCCCTTGGTTTCTTGACATTTCTCTTTCTGTAAATAATGTGATATATTTTAACACACCAACCCACACAGAATGCACTAGCTCAAATCACGTTCAAAATAAGAATATCCTGCCTATCCATTACCTCACCAAGCTAAAGACTGGCACAAATATCAGCCATTGACAAGCCAGTGCCTTGAGCACTTCACTCTGGAAGAAGGCATTAGTTAGCATTTAGATGGATGATGGGGCAGCAGACAGTGAAGACCACACCAGGCAGAAAGGCATCCAGCGTGCTTTGGACTGTGTAAGCCTTCATGACTGGCTGATTAGATTGTGGACAAAAATGACTCATAGAACAAGATAAAGAGAAAAGCCAGCTTCAGCAATTTTACCAAAGCAAGAATGAAATGTCCTGGGTCCAGACCAATACAGGCTAAATCAGAGTACTTGATTAAAATTTACAAGGCTGACTTGAGAGAAAATGTATCCTTCACCCCCATTTTTACCATTCCAGTTTCCTCTAGGTCGGTCACCCATTCAAAAAATGGCCATGTACTTCACGCATCTCCTCTATTATGTGGTATGCAGGAAAACTCTATGAGGAGGGGCTGAGAAGCTGTCAGAATTCAGAGGACAGGCACCAGCCTGGAATGGAATTAAGCAGAAATTTTGGGCTCTAGGAAAAAGCAGCGAAGCAAGGAATTTTGCCTGAAAAAAAAAATGGTGTGGTTTTCAGAGGTGAGACTGATGTTGTTGGTGTGGCCAGGTAGAATAAATGGCAGTCCAAAATCTTAGCTGAAAGTGACTTTCAAGATTAAGTGCCCTGAGGAATCTGAGAAGTGATGACATCACAAAAGGTATAGGACTGGAGCTAGAATAAAAAACAATGCAGATTTTAAAACGTGGGTAGTCAAGAGGGTGGAAAATGAATCTGGGATTCTGATAAAAATTACAAATTTGCAAAAGAGCAATCTTCCCCAAATTACAGATATGTTCAGCACTTTGTCTGCTTTTCTTTTGATCCAGAGTCTCTCTTAAATTGTTCCGAGTGAGAGACTAGCTCAAAAAATACGAAGAAAACAGGAGGACATCCAACTCCAACTTCAGGCTTATGCAGCATTTACACAGTTGGGATAGTACATACACACACACATACATACACACAGAGAGAGATTTCACGAAGTGATATGCTTTAAGTATTGTCAATTTATTGTACATTAGACCTGTTCATTGAAAATGGTAATGCAATATATATGAAATTCACTATTGAGAATAACTTTACATAGCTTGTCAAGTTTTACTGTAATTTCATTCTTGTAATTATTGGGTATCTGCTGATAGCTTTGCTCCCTTTCTATCTGTTGATTCTTATCCATCCTTTGAAACCCAGCTCAGCAGATATTCCCTATGCCTCGGACAAAAGCATTGGATGTTCTTCATTATCTTCCTGGACAGTCAGTCATCCCTGAGATGTGTGTTTCAATACAACTCATCAGCTGTCAAAGCATTTTGATGTCCCCCATCAGGCTTCCAAAACCCAAGAAGTAGGTCTATCCTCTCTTAATCTAAGACCATCAATATGACTTCACTGTCTGTCCAAACCCTCTTTCTAGAAGTTGAAGGAGTCTACATGGACCTTCCTTATCTGGTTGGTAAGATAAGGCTGGACTAAAGATTGGTGAGCTAACTCTTCCTAGCTAGGACTGTGAAAGTCTTTGTTCAGCACAACAGTGAGCGAAAGTTCAAAGGGTGCCTCGGAAACATCAGTACTAATTCCACACAATGACCCTCCTAGCCCAACCCTGTCATGGAGCTTACGCCATTTCTTACACTGCCAGATACTCATTGATTCATTATTTTCAAACTTGATTTCTCGGCTTTCTGGGGATTCTTGAAGCTACCTACTATCTTTTCAATAAGCTATGGGTTTTTTTTCTGATTATATTAATTACAAACTATAATCCTGGCTCATAGAAAGACAACCTAGTCAAAATCATAAGACAGAAGAACAGAACAAGTTATGGAAAAGAAATGCGGCTGAGAACCTTAGGTCTTCCTTAGAAACATTCACGACTAGAGACCCCTGGGTTAGAATCTGGATTCAAGGATGCTCCTCAAAACTATAAACCAGTGTCCCTGATGTACCTCTAGGGCTCATTCTCTTATAAATTCTATCCCCCAGAGACTCCATGGAGAAGCGCCCAGAGCAGTGGTTCTCAACTTTCCTAACTCTGTGACCTCCCCAACCATAAAACTGCTTTTCTTGTTAATTCATAATTTCAAGTTTTCCACTGTTAGGAATCATAATGCAAATATTTTTGGAGACAGAGGTTTGCTAAAGGGGCCACTGATTGAGAACCACTGACCTAGAGTAACTCAGATTTCTCTGCTGTTTTCTGACATGATTAAACATTAGCCCATGGAAAAAACTAGAACAGCAATCCAATGTTTTTTTTTTTTTTCAAAACTATGGAAAGCTCAGTGAATCTCTGACTATCAATCATGATTTGAAAGAAAAAGAAATCCAAATCTATAACACCAAGTCAGAAAACAGGAGGGGGATTGTGAGTCCTGTCATTTTACCCCCACATTTCCATCCTGGTGACGGAGAAGGTTCTTTATTTCTTTTCTGGGAGCATACCTGTGTATTTCACTTTTTTTTTCTAGTGAAGTGTTTGCTTATTTTTCATGCATTTGTCAGGACTCATAATTTTAGGTGAGACTATAGCACAGTTTTTAAAAATATGGATTTTTGCCTTCAAACACAGTCCCAATCAAATGCCATTGCCTCTTGCTGTGTGACACTGTATGTGTCATTTTCTCTAGTTTTTCTTTCATTGTCTTTAGGTTAACTATTAAATGAGGCTGAGAGCAAGCCCTCATGATAGAGGTCTCACAGAAATTCAGGGAGTTGCCCTGGGTGAGGCACTTAGCACACACACGGCACAGAACACAGAACACATTCACTAATGTTAGCTGTACAGCCTAGCTCTTATAATATGGTATAATAATTTCATTTTATTTTAATTCACACTGACACTATAACCTAAATCTAGAGCTGACAATGGGAATCATTTTCTAGAAATGACTAGATAGGGATTAATTTTTAATTAATTGCTAACTAATTAAAGTAATATTTTACGTATTATGGCCCAGACTACCTCAATCACCATTATTTGACTCTCTTGTGACATTGTAACATTTAGACACTATACATAAACCAATGGCTGCGTTGCATTCTGAAAAAAAAATCTCTTTGATAGAAGGCACTAAAATGTTAATTTTATATAATTTTTACATTATTCAAAATTAAATTGCTTTCCCAGCAGCGTGGCAAGAAAATCAGTCTGTTAGCTTAGAATTACACAAACAGGTGGCTGGTCATATGTGGCTCAAGGTCTGCAAGTATCTAGCCTCACATTTGGGAATAAAGATGAGTCCAGTGACCATTTATTTGTGACAAGTATGCATCCCAGTCCTCCACCAGAAGCTGCTGTTAAGTGACGTGCTGATAGACAATACGGTACAACTGATCAATAAAGCCAAGGCAGCCATGCTGAGCTCCTTCGAGTGTCATGAACACCCCGTCAAGTGCCAAGATCTCCTTGACGCTGCATTTTTTAAACTTTCGATAAAAAGTCACCACAGATATTCAAGTGCATTTCTACTTGGTTGTTAGAAAGCTTCTTTCTCTTTTCATTATATTAGAAGCATCTTGAAAGGAAATTAACACTTTGTCACCTTAACGGTGTGAAATTATGCAGATGAAAACTGTAATTTTTTTTAAAGATAATGCCTCTTATTCATTTATATTCAGAAGCATTTACTAGAAATATCGATATTTGGAAGATTCTTTAAAAAGTAGCTTCGCAAATCATAAAAAAAATCTCTAAATTAAAAGGATTTGCTGAACTATGCCGTGACATTGTTGCAAATCTCATCGCACTCCCAACAAGCTACGCCTTCATTATTTGTATAATGCACCAGGCTCTATATGCCTACCTACCCTTTGACATAAAACTCAGGGGGATAAAGCATGCCTATGGCTCCTGTTTCTTATCTGCACTCATTACAACACACTTCAATAAAAGCAAACGTATTATTCAAATCTCCACTACAATTGATAGGCGTGTAGAATGTATTTTCCTTAACAGTTATCCATCCATATGTAAATTTTATAGACACCCATAATTTGAAATTAGACTTAGCAATTTTGACAGTTCTCATTTGCCATTGTCCATCGCCTCCTTAAAGAACCTAAAGTTGGCTTATAATACCATTATTCCTATAAACGATTCCATGTCTGGTGATCAGAATTATATTTCCTTATTTAAAAAACATCACAAAAAGCTCTTTCTATATGCTCTGCTTCTCCTTCTGTTATTACCCATTTAACAGTAGTTTCACATACAGCCAGGCATGAGCCAAACAGGGCAATAATAAAAAATACTGACTTAATATAATTTGCTTCCATGGCTGCTGGGAGAGCAGAAAGCGTTGAAAAACTGTTTTGTGTTTATTAGCAAAGCTACTGTAGAGGGTGATTGGGGTTTCATTATAAGGGGCCCGAAAACAGCTTTAGCACAAATGCCAATATACATTTTAGAATCCAGTGCAATTTTAAGTATTTTCACTCAAATGGTTTTGCGGAGTCTACATCTCAAATAAGAAGGATATTGTGTTTTCACACCACCAGCAGCTACTGTAGTATTTGCCACATTGATCTCCATTGTAAATGCTTCAAACCTCTCTATTTTCATGAAATATAATGGGCAAATATATTCCCTGGAATCCTGAGGTATGATTAGTTACAAAGCAATCAGAGAAATCACAGCAAGGCATACTTCTGACAGAAATTAGAAAGAGTAAAGATCACTTCTCTATTTATGTTACATAGCAAATCACACAATACCTCATCGATAGTACTGTATATATTAGCTATCTACCATGGGCCGCTGGGAGCTCAGACATCAATGAAAAGATCTTTGTCAATTGCTGTATGCCTCATTATCTCACTAAGATTTCTTGGCAACAATTAACAGTTACCCAATTCATAGAAATTGCCTTTATTATTTTTGAAGCAGCTACTTTCTTTGGCTTTAATGACTAAGAGAATAGAGACAGATGTCTCTGTTGCTAGGGAGACTGAATTTAAAAAAAAAACTTTGAAATGAAGTAAATAAGAGACTACCATCTTTTTTAAATAGAGAATTCTGTTAGTTTTTTTTTAAATGAACTGTTTTTAAAACAAATCCACAGCAGCACTAGTTTTTTTTTTTTTTTAGGGAAATGAATTAGAATATTTTATGATCATTCTTTTCTGAGAGTAATAAATCATCTTAAAAGAAAAGAAAAATAGGGCCACCTGTGCATGCAGTACCAATTGAGGCTATTTTTCAGAAACTGGTACTTGTTTTGTACTGCTACCTGAATTCAAGAAAAATTACCCTTTTATGTCACCTGTCAATCCTCCATTACTGAAGACAAAGCAGCTCCGCCCTGAACTAGGAACGTCTAGGACTTGAAGACAAGCTTGCCTACCGTTCTTACCTCCACCCAGTTTCAATCAACTAGTGGAGTCACTAAGGGAGACCACTAGATTCTGAGAAACAGATTAATTCAGGTCAAGTACAGGTGGCAACTAAACCTAACCTAAGCGATGTGTCTTCCTTGAAAGCATCCTTCTGCCCATGCCCCTTTTCTGCCTTTGTGTCCTAACACTCCATTTTTATGTGTGGAGACTAGCCCCATCCTGCTCATGCCCTGCCACCATTCCACTCTTTAGCTCCATATTATTTAATGACTCATCATACAAAGAGGAAAAACAGAATCTAGTTTAGGATTTAGGATCCTTTCGGTTCTAAATAAAATCATTCACATACTTTTCCCATCCTGTACTAAACCATTGCCAAGCATCCACATTCTTTTTAAATATAATTCCCAAATTGAATAGTCCTTTGCTGTCTGTTTTGCTTTGATATTTGGATGGTATTTTGAAATACACAGAACTGTTTTGTCTCTTGATTGGTGAGTGCTACATGCTTTCATCAAAGTTAAAAATTACCCATAAAACATACAGGACAAAAGCACTTCCCTGTCTTATTAATGAGAGTGTGCAGAATTATAAGTGTTACTTTGGGGTTCTGTTATCTGGGACCTAGGCACAAATTGTAATTTTCTTCCACTGAAAAAAAATTTTTTAAAGTTTTTTCTTCCTTGCTGTTGTTTATTTTTCCAAATCCTACAGTATTCCACTCTACAGAATGTTTTCAAGAGCTTCCTGTATTTTTTATTGATTCTTTAATTTACAGTACTAAAATAGTATGGAAGGCAGAGAACCAATGGAGCGACAGTGGTGAAAAGTGGGGTCCTAATAAGACTGTGGAGTACTTGGAGTGGATGTAACAACTGTGTTCCATAATGCTGGGCTCAAGATCTGCTTCACTCTTAGTTGGACTGGGCTTCAATCAATCCTTATGTGCTTCCTACTCTCAGTTTTGCTGATGGCCAACTCTGAGCTTTTATCACCTGATCAGTTTTAACATCAGTTTGGGTCCCACGTCACCAGTGGAGGAAGTGGTCAACAAGCAGCAGAATATGCTGGTACTGTCAGCAGTGGTGAGCCAGTGTTCTGGGAATTGTCGATGGACCTAAGTGTCTAGCCTTCAGTTTGTAGGACTCTTGGGGGGTTTGTGCTTCCCCATGGGAGTTGTGTTCACATTAGAAGCCACTGTAATCTGATCTTCAGTTACACTGCACAGAATTTCATTGTTTTAGGAGGTTGGATTAACTTTTCCAATCAGTCCATGATTCTTCCCATCCAAACAAACTAGTTTACTGTACTCTGAGGCAGCTTCATTGACTGTCATAAGAGATCCTATCTCTGTGAAAAGGCTACATCAAACAGTCTTGAAAAAGACCATCTTCTTTCATTTAAAATCTGTGATTATGTTAGTTGTTGAAATTTCTTAACGAATTCAAACTATATTACATATCTTCCTAGTAGCAGAGAATCTTGGCTCTGCATTCTGTATAGTGAGCACTTACTGAGCAGATATATAGGGACTTATTGTATGCAAGGTACCATTCCAGACATCCAGAAATACAAACGCTATTTAAGCCAGAGATAGCCACTGCCAAAATTTTAGTGGCAGAAAACAAAAAGTAAAAGCATAAACCAATAAAAGTTATTGGCTTTTGCGATTGCTTTAAGTAGACAAAAATAGAGGCTAATTTGGACTTGACCCATGGTGATTTGAAAGTATTAGGAGTCTGGTTCTTAGGATATCCTGCTACTCACTGGACAGATCTTGAATGTTCTGTTCACAGGGATCCCAGAGGGTGATTAGTCAGTCAAGAGCAAAGTATACAAAAGGCCTGACCATGTAAAGAACCAATTAAGGGCATCACCACAGAAGAGACAGAGGGAACAAGGAATGCGAAGCAGAAAGGTACACTAATGCTCATAGGGAAATCAGACAGCTGGCTTCAGGGTATGAGCCTGGGGACAGGTTTCCTGAGATGAGACCAGGAAGGTACAAACTAAGATGGGATCCAGGACAGTTTACATAGTGTTATATGCTTAGTGTTTGTCAAATATGGATGTCTAAGCCACACCCTACATCAATTAAAACCCAAGGGAGGGGGCTACAGCTGGGATACAAAGTGAACGAATTTTAATAACCAAAAAAATAAATAAATAAAAAGAAAGAATAACTGTTTAGATAGAATTCGGGCACTATTAGCTTGCCTTTCTGTCTGTCTGCATGCATGTGTGGGCAGGCAAGTACATGAATGTTTGTGTGCATGTGTTCGTGTGTGTGTGTGTGGGTGCATGTGTGCATGTATGCATGATGGAGGAAATGTCACAGTGTTGAAAATCATTGACAAAGCATCATAATTGTTGACATGGAGTTGTGATCATTATGCCATTTTCATGCTGTGGGTTATATTTCAGTGTTTCATCTCTCTCTTCAGTTTGTATTCTAGGCATCTTTTTGTTGTTCTGTCTTCAAAACACCAGCTTAGAGAACCATACACGCACTGGATGCACAATATCAGACTACGATTGTCTTCTGCATGTCTCAATCTGCATAGAGCACACTGGAGAAACAGACTCATGCTTCCAGGCATATTCTCAATTACATTTTAAAAAGTAAACAGACAGGTGTGTGCAAACTCCAGCACTTAGCAGCTGGCTCCCACTTATTTCCTCCAGGGAAATGAAGAAATTGGCTAGCTAGTCTGCAAAGTCTTTGCAAAGGAGACAAAAGAAAGTCCTGTCGCTTCTGCTTTTAGGGGTGACATTAGAAAGATATGGCCATGAGATAGAGGGTCAAGATTCTCAGAGACTGACCAACAAACATTCCTCAAGGACTTCATCCTCCCAGAATATGTGAAGTCTCCATGTGGTAACAAAGTGTTCTTCCCAATTCTAACATCCAAAAGGTGTGATGGTAAGAGCTAGTTGAGGAATGTAACACAGAAAGCAGGAGGGAGGAAATAAGCATAACATCTTGGTGTTTTAAATGGCACCTGGCACTTGCTGACTTCCAAAGAGCCTTTCCAGGATTGTTTCTGGTTTGGATAGCTCTGATATCTGTCACCACCTGGCAGCCAGGATTGGTTCTGATAAATTTCTGCTACACATTCTCAGTTGTTGAGGAGGCCCTTCACAGTTGGGAGATTATCCTTCTCCAGCTTGGGTGATGGAAGGTGCCAGGAGTCTAGAGATGGAATATAGGTAGCATAGAACATGACTGGCATTATAGTTTTGGTTTTTGATGCCTAAATTGCTAATTGGTGGGTGAGAAAGGAATGGCAGGTGTAGACTCTCCAGCCCACATCAGGAGCCTACATATCTGTCCTTCTCAAAACGATGACCTGCAAGGAATGGCCACTTTTAAAAGGGGTTCTAAAACCCTATGATAATCTGCTTTGACACCTAACTATAGTTAATTCTGATAGGGAATTTTAATGTGAGCCTTGGGTTGAAAACTAAATTTGTCATCACTTATTAGCTGTGTGATCCATGGAAACCACTAGAACATAAGGTTTTAGGATCAGAAATACTAAATGAAATAATGCATATAAATACCTATTTATTGAAACAATTCATACTAATACAAAACACTGTGAGATGTACAAGAAATGTCAGTGTAACCACAATCCGTTCTAAAGAACCTGATACAATATGCTATCTTTCCATGTTCATACACATACATTTATATATATATATATATATATATATATATGTGTGTGTGTGTGTGTGTGTGTATGTTACAATAGAATTTTTATCTGTTTGTGTGTATATGTGAGTATGCATGTGTATGTGCATGTGGAGGCTAGAGGGTGACAAAGCATATTCATTAATTATTTTTTGAGACAATGTCTCTCAGTGACAGTGGAGTTCACTGCTTGGGACATGAAAGCTGGCCAGCCATCGCTCCCTGAGGCCACCTGTCTCTGCTTCTGCTAGTCTATGATTATTGAATCATAGTCATGCACTGCTGCACCTAGCTTTTTGCATGGATGCACGGGGTCTAAACTTAGGTTCTCGTGAATACATGGAAAGCACTTTACAGATTGAGCCATCTCCCAAGCGCTAGAAACATGCTTTTTTCAGGTCTCTTTATTATGACTAATGATGCTGAATACATGCACCTAAATACACGTTCCAAGCTTCAAAGGACCGTATATCTAAAAGAAAAGCACAGAGAAAATTCACCCAGACGATGCTTGAGAATACAATGTTGCCCTGTCTTACCTTAGCTACTGAACTCAAGGAATCCTCCTGCCTCAGCCATGCAAAGAGCTGGGACTAGAGCTGCACCTTAGCTTCTACCTTATATCTATTTTCTCTTTCCCAGCTGTTTCAACATTTGTGCTTAGAAAACTATCTATGTTGATTTTAAACTCGGCCTAGGGAAGAATACTATCACCATGGTGACAACTGCCCCCATTTTGGAGCACATTTAAATTTATGTTGAGCTTTTCTTGAATGTTGCTGTGTCTTGCCTTTAAGTTGTCTGAAGTCACTGCAAGGTTAGGATAAATTCTTTATCACTTAATGTCGCCTTCCAGGGTGCAAAAGAAGAATTCCAAATTAATTTCAAAAATGTGAAATGGATAAATCTGATGCCTAAATAAAATTGTCATATTTAATAATCTAATAAAAATTAAAACGGTTTAATTATGTTAAAGAAATGGTATGAGATATGACTCATACCACAAACAACCAATAAGATGCATATATCATAATTTTATGCTCCTATAGTAAGTAAGTATCACTTTCTCAGGAAGTATTCATGTAAAATGGCAGTCTGGGATCTGGTAGTGACACAGTAGACCAAAATGTTGGACTCTTTTTCTACCTTATAATAAATATGGTATTTTCTAATGACTGCTCTTTCACTTCTGATCAATCAGGAAAAAACAATCAATCTGAGAAAAATCCAACAAGATTGGTTGGATAACAGACATTTTAGGGAGTCTGAAAGGACAGCAGGTTTTCCTATAGAATGATATGAGAATTATGTGGAATATTGGCTGTTTTTCTTTTCTTTCTCTCTAACAGACAGATCTAGCCTATGATGGCGTGTGGTTTTCATTTGCTACTTCTTATTCACTTTCAGAATTCATAACTGTTGTTGGTACTGTTCTGAAATGTTAACCTTTGGTTTAAAATATATCTGCATCTTGGAAAAAGTTCTTAGTCTGGTTTATATACATGAAGAAGTAAAATGATACACCAAAGCAAGCTTCCACTGCAGAGTGTATGCGTCTTCAGAAGTCAAAATCCAGATCCTGCAGAAACATCTTTTAAGAAGGCTTCTCGATACAGACAGGAGTAGCCATCAGTCCTCACCAGTGTGCAGGAAACTTGAAGAGTCCATTGTAAAATCCCTTTTTAAGTGTATACCTGTAACTTTCTCCCAGCTGCCTGCAAAAATGATGTTACTACCGACCATTGCTTACGGCTGAATAAGAAACCACACATGAAGCAGAGTTTTGCTCCCTATGGCTAATTCTCCACATAGAAAACTAAACTGGTGAGCTGAAGTGTATGGTTTATGCCAAATGGGAGATCGGGATGGTAGCATGGCCTTGGGTAGTTCTAAAGAGTCTCTCTCAGGACTTCCTAAGTTTTCACATACAGAGCCAAAGTGTCTGGTGTGCAATTATCTGTGTCTTGAATCACTCTGCTCCACATCCTGTTAGAATAGCTACATCAGAGGGCAGAACCTCCTGGTCCTCAAAGGCCCTACCGACACGTTTTTCAATACAATACTGGTGATCCATGAAGACCCCTGACCATGAGAGCTGATTGTCTCCTTTGAGCAAACTCAAGGCCGCTAACATTTCTCTCCAGGTGCCTCCCATAGTCTTCCTAGGAATGACACTGTGTGCACTTTGGACCTCTTGAATCGATATAATACCTCAGTTTGTACCACTGACATTTCATCTGACAGTGGCCGGTCTCCAAAATACTTCTACTCTGACTCTGCTGACCTCACTTAAGGTCAAACATCTCTGAAACTTAGAATTCATTCACATTTTCTTTTTATGTCAGTCTCGGAGCAGAGGTTTAGGTGGCACTGTACACACAGAAAGTAAACTCAGAGAAGTTTCTTTATTGGACAGAATCAACTGGTTCCTTTCAGAAAATATCCACTGAGCAATTATTACATCTCAAGAACGTGAGGAGAAGCACTCGGGACTCAGCTAAACGTAAGGCAGGCACTACTGCTCTCCTCCAAGGGTTTAGATGCAGACTGGTGCCGCCTCACTGACCCATGTCATCAGATGCAGCAGAAAGCCAGAGCTTTCCAGGCCTTGTCCTCATCTTATTCTATATCCACCTCCCATTTTCATCCTCGTGATTGCTCCCTGGAGTCTGTGAAGATCCTCTGTCTATCCATTTCATACCATGCATTATTTCCCACTTGTATTTCCTCTGTTAGCTTACCGCAGCCACTGCTTCCTACTGTTGAAATCATTGCATACAACTTTTGTTTACTTTGGTGCATTTGAATCATGTTGTTTTAGTCGTTCATAAAGTAGTCAAAATTTTCAAAGAAGCACAAGTATTTGTTATGAGTGTGTGCGTGTGCATGTGTGTAAAAATAAAAACAATCTAAAGCTCCTATTTGCAGACTAGATAATTATTAGATAATGTAGCTCACCCAGAAACTACTGTCTCTTATGACTTATTATATTTCCCCCTTATGTAAAGCCACCAATAAATACCTAAAGTCACAGATACACTCTAAACCATACAAAATAACGGCTTATTATACATATGTATCTATAAGAAAGTTCAGTGTCTAAATTACGCATAGGGAGAGACCGACAACAATAATGAAACATAACAGTTCAGGCATCAAGGTACCGTGGTAGTCAATTTGAGAAGTAATATGGACTAAAGGGGTAGGTGGTGCACACGGCAGAGATACACTGGATGAAGGTGCGATCTGTGCTCTAAGTGAACAACAGTGGATTAGTATGAGATCCCCCTACACTGCTCAAAGCAGCACAGTAGCACTTAGGCACTGCTTATGAATCTATCCATTTAACACTTCAGCCAACCGTAGTTGCCAGGAACCATTAACACCTTGGAAAGCTAAAACCTTAGTTAAGTATATATCATTATGAGACGGATACAAGAAGGTACTTCCCTTGAAGTAATGGATTAGGAGGAATTTAAGTAGAGGTGAACCTTCTGCGGCTGTATTCATCACTTAGACGTTCTCCGGTGTCACTGATGACACGGATTTTGCTCTTTGCTCACAACGTAACATTAATAACAATAGTTTGCAATTCCAGGCAAGTCGCATTCACACCATCTTACTGAAGAAATGCAAAAGTGGAGAGGCTGAGAGCAGGCAAATCAGTAACATTTGACACCTGGCATGAGGGTGCCCTGGGTAGGAGGAAGAAGAGAAGAGTGGCATTTGAATCCCTCTGCTGTCATTCATTAGGTGTCTGACCTTGGGGAGACTGTTTAATATTTCTGAGTCTTGCTTTCCTCATCCGCAAAATGAGATAATATCAATTCCTGTATAACATTGTGGGGAACGCTGTGGAGTGGCTGCAGTGAAAGTCTAACACAGCAGTTGGCATGTAATCGGCCTCAATAAGCTGTCATTATTATTCTGCAGTGTGCTTATCAAATCCCTACCTGTTATTTACAGCTCATTCTGGTGCTATCCATTCTCTCCGAGGCTCTCTTTTTGCATTATGCCCACAATGATAACGACAATGATTATTCTCTCCTCTGAATTTTATATCACTTACTTCATTTTTCTAAAGAACCAAATTTGATCTTGCAATGTAATTGAAACTTTTAGAATGCTAGAAAGACAGAATTAAAGAAAAAAAAAACAATTTACATTATCTAACACAGTATATACTTATAAGGCACAGAGATATATTTTGAACATTAATGTTTTGAATTAATTGTTTCTAGGCCTTGTTGGAATTTGAACCCCATACCTTGCACATGCCAAGCAAAAGTACACCCTGGGCTTTGGGATATTATGAGACAGGATCAGGTTACATATCTCAAACAGACTTTCAACTCAAAATTCCTCCTGTCTCTACATCTGGTATTACAAGGTTTCTTAAATGAAATGAGAATGGTGTTTCAGCCAGTCACACTTGGAAAGGCAAACACTGACTCAAGAACAAGCAGATAAAGCGGGTTCGGTTTCTTCCTTTTGACTATCCACAGTGCTACACATAAACTCTTCCCTCTTCTGCTGGAAGACAGTAAGTCCTTATATATAGGAGGACATAATGCACAATTTAGGGCAACCAGATGGCCTATCCAATAGAAGTGTCCCCATGCAACAAAAACACTTCCACATGCTCATATTTATTCAGTGTGTTTACTACAATGGTAACAGAACATTATGATAGAAAGTTGTAAATAGGCAAGAAAAATGTCTGAGAAGTTAAAAAGAGTTATTACTTCTGTTCTCAGAATTCAAAACTATTAACAAATTCTAATATGTCCTTAGTGCAATCACATATAATATGTAATTTTTTCCATTTATTTATATATAATGTTTGCTATTATTCATTTTTCAGGGACATATCATATTTCAATGTTTACTATATGATGAAATCTATGCCAGGAGATAAAAGAATGTTTTCTAATTGTTCATGTTCTAAATTATGTGGATGGAAACATCTTGCTATATATGCATGTATACATATGTGTGTACATATAATCTATGTAAATATATATAAATATATATGATATATACATAAGTACACACTGTACACACAATGCTAACTCTCATATAAAATGTTAAACACATACTCACAGCTTCAAAGTTTACAAGCCTTTAATTTTTATATATGTGTATGTGTGTTTTGTCTGCATGTATATCTGTGCACCATGTGTATCCCTGGTGACCACAGGGCCCAAAAGAGAGTAGTGGATTCTCTGAAACTAGAGTTTATGGATGTTTGTGAATCACCATATGGGTGCTGGGAGTTGAACTCACATTCTCCAGAAGAACAGGATGTGGTCTTAGGCACTGAACCATCGCTTGAGCCCCAAAGCTAGAAGTTTTTAAAAATCCTTGAGGATCCTCTGAAAGGATCCACTAGCAGGGGATCGAAGCAGATACTGAGACTCAAGGCCAAATTTTGGGCAGAGCACAGGGATCTTATGAAAGAAGAAAGGAGTGGGAATGGGGGGCATGGAGGAGACAGGAACCCCCCCAAGGAGATCAACAAAACTAAAAGATCTGAGCCCAGGGGGTCCTGCAGACACGGACACACCAACGGAAGATATACATGGAGAGGACCTAGACACCCTGCTCAGACGTGGCCTATTGGCAGCTTAGTCTCCATGTGGATCTCCAAGTGAGGGGAGCAGGGGCTGGCTCTATCATGAACTCAGTTGACTGTTCTTTGATCATTCGCCCCTGGTGATGCAGCCTTGCCAGGCCAGGGAGGAACAGGATCCAGGCAGTCATGATGAGACATAACAAGCTATGGGCAGATGGCAATGGTGGAGAACTCCCCCTTTCAGTGGACTAGGGGAAGGGGATGAGGGGAAAGAGGGAAGGAGGGTGGGACTGGAAGAAGTTTAGGGAAGGGGATTCAATTGGGATATATAATGAATAAATTGTGAAGAAAAGATAAAAATTTAAAAAAATCATAGAACTTTATGTTAACATGAATAGTGGTTGTTAATCTCTAGAACTACACTTTTGTAAAGACTAACGGTTATCTACTGCCTATCCGTCTACCATTATCTGGTAACTCTCTCTCAATCAAGCATCATCCATTATCAGCCGGTAATCTGTTATCCAGCAATCTACATAATCAGTTATCTATCATCTACCTACCTGTTAACTAACTATATCATTTGTCTGGCTATCTACCTGAACATTGTCTTACAATTGACCTAGTAAGCCATGTATGGTATATTATATTTTACAGATTTTTTAAAAATCATCTTCGTTATAAAAAAGAAAATTACCAGCACTCCAGACATATATTCTAACTATCTTCTTTGCAGTGTGTGAAACTGACTTCAAAATTAAAGATGTTGGATAGATGAAAAATAACCAGAAAGATATAAAAATGTACATATCTCAGGTTTTAACTTTAGATCATGTAGGACCACTGATGAGGTATCTGTCTGAATCTCCATTTGGTCTGTGTGTAACTGTGCTTACTGAATTGTTATGTGAGGACTTCTGGGTATAAGTATGAAAAGCACAGAGCTGAATTTAATTTAGAATACTATGATAATATACCTACTTAAAAACAATTTTAAATGGAGGATTATGTGAAAGTTTTTCACTAGATCCAAATATTTTTTAAAAAATCATCTTTCCTCCAAATAGTTATAGCATTTTCTTTTCAACTTATATGCTATATTTTAAACACTCACACTTTAATTAGAGTGCTGTCTATCAGGTAGATAAGTGATAAACCTTGCAAATAAACTTTGTAACGAATGTTGTCAAGTCAGAATGAGCCAGAGAGACAAAGTTATCCTTTCTCAATTGTGGGTCCTGGACACATTATTCTAGTCACTCATTAAAATATATGTTTTGACCAGGGAGACAGCTGAGTAGGTCTGAGTTCTGGATGTCAAGCCAGACGACTTTGGTTAACCCTTGAGACCCACACTGTAGAAGGAAAGAACTGATTTCTGGACATCTACAGGTGTGCCATGGCAAGCAAACAGCCAAACACACACACACACACATACAAACACACATTTAGATGAATGTTTTACAAAAAATAGTAGATTCACTTTTAGAACCTATCACCTATCTTAGCCACTGGTTCTTGGCTCTCAAGATGGTCACCATGCTTAAGTTACAGCTTGTGGAAGGTACCCTAAACCTTTTTAAAGAATGTTTGGTTATTCCTGTAGCATTTGTGGACATGGTATTAAACCAACTTTTAATAACTTATGACTTATACATTCACACATCTCAAGCCTCTCATCAGAAAATATTCTTTTTTTTTCTTTCTGGTATAGATGGAGATTAACACAGAGACCCAAAAGTGGTCAGTATACATATGGTAAGAGATTGAAATTCTCAGCCTGAAGTAGGACCTAAATATCACACACTCCCAACCTCAAGGCTCAGATGGCAGAAATTTTTCAAGAGCCAGAGGTGGTAGATGACTTAGTTTTAAATACTGTTTTCTGGACCCAAAGAGGCAGTTACATATATCAACTTAAAACAGTTTTGACAGTATACATAATACCTCCATGAACTAAAGCTAGATAAAACCCAGGATGGAGGAAGGCATGAGTTCCATCCCTAGCTGAAGACCTATTGACAACTGATAGCTACCGGGCAAGGAAGAGTGAAGTTATTTTAAGTGTGTGGTCTCTGGAAATTCCACCCTGCTTCAGTGGATGGTCTCATACCCAGGCATACATAGGCATCAAAAACTGGACTCAGTGGGTTATTAAAAAAAAAACTGAGTGGAGGGAAGTTGGTAGTAATAGATCAGGGAGGAGTGTGGGATGTATGTGGAGTTAATATGATAAAAATACACTGCGTGAAATTTTCCAAGTATTAATACAACTATAGATTTATTTAAAGTTGGCAATCCACAAATCAAGACTCATGGCACTGTGTGCTGTAAAGTCCATTTATCCACTGTGCACTAGTAGAGCAGGTTTCCCTCTTTTATTCTACATAAGCAAGTGTCTTTTCCATGATTCAATGAGTGCCACATTTTTGTTTTTACATTTTGCGTATGTGTGTGTTTGTTTGGAAATGGGCACTAAGCACAGTTCTGCCATGCTTTGCAGTGTGTCCCAGACCAGGAGCCTGGCTTTCATATTACGGGGAATGTACACACGTTGGGTAAGCTTTGTTCAAACACGAGCTACTGTGCTATGTCAAGGGGTGGTTATCACCGCCGTTAGTGATTCTTAAACATGTGTGGTGTAGGCTTATCTATGGTCTGAGGACTGGCTGGTGAAACTGTCCTCAACAGTTCTTATGTTCCCTCATCAGTTCTTATGCTTCCCCCTGGAAGCAATGTTTCAGTGTTTGTTAATACCTTGTTTGTGAATATAATATGGAACAACAGACCAAGAGAAACAACAATTCACTGCATTTGCTTACTTTCTCTATATGGCTGAGACCTTACACTCTTAAATTCTTTATTACAATGCCTTCCTTATGGACTTTTTTTCTAGTTCCATAGAGTGTGTAGCCACCAATATCAATCCATGTATAACATATCTATGCACATACAAGCAAATAACCAGTTACTCTTAAGCATAATATTTTGATTCCTGAATAATTTCTGTTTTGTATAATTATATTTAATTTGTAATAAATTATTTCCATCTGTTTCTGGTTCCATCAAATTAGACTTATCAAATAGAACTTATATTCTTTATATTAATTTTTCCAATGCTACATTAAAACCTTTGGTTACCAATTCCATACTGTTTGTTCACCTGATTTTCCAAGGTTTAGTGAAACAAAAATAAATGTGAACTATGATTTTTAAAGCTGTTTTTCAGCAGTTACTTGAGCTATTCAATGGTATTCTGTCTCAATTTTCCAAAGAAACTAATTAAAGTGTTGCATAGTGGCTACAGGTTCCTAAAGAGTTTCAAAAGCTTGTAAACTCTTAAGTGTATTCCAATGAAAGTCAGGAAACAGGGTCACAGCACTCTTACTTCAAGATAAGTAGGGATTCGAATAGAAACTAAACAATTCATCATTTCAAAACATATATGATTAATTTACTGTGGCATAGCTTATCAGCTAGTATGCTATATAATGTGCCTTTCTTTAGAATAAGCTCATTTTGTTCTCACAAAAAAATGCTAACCATAAGTAGTGGTTAATGATCTACAGAAACAGATTTAACAACAAAAATGTTTGTTTCTTTTTCTTCTTCTTCTTTCTTGTTGTGCAAATTTAGATTTTTTTTCTAATATAATGAGACCTCAGTTTTCAGGATTTGAAAAAACTTTGATGAGTAAAACATTAAGACTTGTATTAAAGAGAACAATGACTTAGAATATGTGCATGGTTTTGATCTAGATCTTTTTAAAAGCGCCATAAACATTATATATTAGTTCTTATTTTGTGACTTTTATTTTATTCTTTTAATTTCTGTGAAAACATTTTGTGAAATACATAATATTGCCTGACTTTATGTGAGAGAGTGTGAAATATTTAAAGGAAACCCGCTGTAAATCTCACAATGTTCAAAGGCAACTCAGGCATGCAGTGTGGAAAAAACATCTCAAAATGCACTGATCTTAAAGGTTAGCTGTGGAGTAGTAAAGGGTGTTTCTCTGCTGGCAGAAAGAGGAGATGGAAAAGGCAGCTCATTGCAGTACTTCCTACATGGTGCTAATAATTCCAGCTTTTATACCGAACTGTATTTCATGTTACAGAAAGAATGTGTTAATCTCATTTCCTAAAAAGAGACATCACCACTTATATATTCAACCCCTAGTGAGTGTTGTACACCTTTCAGATAAGGGGGTTAGGAATAAGAATGTCAGCTTGCAATCTACAGATAAGGAGAAAAGTCTATACAACACCATGGCAGGACACATGCTACATGCTTCTTTTTAAAGCAGAGTTATATTTAAATAACATAGTAGTTGGCAGGGGTGGGGGGAGGGCAGGATAGGTTGTACTGTAAGATTTTGATGGAGGCAATCTTTAAAAGTAGGGAGATATTTTTTCTGTTGATTTTCGGTTGTCTTCTCCAACATATTCTAATTAGTGAAAAATCAGCTACAAATTATGTTCTTCTTATTACTAAAATCACTTCTTAAAGCTCATGCTGGTCTGGTTGGGGGTCCATCTGATGGCTTCAGAATGGAAATCAACTTGTGCAGGCTGTACACTTAAATCTAGTGTTCCATATGACGACAAACGGTAGACAGAAACATTTGGTACAGCTCTCCCAGTTAAAAGCACTTGCGTAGAGAGGTTTAAGATAGATCCCTGGCTAGAAAAGCTATCTAGCTTTGGACACTCACTCTTAACAGCCAAGACAGTAGCGCTTAAAACTTCAAGCATGAACCACAGTGAAAACGGAAAAGCCAGAGGAGGTGGGGGAAGGAAGAGGGGACATAATACAACACTGAGGACTATCCAAAGCTTCTCCCTGACTGACAGAACCAGGTTTACTCATCCTGTTAGGGCTGAAAGTGACACTCTAAATGAGCAGCACAGGACAGAAGCCTTGCGGAGCCCTTTTCAAAGTAGGTAGGCATCTTGAAAACAGGTTCAATATCATTCAAAAAAATTACATCAGACTGCATGTATTTTTCTAAATGGACAGTAGTTTTCTCTAAGCCAGGACCTGCCCCACTCACTGGCTTGCTAGATGACCAAAATCTAAAACAGTTTTAGCTTCACAATAAATGATTAAAATACTGTTCTAATTAAATGATAACAAGACATCATTAAAAAAAAAGCAAAGAGAACACAAGGAATTGGCAAAGCCGTGTACTAGGCATCTTGCTGACAAATATCTATGAACCTCAGCAGTGAGTTCTGGCTTTCAAATCCTGAGCTGGAAACTCTAAGTTTGCTTTTAATACCCAGGGAGTGTCTCAAACTTTGTAACCTTTTCTATTCCTTCCTAGATCCCCAGGCTATTACTCATTGTCTTCACCAAGCTCTGCCTTCCCCCTAGCCTCCATATATCATGAAAACCCACTGCACTGTTGGCTAGAAAACCAAGTCAGATGATTTGATTATAGGACAAGATTCAGAAAATGGCAACAGAGAGCTTAGGAACAGGCACCTGTCAGCTTGTGACTAGGTCGAGGGAATTCTAGACTCAGCAGAACTGCCCCACTCCCTGGTCTTGTTCCACAAAACTCCTTTTCTGTAGGTAGCTCTGTGGTCTGTCACTTGCCAGGGAGGACAGACAGGGTGGTACAGAATATGCCAGAGTCTTAGGTCTGTTTCACCATGTGCAATCTCCTTTCTTCCAAAACTGACAACTCAACATGTCTAATGGACTTCCTAAACACTTTATTATATTCCTTAAGAACTAACACAGAATGGACACAAGATTCTTCCACAGAGGGTCACTGGGAAGGATACTCAAAGGAAAAGAGCACAACAAGCTCTTGGTAGAGCCATGGGGAGGTGAGAAAGGTCCACTGACTAGCTCCAGCTGGAACAGCCGATTCGAATCTCATCACGAAAATGAGAGAACGACTGTGCTGTAGGAAAAGTTAATTTATGCAGAATGTTGTTTGTTCAACTGGGAATCTTTCTCAGAATGAAAACACAGTAAGATCTAGACAGAAGTGCTAACTGCTTTACTAGAATATTCTTGCACAAGTTGTACACACAGGAAAATATACTCAGGAAATGGGGTGATGTGGCAATTCAGCCCTGGCAGAAAGATAGATGACAAAACAGTTAACCAAATGCCTGGACTTCAGTTTCTTTGCCAGCAAGGGGGAGCTATATTTGCTGGCAACATTTAACATGAATGTATCTCTAACAAGATGTAGAAGAAATAGCTCAAGCACTTGATTGCATCTTTCAATTTAATACTTCCTTGAGAGTTCCATTCAGTGTCCCATAGTCTTTATTTGTACTTTCTAAACTGCCCCAATCATGTACATTAAATAGTAGTATTTTAGGAACACATTCTTGTTGGGTATATTCATGTAGTCAGCTTTATTCCTAAGACCATTGCTACTCCCATGGCTACCTCTTTATTCATTGTCTTTATTATCACTGGGGTGGGGTGGGGTAAAAAAATGGATTTACTTTAGAAAAAAGACTTTTATATTCTATGTCTAATAGTTATTTAAAAAATAATATCTTATACCTAACCTCTGCCACAAAATCTCTGTCTTGTATTCACTTTACTGAAATTAGGCAGAAATAGTAATTTAACTACGTCAGACTGCCTTTCTCCAAGTAAGAATTGCATAGTATGTTAAAGCATCCCCATGGAACCCTGCAAGTATTCTGGCACCAAATCAGTTATTTTGGTAGGCTTTGACATATGAAAAGATAAAATCAGCATTACCAAAAGAGAAGAGGAGCTCTCTGGTACAGTATTTTCCTCTATGTGCCCGGTACCAGATTTGGCTCCTAAAATCATAAATAAAATTAATAAAAATAAATGAATAAATATGAAACAAAACATTAAAAGAGGAGAAAATTGTTATAGCTGTGCATAAAAGAATCTAGGGAAACACTGATGTGTGGAGCAAGATGATATAGAGCAATATATTGAGAATGACAGTCTAGGGCAATGAAAGAACAGAGAATTTAAGGACCTAAGGAAACTCAATGAATTCCCTTTGGCTTGCTGTATAAAGCCTGTGTAGATTCACATTAAACCAATCAAGGGAGCCAAACTTTTTCATCCAAAAGCTGTTCCTCTCTACAAAATAAAGCTATGTTGTTCAGTTTGCCACAACCAGCCTCCTGCATTGCCATGTTTACATATCAAATAAATGTGCAGTGGACAAAATATTTGGTAGAACATGGACCAGGAGCTGGCCACAGCCAATCTATCCAGGTAGAAATTAAGCACACTTGCCTTGCAGGGTGAGGGATTGTAAAGTTCTTTAAATGAAAGTGATGAAAAATTATAATAGCAGATTTGAGAGAGGGAAAAATATCAAAGCATATTACTTTGTACGTAGGACAAAGAAGAAAATAACTGTAAAAACCAAACGAAGCAAACCCAACCAAAAAACCAACAACAAATATAACACCTTGTTTCTTGTGCAGATTTGGCCAAGCTTTCTTCTGAGCCCAGAATGAAATCTTTTGGTCAACAATGCAAGTACAACTCACGGCAGAAGAAAAGAAAAATGTAGCTATGGTCTCACTCACCGAGTGGGTAGATGTCTGATGTACAATTCAGCTATGATTGTAGGATTGCTCACCCGCAAAGCCAAGAAACAGAGCAAGTTCCAGAGGGCTTAGGCAGTAAAGAGCAGATATAACTGTTAAAACAAAAGAGAAAGTAGATAAGATTCAATCCAGTGCGCAAATGAATCAAAAAAGTAAATGCCATATACCAAAAACGTGGGAAAGTTAAAATTAGATATTAGGTGAATTAGGTAGAATGTCTAATAATTGGTTCATTTGCTTTGATTAGGCTCACTTGTCTTCGTTTGCTTTGTGTTGTTGTGATATACAACATGACCAAAAGCAACTTGGGAAGGATGGGTTTTTTTGCCTCTTCACAGTCAATTAACAGAGGACATAAACTGAAGGCAGAAACCTAGAGGTAGGAATTGATGCAGAGGACGGAAAGGAATGCTGCTGCCTGGCTTACTCCCCATGTCTTGCTCAAGTTGTTTCCTTATACACTCCAGGAACACCTGCCCAGGCTGTAACAGCACCCATAGTGGGCTGGGCCCTTCCACATCCACCAAGAAGCTGTGCCTTAGACTTGCCTACAAGCCACTCAGAAGAACATAATATCTCAGTTGAGGTTTCCTCTTTCAAATGCCCCTAGCTCTCTTTAACTTGACAAAAACCAACCACTACTCCCGCTATTTTGCAAACAGTACACTAATTTGTGAAATATTACTACAGTGGTACTTTTCATCATGTTCATGATGCAAATACTGAAATACATAATGTTGTCCCTGGGGGATGGCTCCAGTGCCTCTTTCTAACAAAACACAGACTTGGGTTTGTCCTTCATATGGACAAGTGATTTACTTCATCTTAGAGCTTAACAGCTTGTTCATCCAATGTGATTCATGCATTATTTTACTTTCAAATTCAAGGATTTGCTAGTCAGTACCACTCTCTCTAGCATGCATACGTGGTACACGCTATCACAAGAAGTTCGTACTGACCAAATCAAAGTTGCTCTGGGAAAGCAATCTACGCTCTTTTTCAACTAAAATGGGAGGCACAGAGATGCCTATCTCACAGAAATTGTCATGAAGATTAAAGTTTAAAATGCTACCATGGTACTTAGTTCAATGCCTAGCACATATTTTTCCTCCAAAGCATGTCAGCTGTCATCAACTCTGTCATTGCCACCGCCCAAACGCTACATATCTGAAATTTCATCAACTGAAGCTTGAGACTCATCTAATGAATAATTTTCCCTGAAGGATGTAAACGCCCACCCAATGCCCCCAAAGCAAAGGTCTACATATTAAGCTAGTGCAGTTAGTCTACACTAGGACCTGCATCAGTCAATAGGTCTCTTCCACCTCTGGCCCACACAACTGTCCCAGGAAGGATTTCAAAGGTGATTTCTCTTTTCACATTACTGTACAGCAGTTGTACCAGACAGTGGGTTTCATTGAGATATTTTCACTCATACATTTAATGTGCATAATTCTATTTACCCCTCATTACCTCTTTCACGCCCCTCCCTACTCCCTCTTCTATAACTTCTCTAATACCCTGCAGAGTCGATATTTTAAATCCACAAAGTAAGTTGTATTGGTGCTTAATGAAGAGGGTTAAAGAGATTGGTGGCGGCAGTAACTGAACTCAATAGGCTTAACTTTCCAGTTTCCTTCAACTTCCTCACCTTGCACATGTAATGCGCATGCCCGTAGTAAGTAAAACAAAGTCATGTTTGTTCAGCACTGTGAGGGAGGAGGTAAGGAGATAGTAGTCTAAAGAGCCGGGCATCAATCCCTTTGGTAGTGCCGTCTTCAGTGTGTTCACGGCACACAAAATGCCACCTTCCTAGATACTCTTCATGGGACCAAATTGCATTTTCAGATTAATGACTACATTCTCTCTGACAGCTCTGAAAAGCCTTGGCTCCTCCTTAAACAGTCGTAAAAGCCTGGAGTAAAATTTTGGGTGATAGCATGACAATCTTTCAAAAAAGATATCTCCTCCAACTGCAGTGGGGAATACAGAAGGTAAACTTCCAGATGGCTTCCCGCTGTGTCTCTTATTGAGAATCACAGCTGAGTGTTAGGTTCCAGGAACCCACTGATCCCGTAATATGGGACCAAAATACTCATCACATAAAACTGAGTAGTATTGAGAGAAAATGCGTTGGGCTACACAATAAGTACAAAAAAATGATTAACTACCATTTCCTCCTTCCTTTCTAACCTTCCATCCAAATGTCAGTGCATTTGGGATATAAGTATAAGGAATCCATAAAGATGGAAATGTCTAATAAAAGCTATGTGCCTTTAAAAGACAAACTGCAAAGGCTGGGCAGTATTATAAACCTTGTGTGAATTTGTCTTGTTTTAATTTTGTTTGATTTTTCAAAATTCAATTTGGCCATCCCTGTCTGCCAGAACAAGGTAGTCCTTTGATTTTCTCCTTAGACACTCTGTAGCCTTTACTGTCTTTGTACCACACAACTTTAGCACTTAATTATATCCTATCTTGTAATAATTAGGTGTCCTTATGAGCAAGTCTGTTTACTCACTTGCACCGTTCTGATCCTTTAATCTCTCCTGAATATTAGTTTTTAATGCTATTAAGAGCCACAGTTTAACAACTTTATTACAAAATAAAATTGCCAGAATATTTTCCAGAAGACTCAACACTGGCCAGCATGAAAAATTACTGTGACCCGGGCATGGTGGGGCATGTGATCCCAGAATGCTAAAGGCTGAGGCAGAACAATCATGAATTGAGATCAGCCTCGGGTACATATTGAAGAACTATCTCAAACCTTTCTGCTTAAGAAAAAAAAATTACTTTGATAGTTAAAAATACTACAAATCATAAAGGTAGTAGGCAGAAGCATAGGAGGCTGTTTCCCTTCCTTTGCAATAGCTCTGAAGACATGAATCTCTGGACTTTCCTGATGAGCTATGGTTGGGACATCCATTTGTTTCAGCTAGATTACCTGTTTATTCTACATATGAGTTTAGCATCTTCATAGATGGTGGTCAGCACCTCTAATCCCAACACAGGAGTTACAGGGGCAAGGAGTGGTTAAAGGAATTAGTGAAGAGCTTCCTAAGAAGACTCCATCTCTGAGGGGGAAAAGCATATGTAACGAAAACACTATAGTAAGAGGACACAATTTTAGAGAATAGAGAAATGATACTGTCTTGTTATGAAATGTACTGTTAACTATAAAAGTAAAAGTCATCCTCTAGAATGTGAGACAAAACCACCCCCGATTAGATTAGTGTATAAAGTATACATAACACATGTGATGACCAAGGCTCTAGATCACAGTTCAACGGCTTGGGCTTATCAGGCGACCAACACACATAACAGATTCTGTCACTGCATAAGATATAATCCTCTGGGTAATGTGGGGAAAGATAAAAGCATCCAAGTAACAGGTTTCTTGTGGCTTGACAGACATACCATAAACACGAACTGTCATCATCGCTTGTTTTTCATTAGTGGAATACAATTATTTAAAAACCTATTGGTTTCTGCACAGTCAAAATCACCACATATTTTATTACATAATAGAGTAGCATATTTCAACTAAAAAATCAAAAGGAGATCCTGGCAGTGGTGGTAGATGTCTTTAATCCCAGCACTTGGGAGACAGAGGCCAGCCGGGGCTAGAGAGTGAATTCCAAGATAGCCAGGGCTACACAGAGAAACCCTGTCTTAAAATAAATAAATAAATAAATAAACAAACAAACAAACCACAAAGGGGTTTATTGACCATTATATGGTACTAATCAAATATTCACTAACAATGGCACATCCTCTGAGACAGCACAGTCATGGAAAGTTGTTAGTCATTAGGTTTTCTTTAATTACTTTTTAATTTTTTAATATTTATTTTATCAATTACAGTTTATTCACTTTGTATCCCAGCTGTAGCCCTCCTCTCTCATCTGCTCCCAATCCTGCCTTCCCTCCCTCTTCTTCTTCTACGCCCCTCCCCAGTCCAATGATAGGGGAGGTCCTCTTCCCCTTCCATCTGACCCTAGCTTATCAGATCTTATCAGGACTGGCTGCAACATCCTCTGTGTCCTGGCAAGGTTTCTCCTCCCTCAGGGGTCGGGGTGTCAAAAGCCAGCCACTGAGTTCATGTCAGAGACAGTCCTCTTCCCCTTACATTTACATGATGGAATACTACTCAGCAATTAAAAACAAGGAAATCATGAATTTTGCAGGCAAATGGTGGGAACTAGAAAAGATCATCCTGAGTGAGGTATCCCAGAAGCAGAAAGACACACATGGCATATACTCACTTATAAGTGGATACTAGATAAGATAGGATAAACACACTAAACTCTGTTTACCTAAAGAAGCTAAACAAGGAGGTAAGAGGATCAATCCTCACTTAGAACGACAAAGGGGAGAAGGACATTAGAAGAAGGAAAAAATAAGAAACAGGACAGGAGCCTACCACTGAGGGCCTCTGAAAGACTTTACCTAGCAGTGTATCAAAACAGATGCTGAGACTCATAACTAAACTTTGTGCAGAGTGCAGGGAATCATATGAAAGAAGAGGTAGTTAGTAAGACCTGGAGAGTACAGGAGCTCCACAGGAGAGCAATAGAACAAAAATATCTGGGCTCGGGGGTATTTTCTGAGACTGATATTCCAACCAAGGTACATTCATGGATAAAACCTAGAACCCCTGTTCAGATGTAGCCCATGGCAGCTCAGTATTCATTAGATTTTCATCTGCACTGAGATACAGCAACTCCATCATCCCAGGATTTGGGAGGCAAAGCCAGGAGGATATGGAGGTGGAGAACAGCTATATACTGAACTGTGGGTCACCCTGGGCTATTATAGGATTAATGTGACTCAAAAACCAATGAGGAGGAGCAAGAAAAGTAAGGAGGAAGGGAGAGAGGTGGGGAAGATAGAAACAAACAAACAGAAAAGATTCAGCAAAAATTTTTACGTGAACTGATATTAAGCACATTATAAAGTAAATCATAATAAATTTAAATTTTAGTTTTGTGGAACAAATTTCTGTTCTATTTCCTCTACAGGAGTTTATGTGCCCATAATGTGATCTGATCTCTCTGCGTTTTCAAACTTACTTTTAAACATTCTTTCTAGTATCCTAAAACAGCATAATTGGTTCAGAAGAGTAAAGTGAAAGTGAATCCAGTAAAAAAAAAAAAAAAAAAAAAGAAAACAAAATAAACAACAACAACAAAACAGGAAGCAGAATTACCCAGTGATAACTGCTCCTTAGGTTTTGCTGACCATTTCCCTAACCTTCTCTTCATAAATGCATGAGACATAAACAAAACAGTGCATAAATAGGTCAATGTCATCCATTGATCTTTATTCTAAAGCCTTTTCTCTAACAGAAATGTACTTTCTGATTTACTGATGGCAGTTAATCTAGGATCATTTCAGAGTCAATTAAATTATTTCAACTTTTTATTTAATATTTGTGGAAAATTTAAAAAACTGAAGTATCCTGCTTTAAAAAATCTTCTAAAATAAGCAATTTAAAATAATTAAACATTATTGGCTTTAGGGGAATAATTTGAGCATGTATTGATTTGCAACATTTTATTGATTTTTTTGCCATTAAGCATATTATCTGGAGAAATTTTGAAAATAAAACTAAGAAAATACCAGCGTACATATTTTACATGAATGCCACAAATGGAAATGATAAAGACAAGTCTATAAAAAGCCAAACAATAAAATAAAACTTGCAAGATATTGTTATCTTCATTCAAACTACCAGCTCCCTGAATGGAAATTAAGTTTATAGGCTTAAAAGAAGTATTAACAATTTTCCCTTCAGATATAAAGAGAATGGTATTACAATGTGAGGAATGGGAGATTAGTGAATGCAAATTAATTGGCTTCTTTCTAATGAATAAAAAATAAAGATTTCACAGAAATAAAAATATGATCATATGAGTTTCAGTCTCCACCGTGGAAGAAAATCAAACAGAAAGTACCAATGAATTAATCTTGCAATATACTCAGACCAGTTATTTATGTTATTTATGTTACTATTTGGGATCTGCAACCTTATTCAAAAGGGAATATCCTAAGTTGAAAAGAAAACAAAACCAAAAACAAAACTACTGTTTTCTGTTACCAATAAGATTTTACAGTGAGGTGTTTAGACTCAATGTAAAATCATTTGTAGCACTGAAAATTAGTCTAGATACATTGAAATTTGTCAACTGTCGTAATTCCCTCCATTATTTGACAGTGAGTATTGCTTATGTGTCTGACAGCACTCAGTTTCTATTTCCATGCTGGGTTACACCATAACCTTGAACAATATATGGCTAGGGAACTCTAGACACAGGACCACTCTGCTATCTCTGCATGCCTTGCAACACATACCCAATTTCACAATTTAGAATAAATATGTCAATAACATTTTGCTTTGATTGTACATTGAAGAGACGCAGTTCAGTATTTTCGGTGGGATAAAATGCAGTCAGACAGTTAACTTTAGCAGTTTTCTTTCACTATTTTTCATGTACCTTAATAGAAGAAAATCAAACAAAACATATGATTTGCATTATATTTCTATGAGTCAGCCCTTCCTTGGACTGGTGATGAATAAAGAACACAGGCTGTGTGTTCGTGAAATTTGCATGCTTGTGGCAGGTTCTCACTGTTCAAGGACTGCCTAGGATGCTCAGGTTAGAGAGGAAAGACTACACACCCAAGCTTTAAGCCTACTTCTGAAATGTTACCAACAAAGAACAGTGACCACCAAGTCCCATTAGAAGTCCAAAACACAGTGTGTCTTTTTTAAAACCAAAGGTGTTTTTCTTTCCACTGTTATGGGCTAAGGACATTTCATTTCTTTAATCATGAGGCAAGTGTGACTGGTGAGCAATGCAAACCCTCCCATTGCGCTTGTCAACCTGTAAAGATCTCACTTGCTCTCAGCTTTCACTGGCCAGTTTTGTACACTAGAACAAGACAGTGGCCTCATTACAATTACAATTTGAAATGTATTCGTGTCCCCAAGCCAGCTGAACTGGATCTTAGGAGAAGAGAGCCTAGAGACTGGTTTTCAAATCATGAAGAAGCCACTGCAGCTGGCTTCTGTGTCTGTTGGACTACTGAGTTTGTGACAAATATGTTAGAGAACTATCCTGCACACGTTAAGGACAAATAAGTAGATTCCCATCTTTGGCCAGCCCTGACCAGCATCTCAAAGATGGTCTGGAAATGCAGATAGCATTGACAAGGTATGCTCAGACTAGATTGAAAACAACAGTTACTAGATTCTGAAAGTAATAAGGATTATTCCTTGCAAACCCACTTCTGGCTGAAGAAGATGCATCCTTGCTATATGAAATCATAGATATTTTTTTTGTTGTTCTTTAAGATAGCATTTCAATTAATTTAACTCACTCTCACATGGTGGCATCTACAATAATCTGTCAAGTGCTGGCATAGTTTTTCTTAGAATGCATGGCTTCTAACATAAAGATCTAAAAGCAATCAAAACACAATCATATTTTCAACATTTAAATGCAGGGTCTGTGATCCAAAGCTTATGTTAAAAAGGCTTCAGGGAAAGGAGAAAATTCTACAGAAGTTTAAAAAGATATTCTGTGTAATATCAATTCATTAAGCAATTTTGAAAGGGTCAAATCTTTAGTTTGCTTAAGGGTTATCTGATATCGAAATTACTGGAGTTGTATAAAATATGTGCTCTCTCCCTGCTCATTTTCTGAATGAATAAATATGAGACCAATTTTATACAGAATCATTTCAACTTGAACTAATAATTGTGTACTGCATGCCTAGAATAATGTTTGTTTCACAGGGATACATAGAAAAAGAATGCAAAAGAAAACATTAAATCAGTTGCTAATTATAATTAATTCATAGAGAGGGGAGGTTCATTTGTTTTTGTTAAAGTATATAAAATAACACTCATATGGAGGCCTAAAGTACAATCAGATGACTACTAGATCATATAAGGGCTGTTTTTCTTCACTGAATAATTTAAGAATACAAACTAGGTTTTTGAAGTATAAGTTAATCTAAGTAGAAACCTGTAGGTCTCACCAGTACTAGTGAATCTTTTGCTATTTTCCTGGTTTTTGAAAGATGCACATGAGCCATTTTCAGTACATTAAAAATCATTAACAAGAATAAAGTGAATTTGCCAAAAGATGATTTGCATCAGAACATTTTAGAACATCTCAGTTGCCATTGAGAGACTAATAAAAATGAGATTTTTATTTCATGATAGAGATGTATGAAATTATCATTTTTTAAAGGAGGACAGATGAGAAACTAGGAAAAGAAAAAAAAGCAACCACCCACAAAACAAACAAGTCTTTTTTTAACTCCCATGAAGAGATTGACCCTTTTTTATGGCATCTTTTGCCTATCTTTGTGTTCAAGTTAGTTATTATATTTAAACTACACCCACAATAGACAATTTAATCAAAGTCATCCATTTTATCCCTCAAAGAAGTTTCTAGTTGCTCCTCATACTGACTGTTTTGGGGATAAAGTTCCTCCATGCATTCATGCATGGTACACATTCTTAACCACTTACAGGGTAATTCCAGTGGGTTAAGAAAGGGACAAAGTTAGTTGGCTGCTGAAATAGTGTGTCAACAAGCTATTATGCTGTGTGAAAGCATGACAGGACGTGCAGGACAATCCTAAAGTGCCGACTCATTTCAAAATCTAATAGAATGTATTTAAGAAAGGAAAAAAGAAGACAAAGAGGAAGAAGAAGAAGAAACAGAAGAAACAGAAGAGTACAAAGTAAGCATAAGGCTTTCAGTTTGCAAATAATGTGTTTTCTAAGCAGACAGTGGTAAAGGCTATTGTATAATGACTTTCACAGAAAGAAATCGCAGATTTTATCACACCAAAATTTAAGAGGATCAGTGGCACTGTCCAGTTTAAACACACAGACTTCTGAAGCATATTGGCTTTATCAGCACTCACTTTGAAATGAACAATATACTAAACAACTGTAAGTGATTCCCATCTGCACATGAACACACGTTCCCAGGAGACCTTGCTTATCACCACATTTTTCACCATTACTGTATTTTACTTGTAGTTAGCAGGGGCCAAAATAAAATTTGTGTCTTTTTAGAATATAATTAATTTCTTTCCTACTCACTCCCCATACACCCTTGTGTTTGAATGCGTCCATGCACACCAAACATCTTTCTTTCCATCATGCACAGCAATTCAAAACAGACTATTAGAACTGGAAGGGATCTATGTGAAATGTTTCAGGAAAAGAAGGTGGGGGAGGGGGCTGAGAAATCTGAAAGAAAAAAAAAAACGCATGTGTTTGCAGTATTTTGAAAACTAAAGACTCCATATACCAAATGCCATATAGATATAATTATACTCTCTCATACTTTCTAAAACTGTAACTATTAAGCTGATCAAGTTGTTAGAACATAATAAAATAAAAGGTTATGTTTTAAAATTTTAAGTGCAAACAAGTGCATATTTTAATATTATTGCTGTCAGAATTAATGACATCAATAAAAATTAGGAAGACCCATTCAAAACTAATTTCAAAGTTAAAACTCTCATGTCGTAAGTTGCTGGAAGAAGCCAAGTAAATTTTTTTCAAAGGAAGAAACAAAAATCGACCTGACTGTTTACTGTGTTAATCTCACCAGTATGAACTGTACCCTTCAAAATATAAATTCTTCATTCGCAGTAAATATAAACAGGCTTGAAACAAGAAACCAGCATACTTTCATTAAAAAATATTTCCAGAAAAATCATTATATTAAGCAGCAAACAAATGCCTTCATCCCTTTTGCTACCCTCCCTCTAATTAATTAACAGATTGGCACGGTCTAAGAACTAAATTTATTTTCAATTAAAATAAGAAGCCCATATGTCATGATAATTTTTTTGTTACTATTTCTAATGTGCAAAACCAAGGTTTGCTTTTAGCATTGAACATAGTAATCACAACAAATCCCTTAATTTTCAATCACGGCAAGGATACTCAAGAGCTTTGCTACAGCAAGGTGCTACCTCAATGGCTAATCCTATTAGGAATGAGCCGTGCACTGAGACTAAATCCGCTGGGGAATTCAAGGAATCAAAGGCTTACTGCACACTCAGAAGGCAATGACTTTTGTAAAGGGCTCTATTATATGAGGAACAAAAGAATACCACTTGTGTACTTAAATATCATCTGCTTTTCCTTCCAAAATACTCCATTTTTAAGTAAAGATATGTGATTTAAATGTATTTAGAGTTGAGCTTTTGGCACCGCTCTTGGTTCTGAGTAGAAGAGCCATCTGCGGGCCCCACGGCTCGTGCATAATGATATGCTTACAAGCTGCTTCCCTTTTCTGCACAATGTACCCTTTTCACTTTAACATACATTTTCCATAAATTTTTGAATAACAAATTGGGCTGTGGTAGTTTGTTGAAATGGGACAAGGAAAATGCCTGTAGGCTAGAAAACGGAGATTTAATTTTATTTAAAAAAAAAACAACTAAAGGCTCGGTGCCTTTGGGAGACATCCTCTCCACCTGCCCTGTCCCTCTCTTGCCCCGCCACCCATGCATCCTGACCTGTGATCCTTCAAAGCTGCAGAGGAAACCTCTCCCCTCTATAGGTTAGGTCTGTACATTAACTTGGGCAAAGAGCCCACATGCCTGCCATCCATTACACCTGCTGGGTGACAAACAGATGAGAGTCATCATACAGACTCCCAATGTTTGATCTCCTGATATCGCCAGATGTCCCCATTTACATTCAAACATAACCACCGTCATTAATGCAACTTGCCCGGCTGGCATTTAATAGGGTAGAAAAAGTTGAATTCTCATCTGAAATTCTAAGTATGCAAGGCTTTGAGTGTATGAACACATAAGCTATTAAATATGTTTCGATGTATATAACTCTGACTGTTATCAGAACTGATTCACTGTCAGTGTGGAAGCTAGCCCAGACGGAGCAGACATTTATGTTATCTACAAAGGAAAGGCACTTTCATGACACAGTCTGCTTCTGAATGTTGAGTTTGGGGCACAAAATTTACCTTGATCTTATTTCTTACATGTTAAAACACAGTAAGAACAATTGTGGATTCTGGGTCTAATTCAAATGTACCTCTGATTAGCAAACAACTAGTCAAAATAAAGGCAAGAAAGTCACGTGCATGGGGGGAAAAAAAAGCCTATGTTTCTCCTTGACCCATTTTTCTTCAAACTCAAGAGTACTGATAAGAGTCAAGTGGAGAATTCAACAACTCCAAGCATGGGTCTTATGAAACACACAGTCCTACCAGTGAGGTTTATCTATTTTAATGCTTTTGAGACCAATTTTAAAACTTTCATTCGGCAACTCTGGGCACTTTTTGTAAGACCATAACTTAGAATCCTGGCTTGGGGAGCTAGCTTGCCTTGTTATTCTTTCTCTGTGGAATGAAGCATTCCTGATCTGTGCTTATTTACTGCCTGGCACAAGTCACATGGTTTACAGGAAGTAAGCAAGGCATGAGTTTCTAGAGAGCTGATATGTGGCTCTAAGAGGTGCCTAGTGTTGTTACACTGAAAGACCTAAAGAGAGTGAAAAAGATGTGAAAAATACTTTCCAGGGATTTCAACTATTTCTACCAGCTGGCATTCATTCCGAGGACTGGAAAGGAAGAAACCACTAGGCCAACCACAAACCCTCCCAACTTCTATTCCTGGAAGGGGCTCTTGGAGATCTTCAGGAGAGAAGGTTGCATTTTGGCATTAAAGAAGCCAGAAACACTGTCATATTAACACTCATTTTTATTCAGATTTCCTTCCTTTGTTTCCCCTCCTGGGCTAGAAGCATTTTGTCTGTAGAGACACTTCCAATATTCAGAATAGAGACATTTCCAATAATCGGTCCGGGACCCCACCACTCTTCCATAGTGATTCCATTTTCTTCACCTCACTTCTTGCTTTGTGAAGCTACGCAATTCATTAACAAACTGCAGCAACAAGAAAGCAACAAAAACCAGAATCTCTTTTCTGTTTCCCTACACCCAAGCTGAGGTCTTGCCAACCATGTTCATCTGCTTTGAAGATAAAGAAGAAACACTCGATATTAAGTGATTACTCACAGAATATGTTGAGAATAAATTAACAAACCAATAATCATTATACTGGGTGAATATCTCTATACTGAAATCCAAAATGTTAGCACACCCGAATGGTTCACAGTAATATGACATAGAAGTAGAGAATTTTACATAGAAGTAGAGAATTTTACAATATGAAAGTTCCCAAAACTTAGCAAAATGGTTGAAAATTCACAATCAGGTTTTATGCGTAAGGTATAGGTAAAAAATAAACCACATATTTAGACTCGAATTTCTTTCCCAAATTATCTCTTGTATTTATAAATATTTCAAAAGTAGAAACAGAAAATTACTCTGATCCCAAGCTTTTCAGGGAAAGGACATTTGTTCTGTATTACAACTCCCTAATTTAAACTCTAACCAGACATGGATGATTCTCAGTATATGTTCCTGGATAACCAGTTCAGCAAGTTTCTCATTTGAAAAATCACCCTCATAGTTTTCTGTTTTCTTTTGGCTGCACTGGTGTCTAGGTTTTATTTACTGGGGACTTTGCAGTTCAGCTCAGTCCATTCACAATTCATTTTTATCTAAATCCAATCGACTGTTGACACTCCTGGAACTTATAAAATGTCTTCATTATCTCTCAAAAAGAACAGAAACCCAATTCTCATTCAAATCTCATACTCCACACTAAAGAACAACAATAACAAAACAAAATGTCACCAAACTGGGGAGGGAAATGGCAGAATTTGCTTCAATGTCAAGGTTAACATAAGAGCCACCCAATGACCCCCACACAGAAGCAGAACTAAACGTTGAAATCCCTGCTTTAAGGCTTTGGTAACAGTGGCGAATATTAAATCAGGCTTAAAACTACTAAGTGCCATGAAGCCACTTTTATTTCAGTCTTTTCTCTGCTTGTTCTGCACAGCCCTGCAATTTCATAGCATCTACTAATGGAAAGTGAGCTGGGATTCTATTGACACTTTCATGACAAGTCATACTTCACCTTCCATTGTCCAGTCTTCTTAACTGTTCATTATCTCCACTGCTGTGCCTACGAGATAATGATACAGTGCCTCTACCCCGGACTGTAACACATTTTTGCTCCAGGGTTCTTTTTAATTGAAACACACTGCCTGTGTTACTGTTTTTGGTGCAAAAGTAAACACGTTTAACACAAAAATTCAGTTTGTATTTGCTTCACCAGTAGGAAGTGTGCAAAGTCACCTGTCTCCAGAAGAAGGCAGAAACCTTTTGAAACAGTATAGTTTATTCTTTCCTCTTAGTTTTATTACCATTTGTCACTTCTGTAGATGTGATAATCAATTGCCTCCATGAGATAAAAACCACTATGGGTATTCTGACTGCTCTCTGTGTCTCACACCCGCTCAAGACTGTTTCACCAATACGTGGGCATAGAACTGACTGAAATGCTTTCACTGAAAAAGAGGAGACCTAATAAAATGCATTTGTTAAACTGTCTCTGTCAATTGTAAATTGCATTAAGTATTTACCAACTGGCCAAAAGGAATGGTCTGACTTCAGGTGGTTAGTAGCTGAGCATGAGCCAGAATGCTGCTGCCCTGGCCTGGAATGTTCTCAGTTTGAACTCAGTGAATACAACTAAGTCATTTCTACCAACAAATACTTTGTAATACACACACACACACTCACACACACCACTGTATACTAGAGTGTGTTGAGGAAGTAGGAAATGGAAGGAAGATAATCTATTCTCCTAGGAAAAAGGAATTTAGTTATGGCATATTTTACTAATAATTTTTCTATTGGCATGTTGAAATTAAGCATATTCATTTTAATAAAATGTTTTGTTCATAAATTTCATGTTTTTTTAATTTTGATTGTGGCTAATAGAAAATTTAAATATACAATGTAAGTTGTATTCCTATTTGTTCTAGACAGCCTATGTTTGTACAGTACTATTTTTTCTAATGGACACATTGATGAACATTAATTCTAAAGTCAAGGTAGTGAAAAATTCTAATAATAAAAACAATTAAAATACATGTAAGAAAAAAATTAATATGTGTTTTTAGACACTTCCACAATAACTAGAGAAGATCAATGCATTGGCAAAATTGCCAGATAGATGTATTTCTATTCAGAAATATTATGTTAGCTTACGAAGAAAACGAGAAAAAAATATGACACTTCAGCTAGCCCCAACCATTTTTGATTCCATGAGTAAAAGACATCAAATCTCACATGACTGTTGTTCATTCCAACTCTGAATTACTTCAGGGCATAAAACATTTACATATGTACATATGTTTATATATGTGGACATTGTTCATGCTATTTAGTATGAAGTATGCTTTTTACTACCTCTCTGCAGTGTGGCAAAGACAGTTAACATGGGAACTATTGAGTACAGTCCAGGACAGCACTAAGTGTCATTAGCTATATGACATTATACACAGGTGCAAGGTGAATGGGGACATCACTATGCTTATCAGTCTTCTTTCTATTAAAAAGCATACAATGAATTCCAAAGAACATCTGTAATTGGGTGTTTTTATAATCAACATATTTGGAAGTACTTATACTCCTATTTTTCAACTATCATTTATTTCAAATGAGGTAATAATTGTTTTAATAGTATTTTATGTTTTAATAGTAATGACAAAATCCCAACCTTGATTTCTTGACTACCATATATTCATATTTAGATAATGGTACTAATCAGATGCTTGGAAACCCTTATTTCACAATAGCCTTAGTGTGCTAGTGAGCTTCACATAATACTCTTAGGGCGTATTTTAGGTAACAGAATTACCTAAAAATTTTATTTATTGTGCAGTTGAGGGTCAAATAACTTAGTGGTCATAGTTTAGGTAGTTCTTCTTTATCCATTTAGTAGTTAAATTATCTTTCTGGTTTCCTTGGCCCAAGTTGTGATCTATAAAATGACATGGTAGTAAGCATTTTTGAAAGATAGCACAGCACCTCCTAAAAGACAAGGCTTACCTAGCCACTAGTGCTCTTCAAATACTTGTTTCTGTTAATGAATTTTAATTACCATAGCTTAAAATGTCATATTTTATACTTACGATCACTGACTTGCAGACTGACTTTCAGTATGAACAAGTAGAATAACGGGTCAGACCATGGATTATTTATAAAATTTATTTTCTATATACTACTGTAGTATTGTTCTAGTTTACATGTACTCAAACAGCTTACATCTTAAGGTTCAACCACAAAAGTGCCTTGGTTCCACATCTCTCCACATTTTCTGTGGAAACCTATTCACATAGCTCTCAGAGAAGACCAAAGTATCAGTGTAAACTTCATTTATTCTCATTATTTTGTGGACCTATGTCTTAAAATTTTGGGATAAGTCTTGTGAAATAAAAAAAAAATAGACACAATAATGCTATTGTTTTAAGGATCTGTTTAGAGAAAGGTATTCCAAAAGCCATGGGCTTAATAAGCATTTTAGATGGATTCTCTTTTTCTGCTCTTCCATGCAAGGGATATAGAAATGACGTCTCCTTCAGAACAAGAAATAAAAGGTGGAGTCAGCTGAAAAACACCAACATTTTATAGATGAGACCAGGAGGTCAACCTCTGTCCCTGAACGATTTAAAGACAGGCAAATACAGAAGACCCAGATTTAGTAGAGCAGAAACCTCTGAGGAAGGAGTGCCAAGGGTAGAAACCTTGAGGGGTAACCAATGAACTACTGGCCCAATGGGAACAGCCCCAAGCCTTAGCAACTTTAGGGGGAACCAAGTGGGAGCATTCACAGATTTTCATTCCAGAAGTTCTGCCAGTTCTTAACAAAGTAAACTACCTGCTACTTCTGCCAGGGGACTGAAAAAGAAAAACAGTTTGAAATATACCACAGCAGCCTGTTAGCAAGATCTGCCCTCAGGAGAAACCATTTATCCAAAGTCTCTCCTGTGGAGAGTTTATCAGAGGCTGATCCACCTGTGGGAAGAGAAACATCCACCCCAAGCTCCCTCTAGCCTTTCACATGGAGAAGGAAGAGTCCCCAGTCCAATCCCCTCTAGCCAGATAGGGAAGGATCCCCAAGAAGCAAGATCAAGTTTGAGTCCAAGCATACAAGACTAACTTTTCTCCCATGCCTCTCTACCTTCTCCTTCTCCCCATTGCACTACTAAAAGGCCAGTTGCTTCAGTTTTGTTTAGCCAGGATGTCATGCCAGTCATAAAACTACAAGGCACGATGTTAGTTGGAACATATTGGAATGGCCAGGCTAGGATTTTTAAACACCATGACCAATCAAATTAGGGAATCAATAGGAAAAGTAGGGAGTTGTAAATATAGGTGGTTAATATAAGCAGAAAGGTTAAAAACTAAGAACGTAAAAGAAGTAAGAGGGGTCTAATCAGAAATGGAGAATGCCACTGAAAAGGCAAGCGAGCAGACTTGTAATTGGAACAGAAGTTCAAGACCTGTTCGGCTAATAATAAAGACTTAACATGTGTGCTGCATCTGCAAGATGGACCTGAGATCCTCTGAAGAAATTGTGTTTAAGAATTGTCATGAAGCAATCATAGACACCAAACCACTGGGAATCTTGGAGAACAACAATAAGAACGGATGGAAATTAATGAAAATGGATTAAACCATATATATTCGCATACCACAGGAAAGTATCAGGACGACAAAAAAGTGATATATTTTAAAACTTGGGGTTGTGGTATAGCTCAGTAAAGCATGGCCTCACATATGGAAACCCTAGGATCAATCCGCAACACCAAGAAAACTTAAATGACTAAATAACATTGAATGAAAACAGAGACTTTTTTTTTATAGTTATAAATATAAGGTCAAAGGTAATACATACAGACAACTTGTCTTCAAGACTTCCTCTGTCCTAGTCTGTTTTCTATAAACAGAGATAAAACACCATGACTAAGAGCATTGAAGAAAGGATTAATTTCAGTTAAAAGCTTACAGTTCTGTGCTAAAAGGGAAGGGAGGCACGAACAGATCCAGAGACTACTGCTCACTGGCTTGCTTCCCTATGGATGCTCAGCCTGCTCTTTTGTATTTCCCAGGAGCTCCTGCCCAAGGATGGCACAGGTGGCAGTGGAGTGGGCCTTCCCCCCTCAATCATCAATCAAGAAAATGCCCTACAAACTAGCCTACAGGCCCATCTAATAGAAGCTGATCATCCACAGAAGCTCCCTCTGCCCAGATGACCTTAAATATATATTCTTTTCAAATTGACAAATAACTAAATGGCCCACCATCCAAGCGAGAATGCAGGAGATTAAAATATTAAAGGTTTGTGAGTGAGAAACCCACTAGCCTAAAGTTCCACACCCTGTGAACTTATTTATCAAAGTCGAGGTAAAAAGAATTCACCAGATAAACAAAATTTATGGCCTTTCTTTTCAGGAACTGACTAGTAAAGAAATTCTAATATAAATTCACCAGAGAGAAGGTAGATGACATAAGTCAGAAGCAAAGTTTCATAAGGAAAGGGCACATCAGAAGAGGAGTAAGGAGGAGTTAAATACAGTATTATGCTTTTTATTCTTAATTGTTCTAAGAGAGAATTCACATGTTTATACTCTAATGCCTATGTTGGTACACATACGATATTTAACTTCAATAGTGGGGTATTTTGTTTGCATTTTTTATAAGATGTATGCAGAGCAGTGTTACTTAAAAGTGAAGTCTGGTTAGTTGTAAATGTACATTTTATGTTTAGGGCAACTAGTAGAAAAAGAAAGAATTAACATATAACAAAGGAGATGAAAGAAATCGTACAAGATCCTCAGTTAAACTTTCAAACGGTAGAAAGTGTGGAAACAAACATGTCACTGATAAAATAACATGGAGTGGAATAATCATCTTAAAAGTCAAAGATCTAAATACGCCAGTTAAAAGATAGATATCACCAGATCCCACAGGAAATGGAGACCCAGCTGGGAGAAGAGTAAGTGAAAGCATGGTAGAATTCAACAGCAAACCAACCAGCTGACTTGAATGGTGTCTACAGACTGCCTCATCCAATGAGTCGATTACACATTTTTCTGAAATCCTTGGAGGAATCTCCTCTGGGACAGGCCACATTCTGGACACACCTCAACAAACTTAAGACATTAGGAATCACAAAATCCCTTTACTCAGAAGAGAAAAATTAAACTAGAAATCGGTAATAGAAAACTGGCCAGAAATTTCTAGAATTTTATAGGATCTAGCAAAATCTGGATGTGCAGTTACATTTACAGCATTCGACTGTGTATATTAGAAAAGATGAGAGTTAATCACGCAATCTTCTGCCTTAGGAAAACAGGGAGAGAAGGACAAATCAAAATCAGCAGAACATTGTAAAGAACAGGACATTGCAAGTGAAATGGTGGTCAATGGAGAAATCCAAAACAGTAAATATTGTTCCCTTGAAGAAGTAATAATGAAAATCAATTGGCCCATGTCCTTAATGGCAAAGAAAAAATGATTGGATACAAAATGATAAAGAGTGGGAGCATAAGAGGACCTGGAGGGGACAAGATCTCCACAAAGACAAAACATAAAGTAAAGAAATCTGGGCCCAGCAGGGCCTGCAGAGATAATGCACCAACAACCAAGGACCATCCTAAGAGAGGACCTAGGGCTCTTGCTCAGATGTAGCCCATTTGCAGCTAAGTCTTCATGTGGTCCCCTAGTAAGGGAAGCAGGGGCTGCCTTTGACATGGACTCTGTTGCCTGCTCTTTGATCACTTCCCCCTGGAGGAGCTGCCCTGCCAGGCCACAGAGGAAGAGGATGCAGGAAGTCCTCATGAGACTTGATAGGCTAGGGTCAGATGGTAGGGGAGGAGATCTCCTCCTTTCTGAGGACAAGACAAGGGAAATGGGGGAATAGAGAGGGAGGGTAGGACTGAGAGGAGATGAGGGCAGGGCTACAAGTGGGATATAAAGTGAACAAATTATTAAAGACTTTTGTTGGATATAAAAATTATAGAAATGATCATGAACTTCATCTCCAAAAGTACCAAAGTGAAGGAAATACCTAGGAATAAAATGTCAGGAAATTCATGCGTTGGCTTACAATATAAGCTTTATGTTCTCAGTTTATATTATAACAACATCAACATCTCTGGTTCCTGAGGACAAAATATTTTTAATGCTGATGATCTAGGAACTTAGGAATTAAGTCAACTTTAGAGTTCATTCTCTCTATGATGAGTACATAAGCAATTAATTGTTTTCCAAGAAATAATTTTAGACACTGTATACTTGGAATATTTCAGGAGACAATGATCTTTCAAAGGACCATTTAGAAGACTTAATGAATGAATCCATATGGAACAATGTTTAAGTCCACCTGTGCTTTAAGCATAATTAAGTACTTGTAAACACCATGAAGTTTTATTAAGTTACAGTGTTGGAGATGGAAATTTGTCTTCCAATATGGTGCTGGCGTTTCAACCATTTGTGTGTGTGTATGTGTGTACATTCTGAATATCATTAATGGTAAAAGTTCAGAAGAGAACGGCAGCCACAGGACTGGGGTCCAAGTGCCACCCGATAAATAAACATTAATGCAGTGCTACTTCCAGGTGTTCTCCACCTCCTTTGTTCCCTGTTCATCCAACACCCATGAATGATAGAGTCTATATGTATGAAAGAAGAGGCAAGGGTGGGTGCAAAAGCAAAGTATCAGCTTTAGGTGAGCTTGATATCTCATGACAGATAAGGGGAGAAAATGGTTTTACCTGTTGGTTGTTTACACTTCAAAACATTTTTAAAATGTAAGCACTGAAAGCATAAGTTATCTACTCAAATTCAAAAGCACCAAGAAAAGGCAGTGAAGGAGTATGCCATATCTCCTAAAATGGGGCATGTAAAGGAATTTTCTAGCTGGACATTAACTACTTTGCGGATTCTTTTCTCCACCTGCCCCCCCATCCCCCAAACCAGATCTCATCCCCTAATACTAGATAGGAGAGAGACAAGGATAGAGGGGAGAGAGGAATTAGGAAAATCCCTGAATCTAAATTCTTTCCTTTGATTTCTTCTTTGCCCATGGCTACTAGAAAACCTCTACCAACTGCCCTGAATGATCAACAACCAACAACCACCTGTCCGGGCTCTCTCATTTATGTATCCTACTAAACGTTCTCAGAATTCCAAATGTCACAGGATCACAGAAATTATCTGCAGCTGGCAAAACTGTGCTTCTGTGAGGGCACAAGGCAAAACCATGGTCAGCTGCTTCAGACAGCCCGAGAGGGTGGCCCACATCCCCACACCTAAGATTAAAACAAACCATTCTTATAATATTTCTGTGTTCTTCATGAAACCAAAAATTCCAGAGTTCTCACTTCAGAATTTATTCATGTTTTACTGGATTCAGGAAATGAAACGAATACGATTCTATTTGATCTGCCGCATGCTAAGAGCATGGACTAAAGTAAAGAGATTCAATTACTTGATGAGTATAACTGACTATATTGAACAATAGCACCCTCTATTAATTTAGGGGACAGCGAACTTTAATGGGAGAGAGGAGAAAGAAAGCTGACTCGATGTTCTGTAATACCTTGTAAGCCAGTCTAAGAAAGTGTGGATGCAAATATTTTCAGGGAAATCTACATTTGATGGTCTTCCCTGAGTGACTGAAGATCTGTGCTATGGTCTATGTAAATAGAGTTTCCATTATGTATCACATAAGGGTTCTTCTAAATGAAAAGGGTTAGGCTACACACCAGCCCCATAACTTATACTGTGATTCCGGCTGAAGTCCTTCTAAAGAACTATACACTAGAAGGCAGCTGGGAATTTTAAAAAATTATTTTCCCTCAACACACCATTTATTCCAAATGATAAGATTACAGCCTCAAGGAAAATCACACCTTTAAAATAAATCATTTGTCTTGGCTCTTCCCTGAAAGAAGTTCAGTTTTCCTGGAAAGTTAACACTGCTTGTCAGAGAAGAAATAAAAATAAACGTGGTACAGGCAACGATGACATTTGAATCCAAACAAAAGTTTGCCTTTTGCAAATTTTTTTTTCTTTTCTCCACGATCATAAAAACTGGTGTGCTAAGAAAAAAGTCTCAATTTAGTTTTCCATAAGCCCTGTAAATAGTTCATATATATAGTCTCCCATAGAAAGATTCACTTGCAAACTTTTGTCAACAGGACAAACACACTATTTAAAAACTGCATTAGTTGGGGTTTGGAGAATGGATCAATAGAAAAGCCACAGGGGAACAACGCCAGCTTCTTTGTTTTTGTTTTCTTTTAATAGGAGTGATTCAGTGTTTTGGAAAGGGAACTTGAAGTATGCATCATGAGATGAAGTCACCTTTAAGCTGACAAACTTCCTCCTACAAGACTTAAAATTATTCGTGTAAGATATGTAAGTGCTGGTCCAATTAGAGGCTTCATTCCTAATCTTTGTCCAGTTAGCTACTCCAGACTGTTTCCTTCAGTGCAACTACTCTATCTATCCTATGAATTTGGCACAAAAAATTTAGGTAGAGACATGGGATATTATAGAATGTTCCATGGAGATACAATGTGGGGATTGCCTCAGATATCTGAAGGTTAAATTTTGAGCAGCTGGACTGCTCCTGCTCTGGTCCCAGCAATGTGGTTTTCTAGGTCCGGTCTTGTCTAGCTATTGTTCAGAGTACACCTTTTTTTGTTTGTTTGTTTACACTTTTCACCGTTTGCATGTTATAGCACCAATATATGGAGCTCTGTTCTACTGTTGACCTAAGTACATATGGCATGGTGAGCATCTAGTGCAGCCCGGGCTTCCTATGAACTTTATCAGACTGGAAGCAGAAACTCCAAAGGAAGCTCAGCTGAAGAGACTCCCTGGTGAGATCATCAGCCAGGGAATATTAGCGGGAATCTGGGGGGAGGACATTTGGCCATGCCCAAACAGACCTGCTCCCCTTAACCATCATTCTTCTGCACCATTATGAGACCACTGGTCGTTTTCCCTTAACTATCATTCTTCTGTGCCATTATGAGGCCACTGTTCTTTCTTTTTTTAAATTTGTTTGTTCTACTTTTTACTTGAGAATCTTTTATTTGTTTATCCAGACAACCTGTGTTCATCTTACAACCTCTCTCTTACCTTCTTAAAACATGCTACCACCCTCAACCAAAGAAACTGGTACATTTACACAATGGAATACTACTTAGCTATTAAAAACAAGGAAATCCCAAAACTTATTGGCAAATGGATGGAACTAGAAAAGATACCCCAAGTGAGGCAATTCAGACCAGAAAGACACACATGATATGAACCCACTCACAAGCAGATTTTAGCCATCTATATTACAGGATAGACATACTACAATTCACAGACCCAAAAAAGCTAAATAATAAGGAGGACCCAAGGTAGGATGCTTAAATAACACCCAGAGGGGGAAATAGAATAGACAGCAGAAGTGGCTGATGATATTGAACAAGACAGGAGCCTAGCATAGCTGTCCTCTGAGAGCTTCCACTCCGCAGCAGATTGAAACAGAGGCAGAGACTCATACCAAACACTGGGCTAAACTTACGGAAAAGTGGGAAGAAGGATAGAAGGACTGGGAAGTGCCAGGACCTCAACAAGAAGACCAACAGTGCCAACTAAACCGAGCCCAGAGGAGCTTGTAGAGACTGAAGTCACAACCAAGAACCATGTATGGACTGGACCTAGGCCCCCTACCCAGACATAGCAGATGAGCAGCTCAGGCTTCATGTGGTTTCACTAGTAAGAGGAGCAGGGACTGTGTATGATATGGACTCTGTTGCCTGCCTTCTGATCTCCTCCTCCCAGCAGTGCTGCCTTGACAGACCACAAGGGGAAGAGGATGCCTTCAAAGTTGTGATATGACTTAATGAGCTTGGGTGGCTGGATGGGGGGGGGAGGGCTTCCCTTATCTGAGCAATAGGGGAAGGAAAAGGAAGGAAGAGGGAGGAAGGGTGAGACCAGGAGGAGAGGAGGGAGGGGGCTATAATCAGGATGTGAAGTAAGTAAATACATAGATGATAGAAAGTAACCCATGTTACTGCCATTTCTCACAAGCATCAAGCCTCTGTTATCTGTGGCTCATGATGTAACTCAAGCTTCAGCCCACCTGCCCTTTAATTTCTTATGTAGGACTCCCCCAGATAAGTCACTATGGCTCTTCTATTAATTCGCACACTTAGTTGGTTAGTTGGTTGGTTTTGGGTGACACCGTATGTAGCCTCAAGTCTCTTACGTCCTATCCTGACACAAGGCTGTTCAAAAACTAGGAACTGCCTGTCTTCTGTTGTCACAGCTAGTCCTGATAGTTTTGTGCTTCCCATTGTGTCCTTCACCCCCAGGCCTTTTCACACCCTGTCCTTTCACCAAAGGACACATCAGTCAGCATTCTGCCTGTGTCTCCTGAGTCCTCTTTACTAGGTGACGTTAGCTCACAGTCCCACTCTATCCTGTGCAGGGTACTATCTTGACTGACGAGACTGAGGAGACTTGCTCCGTTGCCTCTCACAGGAGAGAAGTGGTCAGACCCCACAGCCTCCTCTCCCCAGTGAGGAGTCTGACACAGCGGAGAGAATGCAAAAGCAATATTTTTGAAGGGATATGTTACTTGAATCCACTCTCTCTCTCTTAGTTAAAAATCAAGTTGTCACTAAAGGCACTGAGAATTTTGAAATCCACGTTTGAACAGATGCAGCAAAATTAGGGGTAATTATCATAGTATCCTAGGGCTTAATTATCACCCAATAAGTTTTAATACTGACCATTGTGGCTTACATTAGAAAAAAAAAGAATTCTTAGAAAATTCCTTCCAACTTCTTATTCCAAACTTATACATTTTCCACTTAATAACTCACTGGAATAAATACAGCCTGATGTATATATAGCTATTCCCTCTGTGGCCTTATAAGGTGGAATTATCCAATAAGCACAAAAGGACTCCCAGCTAAGAAACCTGAGTGCATATTAGTGTAATAAAAAGTAATTATCAGTAAAACTAAGTCACTTATAACAGTTGTATGTAGGAACCAGACACTTAAAAGAAAAGGTGGAAATGGACATATCCCCTAAGTCCCAAGCATGTTCATACATGAGACCCATGTGTCAGTTAATATAAATGCCTGGAGACACAGATCTCTATGTTTCTGTGGTTCTGTATAACAGCCAAGCACATGGGTGGACATTACTTATGGCTAAGCACTATTTACTCTACAAATAAATTACTATGTAGCGTACATTGTTAGGGTCACATGGTGGCCCTATAGCTTAAAAGACTGAAATCACCATGCATTTATCTTGTCACTACAGGTACTTACAGTGTAATTACAAGGCCAACAGTTACCATGTAATTCTGTAGTTTCCACATTGTGGTTCTTAAATAACAGAAAAGTATACTGTCTTCCCAGTACCTTCCAGAAGCCTTGTCTGTGTTCTACCAGCCCACTTGACATGTGAAACAGATTCAGTGATGATGTTTTTAAAGGTAAACAAAATGTATTCATTGGAAAATAAAGATCATTCAGTTGTCAGACATCTAGTTCAGAGATTCCATTTTTTGGATTTTTAAAAGTTACTTTATTGTAGTATCTGACCTAATTTAGACAGCGACTCAAGGCAAACAGTATCCCAAAATGCCATATTGTTTAGCAGTGATAATTTTATAATAGTTGCTGGTTGTATAGAATAATGAGAAGTGACACTATTTAAAGATGTAGATTTCCTGAACAAATCAAGACAAAATGCAATGGCATCCTAACTCATTCCATTTCCACAAAGTGTTGTTCTCCTGTATTGTATATCTAAGTTCTTTTCTCTAGGCCTGCTTAAAATGGTAACACTCTGTACATAATCTTGTGGTTGCCTGCATGTTGGAAGATATAACTAAATCTCTTACACATATTCCTTCCAGTAAGCAGTGATTCTAATATCATGAGTTCCACTAAAGTCTTATAAAACACTTCAAATCGTCCCTCCTTTATGTAGAGAAGCAGGACATTGCTTTGATAGTCAAGATTTGAACAACTCATTGCAAATTTATTATAGGTTACTATCATACGGAGAATAATAAAGAATTTTTAATTACTTTAGCTCATAAGAATGGGCTGATAGATATTCCATCAATGTTATGATTCCCTTGGATGGAGAAATGCTAAATGCTAACCCAAACAGATTTTAAAACCATAATTACTTGGTAAACAAGGGAATCATAGCCAAATAATTATTCATTAGTACAGATTAAATTCATCTAAATTTTTTTCTAAATTTCTTATTGCATTCTTCTATCTGTGGCAAAGTCACTAAGCATAGCACCATCCAAATGCTATTGCTTCTCCAATATGTTTTATATGAAAAGAGCAAACTGTATGGTGGATTGTGGTAGAAGGGCTTTGTTACTTCTCTGGTGATGAGGCTTGAGTAAATTAGCCAACAGTAGTAGAGATACAACATTTGAAAAGGCTGCTTTAGAAAAGCAAGAACCAAGTGATCACAAAAGGACTCCATAATTGCTTTTCAGATTTAATGATGATAGGAAAAAAAGGCATTTATATTAACTGACACATGGGTCTCATGTATGAACATGCTTGGGACTTAGGGGCTGTGTCCATTTCCACCTTTTCTTTTAAGTGTCTGGTTCCTACATACAACTGTTATAAGTACATAGACAAGTGGAGAACTGTCTTCTTCAAAGTGGACTCTCAGGTTGAGGACTAAACTCTCTAGGGGGAACCCAGGCAAACCTCTTTCTATAACCTAATGAATTCATGAAGGTCCTTTAAGAAGCAGGATCATTTTGAAATGCCAGATCACAATTAACTTACATACATTTTAAATCTGTTTTTTTTATTTTAAGGACTAATTTCACCATAGTTCTTAATTCATAAAGTAAAAAAGACAGAAGGTTCAGGGCCTACCTACAATGTATGTTTTTGTATTTCAAAAGCATGATGATTGTGTTTAGGGCAAGATGAGCCAAAATGCTTGTAGGGCACTCAAATGGGGCATGAAGAACAAAGGTTAGGGATAATAACAAATTGTCTTAATCTTCATCTTATTTTCTTTTCTCCTCATTTTAAAGAAGGGCTCATGTATCTCAAACTAGCCTCCAATTCTCTATGTAGCTGGTGATAACCTCTGGTCTTCTCTCTACTCTTCAATTTGCCTTTTCTTTTTATAAAAGTAATTACTGTTTCACTTTACACTCTGTTCATAGCCCGTACCCCCTCCCCTCTAAGTATCACCCTCCCTCCTTCTTCCCGATATCTCCCCCACTCGCCTAGAAATGAGGACCCTCAACCACAACCACCATACAACCTCAGCACATCAAATCACATCAGGACTGAGCAAATGCTCTTCCCCTGTGGCCTGGCGACGCATCTCTGCCAGGGGGAAGTGATGACCCAGAAATTAACCCACACACCTACAGACACTTGATTTTTTTTGACAAGGGAGCTAAACCATAAAATGAAAAAAAGGAAAGCATCTTCAACAAATGGTTCTGGTGTAACTGGATGTCTAAATGTAGAAAAATGCAAATAGATCCATGCTTATTATCCTGCACAGAACTCAAGTCCAAGTGGATCAAAAACCTCAACATGAAACCAGGTACACTTAGTCTATTAGTGGAGAAAATGGGGATCCGCCTTGAACTCATTGGCACAGGAGACAGCTTTCAGAACAGAGAATACCAACAGCTCAGGCTCTAAGATCAACAATTAATAAATGGGACCTCAAAACTGAAAAGCTTCTATAAGGCAAAGGACACTGTTAAAAGAACAAAAGGACGGTCTACAGATTGGGAAAAGATCTTCACTAACCCTATATCTAACAAAGGGCTAATATACAAAATATACAAAGAACTCAAAAAAAACCCCACCAATATGCCAAATAATCCAATTAAAAATGGGGTAAATAGAGCTAAACATATAATTCTCAATAGAGGAACATTGAATGCCTGAGAAGCACCTAAAAAATGTTCAATGTCCTTAGTCATCAGGGAAATGTAAATCAAAACAACGCTGAGATTACATCTTACACCCACCAGAATGGCTAAGATCAAAAACTCAAGTGACAGCACGAGCTGGTGAGGATGTGGGGAAAGGGGAACACCCCTCTATTACTGGTGGGAATGCAAACTTGTACAACCACTCTACTCTGGAAATCAATCTGGCGCTTTCTCAAATTGCCTTTTCAATATGGCTTACAGAAATATATTCACATATTAAACATCATGTAAAAATTAAGAAAACACAAAATTTTAAAGACAATGAAAACAGAGAATGTTCAACCAAACTGTTTAAAATGGTTTGACGGAAGAGAGCTAGCAACATGCTTAAGTTTGCAGAAGTAGGACTGTAAGCAGAAGAAACCTGCTTCAGCCAGCTCACTGAGGAGATACATGGAGGAAAGTGTGAATGGGACACTCACATTGACCTTGTAGTTGTTGGAAGTAAGAAGAATGTCTATTATTAGTGGTGTACTGACCCATAGGATCCGACCAGTAAATGATTCACACCATGTTTATCCCACACTTTTGTAGGCATGCATTTCAATGACTGTTCCTATTCTGTTCTTTTATAGTAATTTTCAGTAAGGGAGAAGCACCGTACCTTTAAGTTTTAAATATAAAAAATGACACTGATTAACCTTTAAAATGGTGCCATTTAATCAAAGCAAGTAGATCTTTAATGGGTTTTAAATGGACTAATAAATCACACACTTTTTTTCTAACATGAAAATAAACGAAATATTTTGGGGAGAAAATGTAGCATTTTACTTCTTGGAGTGTTTGCATAAACACAGACATGGAGACAGCTGACCCTGACTCGGAGTGACTATGATTTGGAAGGTGACCATTGTCCTCTACCCCAGGATGATCATAATTTATCTCTTTCTTTGGCTGCTTGAGAGCAAACCTAAACAGGTTTCTTACTAGCATTTCAGCAACCTTGACAGATTTTGAGACTAGGTCAAAGGAACACACTTGAGTATCATGTAGAAAGCAATTGATCTTTCCCTGTAGGAGAAGGTGACCAGAAAACATGAGTATGTTTTCTGCTCATCCCTTTCCTTTCCTAATTCTCTTCAGGCACAAGTGAAGAACGAAGCAACCCTCAGTCTCTGAACGTACAGGATGGACTCCCTGTTTTCAGTGCTGATTGCTTGGACAAATAGCCCATGGGTATTCCTGAAGATACACATAAGTGGACACAATGGGGATGAGTAGGTTTCTCTGTGAGAAACACCTGTACATGGCTTAGTGTTGTTTCATGTAAACCAAGTGACTGAATGAAAAAAATAAAAGAAAGCCTTATTATTTTGGACTAATTTACTTATTTGATCCACACACAAACCTAGGCATGGAATAAGGAGCCAGTCACAGTAAGCTGAAGCTTAGCTCTGACTAGCCATCCCTGGACTGAGTATGGGAGGTGACAGATGATCTACAGGTTAGAAAGAGTGAGGGAGGAATGGATAGCTGGTTAATGTGCATGCAGTAAACAACTCCCAAGTCAGAATTTAACAACATCTTCTAGTATCTGGTGCTTACGCTATTTTAGGTACTTAACCTGAACATTTTACAAGCACTGCTTCACTTTATTCAATGACTCAATTAGGTTTAGATGATTGATACTTCAATTTTACAGATGTGGAAAGTAAAATCAGAGTGATCATAAAACTTGTCCAAGGTCACAAGGCTATTGAGTGTAAAAGGCTCCTAATATAGTACTTTGAGAAATGTCCCCCTGTCACTTCTCCACCAATAAAATTTCTACCTAAATGACCCCCTTCTGTAGTGGGAGGGAATGCATGCCTTCTTTCATATGAAAGGAAGCAACCTATCTTGACCACACAGCATCAAAAAAATTCTCTCAGTTAATTTTACCCTTCTGCTTGTCTCCTAGGTCTTATCGCTCTATTCTCATGTCTCTTTCCCACCAAGTTTTGACAGTGCTCAAACCCATGTCAGCATCATCCCTGAACTCCATCTCCTTTGAGTGAAAGAGTTGCACAGGCAAGGCAATGCATATCTTGCTTTACTAGAGGAAATTGTCCTTCCACTCATAACCTGTCTTTTTTAAATGACCTAAAACAGGGCAAAGGACAGGAACACATTTTATATTGACCTGTGGCTTCTGGCTCCAGTGACCATTTGTGGAAACAATAAATCCTTGTCTTCTGCTTCTTCATTCCTTAGAAGGTTTCTATTCCATTGACACTTTGTTGAAAAGGCCTTAGAATCCTTGGTGGCAATAAGCTCCGTTGTTGTCTTTCTTCTCTGCTAAACTACCAAATACGATATCTCAGGCTTAAATAATCTTATATACACTGATGATTATTGTTACTAAATCGCCAACCTAGGTTTTCCATCTACCTATCAGACCCACACATTTCACTGTGCATTCATCATCATGGCCATGTGGATACACAGTGTTAACTTCATCTTAGTATAGCTTAGCCTGTATGCATCATATTCTTCCCATTTGAAAGCAATTGTTTACCATTTTCCTTCCATGTAATCCAAAATTCTGAAATGCTTGACTCTTCAATCTCTATTACACAATTTTGTTTTATCGTTCAAATAACTCTTCAAAGTTCCAAGTATCTCTTGATAGTCTCACTTTATCCCAAGGCAGACCTTTGTCATGTATGATGGTCTAGACCTCTGAATCCCATCCTATACCTGCCTCTTTAGTGAGTACTTTCCATGCTCTTAGTGTGTCATTTCCAAAATACCCATCAGACCACACTTTTACATTTACATAATCCCCTGCAGATTTCCCACTTTCAATTTCCTTATTCCAGCTACATAAGGCTTGGCTAGAACTGACATTGTCTACTCAGTGACTGTAATGTGCTTATCATCCCTGCTATCATAGTACCAACCTTGGCATGGCTGTCTTTCCCATCTCTGTATACTTGCCCACCCTTCCTTCCTTTTTATGTTTTCACCTTGAATGTCTTTTTCTGCCAAGGAAAAGTCTATTTTATCTCAATACCTCCCACAGAAAAGAAGGAAACCCTCACCTTCTTGGTTTTATCTTCAAACTGTAAATAGGCTTTAGCTGTTGTCCTTCATATTTATCATTTTATCTTTATGTGATCTACCTATTGCTCACAGGTCACTGATTTCAAAAGTAATATTTTCACTCATCTTACTATTCCTATAACCACCACTGGATCTCCCACCTAGTAGGCTCTTAATAAAGAATATTGAACTAAAATTGGCATTCAACAAATAAGGACCTTCAGTTTTAAGCTTAAGCAAATTAGCATATAGCATGTGACTTCTATTATTCTGAAGACAACTATTAAGATTTAGATACCATTTAGCCATGGGACAAATGAGATTTATGTTGCAGATCAATTAATTAGAGGTCAGAAACACATATCCAGACATTATGTTATCACTAGACATTGGGAAGTCCTTAAATAAGTAATTTATCTCTGTTTGATCTAGATATTTCTTCTGCAAACTAAGATGAAAAGAGTGTTCTCCAAAGTCTCACCACTTTGTAAATATCTGTTCTTAATGAGGGCATAATTAACCACACAGGGCAGACAAACAAGTAGAGGATAAATGTTACCAAACAACGGAGTTGCCCTAAAGTTAAAACAAACAAGCAAGCAAACAAACAAACAAAACTGACTTTCTGTAAATAATCAGAGGTATCTTTTAAATCAAAAAGCAGAAAATGTGTCTCCGTATGTCTCCATAAGATTTTTTTTATAGCTGAGGCTTTCCAGCTAGAACTTTAAACACTCGCCACAAAAAATTGTCATGGAAAATTGTCATTTGGCTAGGAAATGTCTGTCTTTATAGACAGATCAAAGGCACCTCTCTGCCTTCTCCAACACATCTTCAAATCAAGTACACATATTTGTGGTTCTAACTCCTATGGACCAAAAAAATATTAACTTTGTCTTTGATTGTGCAGATCCTGAATATTTATACACCTTTCAAGTCGATGTAGTTTATTGAAGAAAGAACACAGCTCAGTCACATCTATTAAATATTAAGTATTTTGCTGGAAATTCAGAACAGGTACACAGCCCTGTGATCATAACCTCCAGAGATTGGACTGGGTATTCTCTCCCCAACCTATTTGGTTGCAAGGGAGATTAAAAAGAAAAAAAACTGTGCTAAAAGAAAACTGACTTAAATAACACATTGAACAGTGATGTGGTGTTAAGATGAAATGTGTTTGAAGTTGCATATTACATCCAAAAGAGCACTGCCATAATTCATAGTGATTAATGTTAATGTCAAAAATATTAAAGAAAGTAATAATGATTTGTATCTTCATGTAATGGGCTACCCTTTCTTTGATCTTTTATTCTCTTTGATCAATGAAATTAAGGGGCAATAAATTTCAAACCAATAAAGAGAAATTCATCGTCACCCAGCACATTGGTCAGCCTGTGGGAATGACTGCCATGGGAGGTCAGAAAGACAAATGCTAAGGCTGGTGTTAAACGGGGATCAGATAATTTTATGACCATTAATAACGTTTGTCATGCTGCAAGCTCACACACAGATAAGGGGAAATCCAGCTATCCTTCTGGGCCCAGACTAATTACCTTCTGGGTTACAAAGGCACTGCTTGGCCAGCACACAGTGTGGCTGACCACTGCCCTTTCCGAGGGGATTGTGTCAATGGAGGTGAAGAACCAGGTCAGTGAAGACCCTTAAAGCTCTAAGATCTCGGAACAGCTCGGCGCACACTCTCTTTGATTTGTATTTCTTAAGAAAAGAAAAGGAAACCATTAAGCATAGGCTGAAATGCAAATACATCTTTGAAAATCCTAGGCTCCTTTGTTTACAAAATAAAAACAAATCAAGAATGTTTTTAAGCTGATCTGTCCATACTATTTTAGTTTCCCTGATTGCCCAGGACTGTGAGAGGATTGGACACTTGGTAGGAAGGGGACATGTGAGTCATCCCCACAGCCAGGTGTGTCAGTATAGGCGTGCCTCCCCAGCTGCACCCCAGCAGTAGCTGAGTCTCTTCCAGATACTCCACTTCTCAGGGCTTTGGTGCCTTTGCAGATGTCTGAGATCTTCAGTTAGAATGTTAGGATAAATTAAGGGTCCAGTCAGCACTAAAGATTTTATGTAAGAAATCTCTTACGTTCTATCCCCATTCTCCTAACAAAATCCATATATCCACTGGTCTTAATAGTAAGTGCCAATAGCTGCTAAACACACAGGGCATCTGGGAAATGCGTCCAGTCAGTGCTGCATTGCCATCACTTCCATGGATTAGCCAAAGAAATATATATTGTTCCCATGGTCCGTCATCACCTACACATGTGGTCAATTTGTTTGTTGGGTCCTACTCTCTTTGTAGCAAATGCCTGGTGCATCGTGGAAGACAGAATGCATTTATTAGCATCTAACAACCTACAGGTTACTGAAAACTGACCATGATGCTGCTAAATCATGCTATTCACAGCTCTCAGCAGCAGGACCTCATGAGTTTCTAATAGGCTTATAATAAACAGACTCCATTCACCTTCATAAAACTGCAGGGGTAAAACTCAGGTTGGTTGTGGTGGAAAAGATCTTACAGCCATCAGTAATTTATTTCAAAGACACCGTATTTAGGCTCCAGACATTTACAGACCGGTAACTATAACAACACAAGACTAATAACTGTGTTAAGTATCTGATAACGTCTACACTTACTGAAGTTCATTGCTTGAAATACTAGCTTCTCATTGAATAGTAGTACATTTGGACATTTAAAGAAGTGCCAAAAAGGAACAGTTTTTCCATAGCCACATTCAGACAGGAAGACCATAATGTTTTAATACGGTTTCAATAAATATTTATAGCATCAATAGCTTTCTTGCCAATCTGTTAATGTGGATTTCCCCAGAAACCTCTCTGGTATCCCTCTTCTTTTCTCCAAAATCTTTTATAGGTTTCTATGTTCTTGACCCTGATCTTGCAGTTGATTGCTACCACAATGTCAGTTTAATGTCTAAGGGCAGTCATCCCCTCCTTGACTGTAGCCTTCCAGCAACCAACCCACTTAGAGCTTGTGCTAAAGAGTTAACTTCAATGTTAAGATGTAAGAGCCATTCCTGAGCACTGATTTTTTTTTCTTTTTTCAGGGAGAAAGGCCTGGGATGATAATGTAAATTAGGGTTCATCTTCATTTATAACTTCAAGAATACTTTAGATCCTTATGTTGTCTAAATTTGCGGCGGGATGGGGTGAGGAGAATTGAAGACAATGAGTGCTGAAACCTCTTGGAAAGTTTTGGCACAATGTGGTACCAAAGGGTTTTTCACTTTTAATATAGGGGACAAAAAGACTCAGCATGGTTGAATATCTTTAGATAAATATTTCTGCCGCCAAAGGGAAAACAGAGTCCCTAAGCTGAGAGGAGATTTTGTAAGTACTAGCATCAGAAGATTAGTACAGCCCAGCTTGAGAACTAGACCACTCAGAAAACAGACAAAATGGGATTGTGCAACCCAGCTCTGCTCCGACTGTTTGCTGGTGAGGCATTAACTGTAGTAAGCACGTGTACTGCTCACTTATCCTAATAAAAGTTTAACATCCTTCTACAGAATATTCATTTCAGAACCTTCAGTTCTTTTGGCTATAGATACGCTTTGAAAGTACAAATCTTTAAAGTGAAGTAAATTCAACAACCGCTGGTGTGAGTGTTCACACATCACAGGAGCACAGCTGTTTTTGGTAGCACCAAATCAAAATTCAACGCTGCCTCAACCTTCTATTTTTGTAAGAGATATTGTGTTTATGTTCTGTATCACTTCCATTCGCTCCCACAACCAGACTGAAAAATGAACTGCAGTCCCCCCAGTGAAGTTAGAAGGGAGCCGTGCTGGTCTCAGATGAGTAGGTGTTTGCTGCCAGTATATTTCTGTGAGCATGAGTGCCAAACCTGAACCCTGCAGTGCTAATGGTCGGATAGTCTCGGTTTCAGGCCAGTGACTCCCAGAGGATACCATTATCTGGAATCTGAGCCCTAGGAAGAAAGCCTAAAGTTGTAATGCCAATGTTCCTCCCTAACATAGGCTCTATCCTAGTGTCCTCGCAGTTGTTTATAAGCTTCTACTTGACACTTACTAAAGATATCGACTCCCTTTTCTAGAAACATACAGTTTTAATATTGAAAAGCAGCTCTTGACATATTCAAGTTGTCATTTGGGATGACAGATAATCTCGTACCCTAAAGTGCTTTTGATTTGATGTTGTAAAGTTTTACCATATTTAATAGAGACTCATCCACATCATAAGATGATAGGTAGCAAATTACCCCCAACCTAGACCATTCTGTCACCTCCTCCTGATGTTCATATTTCCTCTTAAATTTTCCACACCTAGATGTGGGCTTCCCTTCTATAGACAGACCACAAATAGCAGTTATCAATTAGAACTGAATAAGCTAATCCCTAGGAGATCCCAAGCTGTTTTACTAAAGGTGTCCTCACTGACTTTTTAAGCCTCAG
>CM053757.1:26258218-26317847 GCA_028658305.1 Pachyuromys duprasi
ATTTGTTCATTCAAACAAGCATTGATCATACCAATCTGGGTCCTCTTGCTTGTATATAGGATGATTCTCATGCACAAATTTTACCCACAGAAGCACACTCCCCATCTCTCAGAATCTGAGAGTTTCTAGCTATGCGCAGAGCAAGCCCTGGCCTTGTGGCTGCTCTGGGCCCTGTTGTCCTATCTTCTTTCCAGGAGGGAGTGACGGACCACATGCTGTTTGTGCCACAGGGACCAAGTCACTCATTCTGAATACTTAGTGTGCCGAGCCAAGGGAGGGGCACAGCTCCTGGCCTGTACAAGACACTGCAAGCTCTCCCAAGATTTTCTTTTCTTGTCTAGTTCCTTCAACTTCCATATCCTCTTCAAAAAGGAGGTGTGTGCTCAGCCAAATGCAGAAAAGCCAGGTGAAAGGCTAAAATCGGCAGAAGACAGATCACAGCACCTGTCTAGAAAGTCTGATTTGGGTGGCGTAAGACACTGTGGCCCAACAGAAGAAAATGAGATGGAGAAGAGTCAGAGAAAGTTTTGATATAAAACTTGAAAATACTTTGAAATAAAAGTCCACCATTGATACGCCTCTAACACAGCCCTGTTATACATATGAACAAGGACCTAACAGGAGGACTTCAGAACAAACTTCTTTAGCTAAGGGAGGGGAAACACTAACAAATAAAAATGATTTATTAGACTTCAGATCAGCCAGGTAAATTATTCTCCTGAGCTATCACATGACTACCACAGGAAATGAAATGATTGTGAGCCAATTTAAAGACTGTAGCACAATGATACAGGGTGCGTGGCTTCTATAATGAGTGGAAAGCTATAAGGTGGTTAGCTAAAAATTCTTCATACAATCCAATGCACAATAATGTCCATGGAACTGAAGAAATAAGCACTTATATCAATTAACTCTTTGTGTAATTTTTCAAGAGCAAGAACTAAAGATTAGATAATAAAAACATAAAAGTGAAGCATAGACAGAGAGTCACAAATTCATATCTCTACCCCAGATCCATGTCAAAGGAGAGCTATTTCTTTGAAAATAGGATTGAGAAACCAAAACAAAATAGGACTTCAATGGCAAATTACATTCAGTGTAGGAGGGTGTTTCAAATCTCACTAAACATCTTCATTATGATATAGGCCAGAGAAATAAACAGCAAGTTAATTAAACTTACAGGTAGCATTAATTCAACATAAGGGGCAAGGAGTAGTGAGATAATAAAAAGCCTTTGGAGGTTAGGAACAGGCGGAGCAAAGAGGAATTCGAAAAAGTGCACGTATTTAACAGAATGAAGCCCTCAGTAAACAGGACAGTTAATAGCAAATGCGACTGGTTGTGCCAAAAATTAGGTATGTCCTAGATGCAATATTTTGGGAAGATCCTTACCAGCATTGTTTGGCTTCCCCAACCTGACAAAAAATAAAATAATGATAGATACAGGGAATGACCATTCATAAAATGACACCTCTGTCTTGGAGGAAAGCAAATATTTGCCTCTGCCACAGTATAGTACATACTTGTTATAAATTGAGAATTCACAAGAAAACTTACATGGAAAAGAAAACACCTCATCTATTTGAATGTAATATATGTAATATGTAATAAATAAATGATACCTGTATGCCCGTATATTGTCTTAGAGGAGACTGTGAAAACACAATCTAGGCGCAAAGAGACATGATACAGAGCATGGTGTCATTGTCAGTGGGTGGAACAAATGAATCAGAATTGAGATTGAATTTTTAAATAAGCAGTTGCCTTAACTTCAGAGTGGTTAAGCTAACCAATTCTATAATTATATATTTGGTCATATTATTCCTCCAATAATGAAATTCCAAGGATCACTTCAGCAGTAGCATCAAACCAATGTGTATATTTACTCATAAAAATTCATATGAAGTTAACTACCGTGCGGTTCCTTCCAGCTTTCTTTTTTCTCCAATAGAGTGAAATTAATGTGTGCAATCTAATGAGATATGCTGCAATTAGAGAACGACCGTGCATAGTGATATCTCCGCTTGTATATGTTTCAAATGAAATAGAGTCTGTGGTGACATTTCAGGAATCGAAAGAATGAAAAGCAAAATTAAATTGCTATTAGATTTCCAATTGCAGCTGGGTACCTGAATACAAAGTCAATCTGCAAAAAGCTGAGTTTTTTCTTTAATGTACCTCCACCCATATTAAAATAATTTGATATGTATGTAGGTTTGATGTATATTCATGAGAAAGTGTAGCCTAGCTTACAAACCAAGAAATATTAAAACACTGTCATTTATAACAGAAAACGCACCAGAAGTCTTAATATACTCCTGAACCCTTCTACCATTTGAAGACAGATGCTTGAAGATGGTCTTAATCCTGATTGTAGCTAGGGTTCCTGTGAGTAAAACATGTAGTAAGTAAAGTGGAGTCCAGAAACCCCAGGACTTACAGATTCAAAAGGACTCAGCATTGCTATACAGGGAAGTACTGGAGGAAAATAAAAATAACAAACCTAATATTCCCAACACACTCCTGAAAATTTTACACTTTTCTATTTCTTTCTTAGTTTTCTGTTTTCTTTTTTTGTTTTTTAACAACTAGAAGAAAAATGAGTAGTATAAGCAAAGATGTTAAGGTAAAGTCATACATTGTATCATCTAATTCTATCTTCTTTTTTGTGACACTGAGCATTAAACCTAGAGTTTCATGTATGCTGGGCAAACACTCAACCACAGAGCCACATTCATGGGCTTCCTTTTACCTTTCACTCTGAGACAGGGTCTCACTAAGCTATGCGTGCTTACCTGGTGCTCACTCTGTAACCCAGGATGGCTATAAATTTGTGACTTCTCTTTCTCAGTGTCCCAACTATCTAGGATTGATTACAGGTCTCTGATGCTGGGCAGGCTTAATTATAGCACCTGTAAGTTAAGTGAACCAATGAAAAAATGAAGTCAGCTTGATGAATGCATTCTCAAGCTGTGAAGGTAGCCAGGAGCCGTCAGCAGTTAGCTGGGGCCCTGTGAGTAGCATGTGAAGGCGGAAGCCACACAGAAATACTTCATCCGCTGCCTCTGCTTTGTTGAGATAGTTGGTGACTATTTGAGGTTTCCCACAAGTCTTTCCCCTTCCTGCACTTCCTACAGTTCACCAAGCACCAACTCCTCCACCAAGCTGTGAGATGAGGAATTGTATCAAACCTCTAGTCTTAGAGAGGCAAATAATTATTTCCACTATTATTTAAGGATTTAAGAAAAGCAAACCACAAATACAGTAAACAACAGTTAAATGCTTCCATGCAGAATATATATGGGATGAGCAAATAAAAGTATATATACACACACACACATATACCCTATTACATGATGTAAGACTCTTACATAAGGGTTGGAATTTAGCTCATGGGTGGAGTGTTTCTTGCACGGTCACAGTCTTGAGTTCAAACACCGGAACCATAATGAAAGAAAAGATTCTGATGTTATAGTATCAATTCCTCTATCTGGAAAACATGAGCAACAAATCCTTTTCCTGCAAAAAATACACCAAGTCATAAATATTGAATGGCAGGGTAGGTGTTGCAGTGTGAGCGCTTTTACTTAGTAAAGACAAAAGCTTCCCTTAATGAGTATCAGTGTTATCCAGAAAAATGCAGCTAAATTACTCCTGTTTGTATGCTTGCCTTATTTCAAATGATGCCATTCTGAATGTTTCATGGCCCTCTCTTTTTAGTATTAGAAACAAAACACCTATAATATATTTTCATATGAAAGACAAGAAGAAAATGTACAAAATCAGTGTAAAATAAACCTAAACTGATTAGCTATCTTTCACTTTTTAAACTGCACCTTCAACAAAAAGAAATATCAGGTAAAATTGCCAACAAGCCATTGAAAGGCCACTCATCAGTGCTAAAGACCACAATCAACTTGTCATAATGAGCTTCGTATCTAAGGAAGACAAACATAAGCAACAGCTCAATGCTCAAACCCACAGCTTGAAAGATGGAGTTCAGATGGGTACAAATTGAACTTGGGCCAAACTACTTTATCCTGCTCACCTTGTTCCATAAATCAAGTAGAAAAATAACTGTACATCAGCAATGTTGTATATTAGTTCAGTTTTATTGGACTGAATTTCATTATTTGATAAAGTGAATTTCTCTACAAAATAGCATGAATACAAAGATATGAATTATATATGTGCTTCATCACAATATACTCTCTTGCCTCTAACTTTAATGCTGTTCCTGCAAATATTACACACACACACACACACACACACACAAACACTTTCCTCTTGATCTAACAGTGTCCGTCCAGTCTTTGACACTGTGAACACTATTCATACAAGCTTCTGTGATTTTCCTGTGTTTGACCTCTATACCTTGTTGATGACTTCCTGTTACACTGCTTCCATGAACCTACTTGATGTTGATTCTAATATTTATACCTCAACTTTTGAGCTGGAAAAAAAGTCCTTTATATTTTTTTCCTGTGGGATTCCCCACATTCCACTACAGAGAAACTTCAAGAAAAATAGAGATAACGAGGATGAAGGTGAAAATTTTCTTAAGCTGAATTAGAGAGAAAATATGTAAATAGCTCTGTAATGCTCCCACGATTTCTACAACTATGAAATACTGGAAGAAGTTTAAGAATACGGTATCTATGGGCTACATCTGAGCAGGGGTTCTAGGTTATCTTCATGAATGGTCCTTGGTTGGGATATCAGTCTTAGAAAAGAATCCTGTGTCCAGATTTTTTGGTTTTGTTGCTCTCCTTGTGGCAGCTCAGTGTCCAAGCGGGTTCCCTAGTAATGGGAAAAGAGACTCTCTCTGACATGAACACAACTTTACCAGGCCACAGAGGAAGACAATGCAGCCAGTCCTGATGATACCTGATAGGCTAGGGTCAGGTGGAAGGGGAGGAGGACCTCCCCTATCAGTGGACTGGGGGATGGGCATAGGAAGAGTAGGGAGTAGGAGGGAACCAGGGAGGGGGCTACAGCTAGGATACAAAGTGAATAAACTGTAATTAATAAAAAATAAATAAAAATTTTAAAAAAGAATAGAGTAACCATAGTTTCAGCGCAGTTGGAGTTTGGTGCCCTTGGGTGAAGGCAGAGAAGTGGGAGAAAGGAGAAAGAACCCAATTCAGCTTTTCATTGCTTGATTCATAAACATACATACCTGAAAAGTTCTCCTGGCCAAGTATTTATTAAAATCCTCACCCTGTCTGCTTATAAACAATTTGAGAAGTCAGAGACTACAATATGCATAGCACTGTTCAAGAAGTGACCTTCTCAGCTGACTTTATTATGAGCTATGAAAGCACTAGCTAATAAATCACAAGGGCACTTAGTTGATTTCCAAGATTTTATTTTCTAGGGTTTTCAGTTCCTTCATAAAGCCCTCCCAACAAAGATCCTAACTCTTTTATGACTCCCCCTGACAATACAAAACCCCAAAGCAAAGGCTCCAGGAACATGGGTCCCAACAAAGCTTGAGGGACAGCATTCAAGTGAAATTCTAAGGCCAAGATTTCCAGTTGCACCCCTGGACATCTCTAGTGTGGTTTATTTGTTGTTCAATTATATACATGCAATTTCTTGCTGGTTTTACCCTTGAGTATGTATTCTACAAAAGCTCATAAAATTCTTAAAATTAGCTATACCTGTAATCTTATAATATTCCCCAGACTGTGAGTAAAATTGTACTTATTCACTTAAAATTAATATCCTTTTCTTGGTTCTCTGTGGAATTCTGACAAAACACTGAATTTAATGTTCATATACCTGGGTATTTTAATCCAACAATCATGCCTATCTATCCTCTAACCATGGCAAAGCAAGATTAGAAAATGGCCTGCTGTTCACAGCCTGAACCAGTGAAATAAACGTTCTTGGAGGTCATTTCAGTAGCAAGAAGACCCAAAAGCCTCTCAAAGCTTTTAAAGGAGTCAAAATGGGCAACAGGAAAAAATGAAGCAGGTGGAAAAAGGATCTCCGATCTGAGGAACTCATTCATTTTTTTTTCTGTGACTTTAATTATGTGTATCTGTAAAGGAAGTTCACAACTAAGGACTAGACACAGACCATAGCCCATTTATTGTCTCAAGTAGTGCATTCGAATCAAGGCTCAAGACTGTTCCTTATCAAAATTCTGAACTTTTAAAATCTATACACACTAGGATTGCACATTATAATTCCTCATAGCTTTTGTGGAAATAAATTCTTGCCTAAATTGGTCACTGAACTGAAAAACAAATACTCTTGGATAACTCAAATGGATGGTTTTTATGAAGCACACATATGGCATTTGAGGGATAATCACTTCTGTAGAAGACACCTTTTAGAAAATCTGATCCATTTTTCTGGGGCTGAGCTTTTCCATATTGAAACAGCGGCTGTAGTTCATATCCGAACACCTCTCTGATCAGTTACTGAGAACTCCTGGATAATTTCTAAAGGCTACATGTCCTTGGGTCCAATTCCAGTTTACAGAGTTAGACCTGCCAGAGGTGATGGTCAGATTGTTGCACGGTTGGCAACTCTTGAGCAAAGTCTGAAGCAAAGCAAGTAGGCAACAGCAACAAGCCTGCAGGAAGTGATCTTCTGAAGAGGAAGGGGGAAGGTGAAGAACAGGAAGAAAAGGCTGCCAGCAGGCATGAGCAGTCATCACACAGAAGATGGAATCTCTGGCTTTCTGCAAAGCTCCTTCCCTGTTCTTCTCAGGACTCTCCCGCCCCCTGCTGATAGAACCCAGCATTTCTTGCTTCTCCATTAGGTTTTTGTTACTATAGAGACAGAAGCCAGGAGAGAGGTAAAGATGTTAAACATGGAGCTGGCTCTTAAATGTAGGGAAAAGAGAAAGGTCAGAAAGACGAGACAAACAAATGGAAGAGAAGAGAAGAGTGAGTCTACATAGGGCAGAGCCCACAAACACTTAGCACCCACCGGGATCTGAACAAATAACAGAAAAATATGGATGGATTCCTGGAAAAGGCAGAGGACATGGTGGTAGTAGCAGGACACAGAGCATGGGAGCCAGGGAAAGGCCAGCCCATTTCAGGTAGGTGGGAGGGAAAAAAAGGCAGGAATGGCTTCTCTTTTATCATTTTCCATGTTTTTAAATTTCATCATCTAGAGGTATAAACTAATTAATATGGTTTTATAGACTTCAAAACCCAAGCTGGCTTCTAGCCTGTATTGATTATGCAATGAGATGTGTGGGCTTCTGAGATAGTGATGATGAAGAAGAAAAAGGACAAGAGGAAAAGGTAGACCAGCTATATGAGGTGACTTGGTTTGCCCCATCTTAGAATATGGGATTAGAAAAATACTATTTATAATAGAGATGCTGAGGGGATCTCTGTGAAATATTACATCTCACTGCTTTCATTTTGAGGAGCTATTGGCTGTCTTTCTCTAAATCTAAAACAAGTAACTCATCCGTTCAGGTGGATCTCTCTAACTAACTACAATGAAGGCAGACAGAAAAAGAATAGACCTGCCTTATATTCGTCGTATGTGGAAACTTATGTAAACCAAATTTTTAAAAAAGATTGTAGAGGTGTTTGTGAAGATACTAAACCTAGTGCTGAGTGTACAAAGGTTGTGGGAATGAGCAAAGACCCTGGCCACATAATCTCAGACAAATATGCTGCAATGGTAGCCCTTTTAGTTGTCTGTGATAACATCTTCATGAAGATGGAAATAACATTTTGACTTTCAGATGAACACACTAGATATTATCAGGACAAGTGACTTGCCAAGTATCAGAAGGCCAGTGAAGAAAAGCATTTACTTCTCTGGACTCTAGGACTGAAGGTGGAGCTGAAGGGAATGGGCAGACATTTCATGGCAGAGATAGGGAAATACCTGCCTCACTGCTGCTCCTCAAGAAAGGTTCAGATAAACTAAAATAGTAATGTTATCCTATGGGCTCATTAGAAGACAAAAGGGACCATTTAAATTTTGGGATTGTCCTCTATTATATTTTTATGAGGAAAACATAATAGGTATGACTTTGAGTTAAGGCTAAGGGTTTGCATCAGTAGGTAAACTATTAGAGAGGCAGGAAATACTTTACTTCCTAAACCAGAATTTACCACATCACAATGGGATTTATTCAGCCAAAGATCCTGATATGACAAATGCATATAGTCCATACAACAAAAGAGAATTTGCTGTCAGGGTAGAAAAGACTTTACTAAAATATAATTCTGCTTAATTAGAGTTAGGAGCTGTAATTCTCGCTTTGCTGTTTTGAAGTTTAAGAATTATTTTACAAGTCTCTAGTGATAACACAGCAAGCCCCAAAACATGAATACAGATTCATAAATGTTAAACCTTAAAGGGTTTTATTGGGTAGTTTCATGAAGATGTTATCATGTAGTAAGTTACAAAATGTAAATCTAGAAGTAAGCAGACTGCATCCCCCAGCTGCCTGGTCCTATCAGTGGTAGAGCTTGGTCTGCTAGAGATTGATGTTGGTAAGCACACCAGGATGTGTGTGTGTGTGTGTGTGTGTGTGTGTGTGTGTGTGTGTGTGTGTGTGAGTATGTATCCGTGTGTCTGTGTCTGTGTGGAGGGAGAAGTGTGTGTGTGGGAACATGTATATATATGGCACATAGCTCAGAGCTTTACACAAAAATATTCTTCCAGCCTTTGTACATATAACCAATGGTAAAACCGTTATATTGATTTCTTATGCATTTATAAGAAAAATACCAGTGCTTGCCTTATCAAAAGAAATTTAGAAAGGAAAAAGGAAGTATTAATCAGCAATAGGAAAAGCAAATATACCTTTTCATGTGCTTTGGTGAAACATAAAACATGCTAGTGGAGTCATAGGTAAATCAATACAAAGAGTACTGTAGGGAGAAATCTCACAGTATCTACTCCAATGTCGATGAATAATGCTTTTTCATAACCAGAGGCTCATTAACTCCAATATTAGGAGTTGACTCCAAGCCAACAAGGTACAGGGTTTCCTGGCAAGACGCGAACAAGGATGCTAGTTTTAGTGTCTCACAAAGAACAGAAATATACATGGCATATTGATAAAATAAATTATAACATATTAACTTCATGGAATTTTAATGCTGTGATAAAGATTGCACTACTCTGTATTCAAGAAAATAATGATAACCTATGGCCAGAAAGAAAAAAAAGTGAAGATGTATGAAACAAAAATATCTAATTCCATATGCAAAATATTCATATTTAATACATAGAACAAACAGCAACAATATTTTCTTGCAAGATTTTTGATATTTATTGTCTTCTTTATATATTCACAAGTCCTTTAAAACAATTATAATGACCGTGTACTATGTTCAGAGGAAAATTTCAGCAAGTATAATTTGGTTTATTTATTTTTCCTGAAACTCATTTAAAAAATAATATAATAGATATATGTGAAGAACAGGTTTATTTTCCAAATAACTTTCATGTGTAACAATGATAGGGCAAGCAGAATTGTATTTATATTTTTAAAATAGGTTTACATAAAAATAAATGTGATGTATTCATATCTCTAGAGCTTTCGTGTGTGAAAGAGTATTTGAACTCAGATAGACATGTCATGGCCAACTCATTAGGTGAACTGGGACCATTTATTCCCCTAAATCTTTAAATGTGAAGCATTTCTAAAGACATTTTCACACACACACACACACCCTCTAAACATTTAAAATACAAAATAATTCTTACAAAAAAATAAAACCATATGTCAAAGTTTCTCAGTACGCATGAGAATCTTGAAGTCCTGAATTCACTATACAACTGAAACACAAACTCTTCTGAACTTAAACAAAAACAAAGTTGATATGTGACTACTTTATTTTACTCAGCATCTTATATGTAATCCTGTGTTGGCACTAAAATGTTGATTGATCTGTGAGGAGAATAACAACAGCCTCTGCTCCCAGAAGTTCATTCACTGGAGAACTACTAGTCTAACGACAACAACAACAAAAAATTCATGTTGATGAGAATATGAACTAAACTTTAGGCTTGGGTGTTTCTGCAGAAGAGAAAAAGTTCCACACATTCCTAAGTCAAAAATCACATTGCAGGACATCCGTTCATCCCTGTCACAGAACCATTCAAATTCAGCCTCCAAAAGCCAATAGACAGCTTTGGGGATCAGAAGGAAGAAATCCTCTGTCAGTTTAGGCTAGGAAACCTTAGTTTCTTTGAACACAGACTAGGATTTTTGAGTTTAGATTTAATTTTGAAATGGACAGGAATAGACTCCTGGGTCTATTTTGAACAGAGAAGTTGTGGCAACTGATACAGTGAAATTGTTAGTGAAGGGTGATAAAAAGTAACAACTGATGAACAACACAATAGTTTCAAAGAAGCAAAGGCAATGTTGGACTTAGACACCTGAGAACACAGGATCACTGAAAGGAACAGCAGGAGCTCAGCAACCTACTCTGAAATGGAAATGAAGTCTTGTATACTCCTTTCACTTCCCTTCAGAAGAAACTACAGATCCCAGTGCTGGTCCATGTCATTCTTAAATACTAGCAAGTGACTGCTTAACCCTGTGCACACAGAGCTGCATTTGCCACAGTAAAACAGGATTATGGACTGGGTTATCCCTGAAGGAAACCAATAAGCAACTGCTGTCTTAGACAAAGAATGTGTTATAGCTACATAGATGAGTGTCACCAAGTCAAACATTTTAACATTTATGAAAGGGTATTTGGGTCGTGTTGTTTGTTGTTGAAGTTTCATGCACACGAGGGGTGACAAGAGACAGATGAGCTGAAAGAATTCAGAAAGATATTCTTAAGCAAAGAGACACAGACAGAAATGTCTTTGTCATTTTTACTTAATTTTTAATATACTGATTCGATTGGGTGGGATGCTTAGTTAAAAGACAGGAAGAGGGGTATAGTTGTAGAGAAGAAACTAGCTAACCGAAAGCCTAGTGTATAGCAGGTATCATGGCACATACTTGATCAAACAAGTAACAGGACAGGGTCCTACCACAGACGGCCCCTGAAAGACTCCACCTAACAGTGTATCAAAGCAGAAACTGAGACTCATAACCAAACCTTCGGCAGAAGGCAGGGAATCATATGAAAGAAGGGGGAATTAATATGATCTGGAGAGATAGGAGCTCCACCAGGATCAAATATATCTGGGCACAGGGGTCCTATATGAGACTATTTCTCCAACCAAAGACCATGGGTGGATATAACCTAGAACCTCTGCTTGCCTGTAGCCCATGGTAGCTCAGTATTCAAGTGGGTACCCTAGTAAGGGAAATAGGGACTATTTCTGACATGAACTTAATGGCGAACTTTTTGACCTCCCCACCCAGCAAGGGAGGAGCAGCCTTCTTAGGCCAGAGGAGGACTTTGCAGCCAGTCCTGAAGAGACCTGATAAAGCAGGGCCAGATGAAAGGGGAGGAGGTCCTATCAGTGGACTTGGAAAAGGGCAGGGAATAGACGAGGGAGGGTGGGATTGGGAGGGAATGAGGGATTGGGATTCACCTGGGATACAGAATTAATAAAATGTAACTAATAATCAAAAAGAAACATTCTAATCATAGTTCTGTAGCAATATTATGCTTATTTAAAATATATGGAACACAGACTGGTGATATGAATACTCTACACCTCCAAAGCCCTGAAACAAGGGGCCATAACAATTTTTTCTGAGTAAAATAACATACTTATAGTATTTAACAAGCATCTAACCATGATGCATTAATTTTGTGATAATTTACCAAAAATAAGATGTTTTCAAATACTTCGAACTAATGACTAAGCTCATTAAAAAATAGTGATTCACATTTAGTTTTGGTAAATCTCTGTTCTTAAAGTTAACTGGATTGCCAACTAGCCTGTTTGGAAGGCAGCCACATTAAATTTTATCTAATCATTTATTCCTTGAGTGAATGCTAGACTTGTGACTTTCTTCAAAAAGTAATCAATCTGCATGCATGTATTTTCTCATAATACTTTCTACCAGCCTTCTTGAATAATTTGCATCTGAACAGCCAAGTCACTATACAAAGACTGTTCTCTGGACCAACAGTGAAGCAGAAAAGTACAGTTAAATCTAGATTCTACACATAATTAAAATGTAGGTTAATTATTCCCAGATAATAACTTGGAAGCTTTTTGCAAGGCAGTTTCTACTTGGGATAGTGGGTGCATTACCAGAGAGCATGCTGGCTTGGGGGTGCTTACTACTAAGATCATAACAGAGAGTAGTTTTGCAAAGAGATTATTTTAATTCATTGACTCCCAGTTTCTTCTCTAATTCTGGTCAACAGTGCAAATATATACAGTCATCCTTAAGGGATACAAGGACAAAAGAATGACATTTTTATTAAATGCATTTTGCTTTGAAAATTATCTACACTTTTGCACTCATGCTGAGTTTATAATATGAATATCACATCTAATTTCTTTGAATCTCCAAAGATTTTCAAATAACCCTCTGATGGTTTGTGGCCACACAAACCAATAAAAGGATTATATGCATCGAGGCATACGGCTTCCTCATCTGTGACAGGTATAATGTGAATAAGACTCTTCACATATTAAGCCAAGCATAATTCTGGAATTTAGTAGTATAAGTTAATATCCTGCACTTCGTTTTTAACCACTACACAATGTCATGCATTAAAATATTGAAAGCTGTGAGTTGCTAATGAAGTTTAGTTACAAGGAAGAGTAAGAATTCTTGTTATTGTCATTGGACTTGACCTCATGTCCAGAATGCTAAAAATACTATTTTAGGACTTGTAAAAAGGCTCAGTGGATAAAGTGCTGGCTGTGTATTTATGGGGAACTGAATTAGGCTCATCAGAACCAATAATGTTCTATGCCTGTTATATTAGCATTGCTATGGTGAGATGCAGAATTGAGGTGGTGGAGTGGGTGTTGTGGGCCAGCTAGTCTGGCATACACAGTAGTCAGGAAGACAGCCTGTCCCAAGTCAGTGACTGGGTATGGAATTGAAGGACTGGAGGGTACACACCGCATAGCACTTGGTGAATTTCAATAGCTGCTAATATTCTTTATAGCAAAGAATAGCTGTCCTAGATATCTGAGATTTTGTACACATGAAAACACATGTGTTTAATGTAAAGACTCTTAAAATTTAAGAGACACTGACATTCTTATAAAGATATCACATAAAGTGAGTTACCACTTTGCGTTGCACAAAGGAAAACACAAACACATTCATTTAAATAACATTGAGTTCCCCCTGTGTGGACTACTCCCACCCGAAGTGTGATGCCTGCTTTTGCATTACTGGAAGATGGTTCTGTCCCTTTCCCCTCACCATACACCCTTCATCACTTGCTGATCTTCTCCACTGCAAGTGAGCATTGGTCACCTTGGAACTAAACCAAATGTATTATCTTAATAAATTTAGACTCTAAAAAAAAAAAGAAAGAAAAGAAACACTATCAGGAGGATTAAAATAGCGAACATGGCAATCCTACCAAAAGCAATCTACAGATTCAATGCAATTCCCATCAAAATACCAACACAATTCTTTACAGGCATTGAAAGAACAGTTCTCAATTTCACACGAAAAACCAAAAACCCAGAATTATTAAAATAATCCCGTACAATAACAGATCCTCTGGAGGTATCTCCATCCCTGATCTCAAGCTGTACTATAGAGCAACAGTAATAAAAATTGCATGGTACTGGCATAGAAACAGAATGGTGGGTCAATGAAATCAAATAGAAGACCCAGAAATAAACCTCACACTTACAGATACTTGATTTTTGACAAAGAAGCCAAAACCATATAACGGAAAAAAGACTGCATCTTCTACAAATGGTGCTGGTCCAACTGGATGTCTACATGTAGAAAAATTCAAATAGATCCATATTTATTACCCTGCACAAAACTAAAATCTAAGTGGATCAAAGACCTCAACATAAAACCAGACACACTAAATCTGTTAGAGGAAAAAAAAATGGGAAAGAGCCTTAACCTCATTGGCATAGTAGGCAACTTCCTGAACAGAACACCAACAGCACAGGCTCAAACAAAGATCAACAATTAATAAATGGGACCTCATGAAACCGAAAGCTTCTGTAAAGCAAAGGACACTGTTGCCAGAACAAAACGACAGCCTACAGACTGGGAAAGGATCTTCACCAATCCTATATCTGACAGAGGGCTGATATCCAGAATATGTAAAGAACTTAAGAATTTAAACACCAACAAACCAAGTAATCCAATTAAAAAATGAGGTACAGAGCTAAACAGAGAATTCTCAATAGAGGGATATCAAATGGCAGAGAAACACTTAAAGAAATCCTCAATGTTCTCAGTCATCAGGGAGATGCAAATCAAAACGCCCCTGAGATTTCACCTTACACCCATCAGAATGGCTAAAATAAAAAACTGAAATGACAACATAGGCTGGAAAGGATGTGGAGAAAGTGGAACCCTCCTCCATTGATGGTGGGAATGTAAACTTGTACAACCACTTTGGAAATAAATTTGGTGCTATCTCTGAAAATTTGGAATAATGCTACCTCAAGATCTAGGTATACCACTCCTAGGCATATATCCAAAAGAAGCTCAAGTACACAACAAGGACATTTGCTCACCATGTTTGTAGCAGCTTTATTCATAACAGCCAGAACATGGAAACAACCCAGATGTCCCTCAGTTGAGGAATGGATACAAAAATTGTGGTACATTTACACAATGGAATACTACTCAGCTATTAAAAACAAGAAAATCATGAAATTTGCAGGCAAATGGTGGGAACTAGAAAAGATCATCTTTTGTGAGGTAACCCAGAAGCAGAAAGACACATATGTAATATACTCACTCATTAGTGGATATTAGCCACATAATATAGAATAAACACACTAAAATCTATACTCCTAAAGAAGTTACACAACAAGGAAGACCCTAGGGAAGATGGTCAATCCTCAATCAGAAGAACAAACATGACAGACAGCAGAAGCAGGAGAAGAGAGGGAAGAGGACAGGAGCCTACAAAGATGGCCTCTGAAAGACTCTACTGATCGAGGTATTGAAGCAGAGGTTGAGACACATAGCTAAACTTTGGGCAGAGTGCAGGGAATCTTATGAAAGAAGGCAGAGATAGAAAGACCTGGAGGGGATAGGAGCTCCCAAAGAAGGCCAACAGAGTCATAAAAACTGAGCCCTGGGAGCCCTGAAGAGGCTGACACCCAACCCAATGACAATGCATGGAGAGGACCTAAAACCCCAGACTGAGTCTCCAAGTGGGTCCCCTAGTAAGGGGAGCAGGGACTTCTCTGGCATGAACTCAATGGCAGGCTCCCTGATCACCTCCTGCTGTGAGGTGCATCCTTGCTAGTCCACAGTGGAAGAAGACAATGCAGCCAGCACTGATGAGACCTGATTGGCCAGGGTCAAATAAAAGGGGAGGAGGACCTCCCCTATCAGTGGACTATAGGAGGGGCACAGGGGAAGAAGAAGGAAGGAGAGTGGGATTATTTATGCTGAAATTTGGATATGATTTCCCTTCTTTACTGTAGTTGGCCATCACGGTATCTACCTCTCATATTTGTGGTGCACATCATAGTTAGGTATCCCTCCACATCTGCTTCACTCCTCTGATGTTCAGTTCACTCTTCACATGTGTCCATGTGAACCTCTACCTTACAGCCTCACACTCAGTCACTGTTAAGGTCTTGTTTAAACATGTACAAATTAAGTTTTTTTTTTCTCTGTCGTTGACACTACATCTATGGAAGTAAAACCCCAAAACAGGTAAAGTGTGATGGAAAGATTCAGTATATTTCAGTGCTGAAGAGCATAAAGTAAATACATCTCATAGTATGAGGTAATTCAGATAATTTATTCAAATACAAACTTTTATAGAGCCAATAACTAACACCTGTTTAGCATGCATTGTGGATTGGGTTTAGAGCTTAGACTGATATACCATGTCCGGAGTGGTTTAACAGTTTGCCACACAGCTTGGCCCACACAGCTAGTACACACTAGAACCAGAACTGTAACCTATATACTCTGATTCTGAAGAAAACTTGCCATATTATCATTTAATAATGAGCTGAAATTTATGAATCAAGAGCCTCTCAGAGGTAAGCAACCCTAGACAGTTACAGAAGGGTGTGACTAAGACATTTGATTCAGGCCTGGATCCATGACCAAAATATTGCCAGATACAATCAGACCAGCAGGGCTGGCAAGGTGGTCCTATGGGTAAGGCCACCTTCAACGCACCCTGGAAAACCTGATTTCAGCCCATGCAACCCACGTGGAAATGGTGAGAGAGCACCGGTTGTACACTGGTGTCCTCTGACATCCACCTACATGCTTTGGCACACATGCCCCCAGAATAGTCCTTGTACACACAAAATAATAAAACTTTTCAAGGAAGAAGGACCCTGCTGCCCTTTTGACATGCATAAAATAAAAATAAATATATTTTGAAAATCATTTCTTCTTTACAACCTTCAACAGCTCAAACGTGAGAGCGCAGCCTGTCCAGTCAGAACGAAGCATAGGCCTAGCTTTCTGAGTCTTTCTGTGAGGTTTATGTTCTGTGCATTATACAATGCAATGGGAAATTAAATCAACACAGTTATTTATAGCATTTAAAAAATTTTACCCTAATTAATTTCCTATAGTCCTGTATTTTGGTTCTGCAGTCATTATTTAAGTAAATTTACCTCACATACATAATTTCATTCCCCTAACCCAAAGCAAGCCACTTTCCTGGACTTGACCTACCACAACCCACCTCTCTGCCTTGTTTTATATGAAAAGTTATAATCTGCACACAAAATTTCCACTTCAAAGTTGAATGAAGCCTAAGGATGCTGTATTTTTCTTTAATACCTCTCTTCAGAGAATACCTTTTAATTTGTAATATTTTTTATAATGAATGGCATACAGCAGACACAGGATATATATCAACTTTCATCTCTTAATGATATGCATCTGGAAGAAGGCAACTCTCAACAAACATTGACAACAATGGAGAGAAATTGGGAAATAACTCACCTTATTTCCATCTCAAACTAACCAACACTGTTCCTACAAAAATGAAGCCTCAAGCTGTTCAACAGAGTGGGCTCTTCTAACCCATATGATCCACACTCTTAATTTTATATAAAAGAACTGGAGTCAAATGTAATTAGGTGGCTTCATAACCTTTCACCTAAACTGGAAAAGTTCCTTGACATTCCATTGTCTTTCTTGGCCAGGCAAAGTTACCTATGGGCCTAGGACAGGAAAGCTCTTAGGAAGCTCACACACCCAGGAAATACACATCTGCCAACTTGTCTTTCTCTAGCTGTAAAAAATTGAGAGAAGAGGGGAAAGTATTTTCCAGTTTCTTCCTAGCATTTTTTTTAGCAGTTTGAGACTTCTAAAATCATTTCCAACAACTCAACACAGCAAGCGCTGGGTGACTTGTGCATGCTTTGGTGCAGAAAGCAAAATTCACTCTGACCTTGGAGCTGACAAGCTGCTGGCAATCATGAGAGGCTTCCAACGTATTTGTGAGCAAAATTTTGCTGGGAATAATTTTTCCATAGGAAATGTGCTCCACGTGCAGCTGTGAGAAGAGGAGGGAAATAAAGAACTCTAGCAATGAGTGTGTGTCTCCTTCAGGCATGTAGCTGTTTCTGTAATGTTCACTGACAAATTCTTTCTGATATTGTTTTATTATTCTCCCTCAATTCCTCATCACTTGCTCTTTTTCCAACCTAAACTATTTCCCACCAACAAAAGATCAAGATTTGGTAAATTATTTGCTGTATGTTTATCTTGAATAGAACAATCATTCCATACTTATCCATTAGTTTACAAGGTTCAAGAGACTTAGATTTTTATAGAAACTGTCTAAGACTTTATAATGTATACTATTTGCTTCCCACGTGAAAAAGTCAAAATTGCTACATAGATTTGTAAGAACTAAGCTTCATTGTCAACTTGAGAGGGCTTTGTCAGCTTGGGGATGCTCCTCTTGGTATGGTTGTGATGATATTTCCAGAGAGGAGGTAAGGGAAGAAGGCCCACCCTGAATGAAGGAGGAACACCCTAAATAAAAATGGGGAAATGAGAGGACCACCATGCATCGCAACTAGTTTCCTGGCTGTGACCAGCTGCCTTCTTTGCAATGGAGAAGTGTCTCCACCAATTCTGAACCAAAGAAAACCTTTCTTTCCGAAATGTGCTTTTATTTTTATCACAGGCACAAGAAAAGTAACAAATACAAGGATCTTCCCCTATCCTCACATGGCCAACACACTTTGATGTCTCACTGGGTGAACTAACCTCATCAAATGGTTTACTGTTCAAGTTCTCTTGTAACCCCATCTGTGTCAGCTCTGCTTGGGTGATCCTTCTGCATCTGGATACATTCATTGAGGCTGTGCAACCATCGATTCTACCTTGGAGATTCACTCCAACTCCTCCAAAGGACAGGAAGTTCACGTCGGTAAATGAATGGATTAGAGGATGGATGGTATGTAACTAAAAGGTGCTATTCATGAAATTTGTAGGCAAATGGAATGGACTTGAAAGGAACATCCTGAGTGAGGTAACCCAGAACCAGAAAGACATGCATGGTACACGCTCACATATAAGCAGATGTTAGCTACATAGTACAGGATAACTGTACTAAAATCCTCACACCTAAAGAAGCTAAATAACAATGTCCTTGTTGTATAGTTGAGCATCTTTTAGATATATGCCTAGGAGCGGAATAGCTGGATCTTGAGGTAGCACTATTCCTAATTGTCTGAGAAAGTGCCAGATTGATTTTCAAAGTGGTTGTACAAGTTAACATTCCCACTATCAATGGAGGAGGGTTCCACTTTCTCCATATCCTCTCCAGCATGTGTTTTCACTTGAGTTTTTTACCTTAGCCTTTCTGATGGGTGTAACATGAAACCTCAAGGTTCTTTTGATTTGCATGACCCTGGATAAGATGATCAATCCTCACTCAGAAAGGTAAATGGGACTGACATTGGAGAGGGAGCGAACAGAGAACAGGACAGGAGCCAACCATAGAGGGCTTCTGAAAGACTCTACCCAGCAAGGTATCAAAGCAGATGCTGAGACTCATGGCCAAACTATGGGCAGAGTGTAGGGAATCTTATGAAGGCAGGGGGAGATAGAAAGACCTGGAGGGGACAGGAGTTCCACAAGGAAAGCAACAGAAACAAAATATCTGGGCACAGGGCTCTTTTCTGAGACTGATAGTTCAACCAAAGACCATGAAGATAACCTAGAACCCCCCCATACATGTAGCCCATGACACCTCAGTCACTATCTGGGTTTCCTAGTAATGAGAACAGGTACTGTCTCCAACAAGAACTCAGTGGCTGGCTCTTTGATCACCTCCTCCTGATGGGGAAGCAGCCTTACCAGGTCACAGAAGAAGACAATGAAGCCAGTACTGATGAGACCTGATAGGCTAGGTTCAGAGGGAAGGGGAGGAGGTCCTCCCAATCATTGGACTTGGGGAGAGGCATGGGTGTAGATGAGGGAGGGAGAATGGGATTGGAAGGAGAAGAGGAAGGGGGCTACAGCTGGGATACAAATTGAATAAACTGTAATTAATAAAAATTTAAATAATATTTTTAAAAAGTTTATTTTAGAAATAAACAAATGAACAGACTCTAGGTTCTATCCATGCAAGGTCCTTGGTTGATTCATCAGTCTCTGCAGTACCCCTGGGCCCAGATATTTTTTAGCTCTGTTGCTCTCTTTGTGGAGATCCTGCCCCTCCAGGTCTTTCTATCTCCCTCTTCTTCCATAAGATTCCCTACACTCTGATCAAAGTTTGGCTATGAGTCTCAGTATCTACTTCGATACCCTGCTGGGTAGAATGTTTAAGAGGTCCTCTGTGGAAGGCTTCTGTCCTGTTCCCTGTCTTCTCCTACGCTTGTTGTCTATCCTGTTTGCCCTTCTGAATGAGGATGAAGCATCTTCCCTAGGGTCCTCCTTGTTGTTTAGATTTTTTTTAGACCTCCTGCTCAGATGTAGCCCAGGGGCATATCAGACTCTATGGGGGTACCCTAGTAAAGCGAGCAGGGGCAGTCACTGGCATGAACCTGGTTGCCTGCTCTTTGATCACCTCTGCCTGGTGGGGTGGTCTTCATAGGCCACAGAGAAAGAGGATTCAGACAGTCCTGATGAAACCTGATAGGCTAGGATCGAATAGTGGGGGAGGAGGACCTCTCTTATCAGTGAACTAGGGGAGAGACATGGTGGAGGGGAAGAAGAGTGGGACCTGGAGGAGATGAGGGAGGGTGCAACAGCCGGGATACAAAGTGAATAAATTGTAATAAATAATAATAATAAAGAAATTTTCAAAAAAGAAAAAAGAAACAAGTGAGATGTCCTTCTAGCTCTCAAGCAATCTGATAATTAGTCTTATTGTTGTCTGCAGAGTAGAGCTAAGTGTTTGCCTCTTTGTCATGGGTGCAACAATGACACACTGCAAGGAAAAACTTACAGTGATTTAGTTTTCTTTTGGAGTGACAGGGATGGTGATACATAATTTCGGGGGAAATTGACTACACATGTCTCTCCAGATGCAATGTAGCTCATTTAAGGTTAATGAAGGTGATTGAGTGGATTGTTATACCTTCATTCTACCTGCACATTTCATAATTAAGAAAAGAATATATTATGAGCAGATTAAGAACCTTAAAGGATTTTCCAATGTTATTTTCCACCCACAGTTTTTGCTTCTTTGTAGAAAATAATAATCATGTTGGCCAATTGCTAGGGACCAATCCTATTGTTGTGTACTCAGACTCTTTCTTCTGCCTTTATTCCATTGATAATCCTCAATTTCCAACAGCTTACCCTGTTAATAACAAATGCCTACCTAACTTGAGAGAAGAGGTTTCTAGAATGCTGTGAAATCACAAAAGACAAATTTCTTATATGCAGTCATATTACAGAGAATAGACACTGAATGACACAGAATAATCTAGTCTAATGATTTAAAACCATGGATTCTAAAATCTCAGAGCTATAATATATAAAGTACAGGCATTTCACTTGTTAGAAATTTAGCTATTTTAAAAGCTTTAGATTGAACATGTGTATTAATACACATAGAGGATATATACTCTTAACCTAAAGCTCTTGCATAGATTGGTCAACTTGAGCCCATGTTCAGCACCTCCACCATGAAGAAATTGCTCAGGGTGGAGCTCTGTCATGTTCCCTTATTACCCATAGGGACTTGCACTCCCAGGAAACAAAGCTAAATATGTAGTTCTGTATAGCAGATCCTTTCCCATGTCCACAACCTAACCATGCAGCTCCCTCTTTCTTTCTATGCATAGGGAACCCAAGGCCAAGGCAGAAATGTCCTGTCTGTGGTTACATGGATAATCTTACAACTTCATCTAAAATTTGGAACTGACACTTTAGATTAGAGATAACTGGCTGGCTCTTGAATTAAAAGAAGGAAGAGGCAAGTTTGACGACTACCATTAAGCACACAATGGTGTTAAATAAACTACATTTCCCTGCATGGTAAAAAAGTTAGGCAGTGATATTTGCCACAGACCAGGCACTTTCTCCTCCTTTTCCCCGAGTCTCAGCTGAATTCCTTTATATCCCCTCGGAGCACAGACTGTGAGTGAGCAGATACTCTGTCTGTAATTAGACCTAAAGATAAAGTGTTTTGCCCCAACTGTTTGCAAAGAGGGAACAACAATAAACAGCCTGAGGACCAAGTGGAAATAAGAAGCAGGATGAGTGAAAAAAGGGGGGAGGGGAATCAAACTAGCTGCAAACATTATTTGCATTTCTGTAACTGCCTTAATCCATCTTGTAAAATGTCAAATTTCATCCATAATGCCATATATTGCAGAATTCCCTCTTCTTCAAGATTGAGCGCTATTCCATTATATGTATAGATGACATTTTCTTCCTTTGTCAGAGGAAGCAACTTAAATATATGTACCATCACTCAACCTAAAAGCTAGGAAGGGAAGAGCTATCACTTAGTAAGCTCAATCCATGTGCACAGTTTCCTTTTGTTCAATGATGAGGAGTTCTCTGGATTTGAGTTCAGTCCCTTTCCTATGGAAACAGAAATGAGGTGGAAGAGAGCAGGAAGTGGCTCTGGTCACTATGACTAGCTGTGCATACTGAGGATGTCCTAGAAAAGGCAGAAGATGCCATCCCCCTCCAATCCTGCAATTTCCCTCTTAGGATTTGTCGTTATAGAGGAGGGAAAGAAAACTGGCACAGAAAATTAAAGCACAGCAAAGTAAATACCCTGAAAGTGATTGGAAGGAGTACTCTGAACACCCAGCCACCTGCACGAGAGACACCAAATCACCTCTGAAGACAGAGGTAAGCATTCCACATTTTATCCATGCAGCTCAGTGATTCCATGTAGGCAGCAGGAGGCAGTGGGTCATACTGTCCAGCCTATCATGCAACCTGGAAGGCAGAGACCTGTGAGAGACAGTCATTGCCAGAGAGCAAGATGCCTGCTGGACAAGCAGATGCATCTCCAGAGATCATGTATGCAAAGCATAGAAGGAGGCTCAGTGCTTGCCATACAACCATGAGTAAATGATTTGCCTCCCTCAGAACTTATGTAAAATTCTAGGCATTGGTATATCAGCCTATAATCCCAACATTGGGATAGTCAGAGATAGGCAGATCATTTGTGCTTGCTTGCTAGCCAGTTGAGCTGCAAGCTTCAGGTTCAAAAGAGACCCTGTCTTAATAAAAAGTGAGAAATGACACCTAATGTTACCTCCTGCATCTATGTACATATGTACATTCACATGAAAACTCACACCCATGTACACACACACACACACACACACACTCTCTCTCTCTCTCTCTCTCTCTCTCTCTCTCTCTCTCTCTCTCTCTCTCTCTCTCACACACACACACACACACACTAATGTATTTGATATAGTTAAATTTTTCTGGTAATTTAAAATAAGTTCTCTGATTTATTTAGAGCTAATCCGTGACTATAAAGACCTTCAGCCATGCCGGAATGCATATATTTCCTAAACATCACATAACTGTGCTCAGAAATTTGCATTTTACTGTAAAAAAAAAGTGCTGGTGTTTAAATGTGATTTCCAGATTGCAACCTCAGCCAAACCCCCACATGCTAAAATTATCATTATGGAAAGAATTTTTACTACTCCTAGTAAAATCTAAAGATGATCATAAAGTGTCCCTCCTCAAAGCCAAAACTGAAAAGGAATTACTATATCCCCGCACAGCTATCACATTTTAGAAGAGTGTTGCATTTTACAGAAAAAAAAAAGATCTGCAAGCAAAAATATTTGGATTTTCAGAATGTAATGGGAAACCAATAGAATCAATTAGTCGTTGTTCAGTCTTTGATTAAAAACGGTGGCTGGGAGCCTCATGCTCTCTAGGAAGTATTTTAACTCTCCTCTCACTCTAGACACAGTGAGCTGCACCTAAGAACGACTTGTGCTAAAGCGGAAGAAATTTGCAGAGTGGCTTATACAAAAATCTTAGACCCTTTTAGCAGACAGCCTGGTCACAGAGCAAAACCACAGCAGTTCTTCTGTATCCTTTTGAAAAAGGGGATCCATTTAGGCTGACATAGCAGGAGGGTTTATTTGGGGCAGACTGTGAAGTCAGTTTTAAGACTGCTGGAGTTCAGTTTCCCCTGGTCTTGGGTGTTAGCTCTCAGAGGCCGAACAGCGCCGGATGCTCGGATGTTTGGTGTAATGAAATGGACCAGGTTTAATTCCCATAATCGCCTGGTCAGGGCAGCCGAATTAAGCAGGCACATCTGTTCCCACTGCAGTGCCTGTTCTCTGTGCTTGTGTGACAGGCTCCTGGGGTGAAGGATGCGCTTAGTGGATCTGCTTTTCTGCCTCCACAGGGCGCTCATCAGTGATGGGGGTGGGGGTGAATGAAGACATCCTGATTTAATGTGGGTGGGTTTTTTTTTTCTTGTTGTCTGGTTTGTTCATTGTTTTCATTTTCTTCCCTAGGGACAAGGAGCAGACCACTAATTTTTCCTTCTATTTTAAACCTAAAGTCCGCCTCACAAGAATCTAAAACAATACCTGGCAGAACAATGAAATTTTAAGTCCCCAAAACATGCATCTAGGTCTTCTCATGATCATTGGGGGGAAATTCATGAATCTTCTTTGATCACATCACACATCAGAAACTGAGGCCTAGGTCCTGCTACCCACCTCCTCTTCACAAACTAAACCTTTCTAAAGTGCTTTCATCTTGGTCATTAGGGTGATGGTAAGGGCCTAGCTCTAACTGAAGTGGCTCTGACATGACTAGGCTTTCATGGGACTAGATACGCCAGTGTGACAGCCAGCTGGGCTGTGTCACAAGAACCTAGTAATGTGCCATTTCAGCGGAAGCTTTCATCAAGCACTCGTCACAAGAATGTCTCAAATCAGCAATCCTATCAAACACAAACAGAGCTAGACTTAGTTTCTCTAGACTATACTCAAGGCTATCACTTTCCCCCAGTCTCTGTTTGAACTTCTCCCTGTGGCTGAGTTTCCACCCAGCCAGAATTCTGCTGCCCAAGAAATGAGCTGCACAACTAAACGCTAGATGGGAAAATTAGAAAACAGATATTTTCTAAAGTTCTGTGGCATGTTATACCATAGAACTTTACTTATAGTAAATATTTGGATTGTCTTTGGAGAAGTCAAAGCATTGAAATGCATCAGGAATCTTTCAAGTCAGAATAGGAGGAGGGTGAACTAGGGTTTTGAATATCAAAACAAGTAAGCACACAAACAAGCTTTTTTTCCTGTTTACTATTTTGTATTTTCAGTTTAAGTAAGCTGATCTTTAGTTCACACATCAGAATAACCTTTCTATAACAATATAATAGTTATAGAAAGTTATGTAACATTTCCACGAACACCATTCAGTGGGCTCTTTGTATCATAATCCAGTCTGGCCTCTTAGGAAATAGTTACCCCTTATCCAAGTGTATATTATGCACCAAGATAGTCCACTTATATCCAGCCTTTTTTCCTGCTTCTTAAATAGACCAACATTAAATACTTTACTTAACTGAAGGTAACTGATGGTCTATAAAGTTACTTAAACACATAAACACACAAATAAAATAAACATATACACCATGCTAATGTACACAGAACTCTCGGATACATCAACAGGCAAGAGAATTAGCCTAAGTCCTTCCGATTTTCCAAGACAACTTGTCCATATTCCTGAGAGAACATCCAGGCACCTTTGTACAGTGTAAGTACTACATACCCATCCACCATTGCCTGAGTTCCTCTACCCCTAAACTCTCCATTCAAGATTCCTGCATTTGGTTCTTTCTCATCAGTTATGTCAGGTCAGACTCTGTTCCCTCAGAGGCTGTCTCCTGACTGTAATGGACTCTCTCCTCCACTACCACTCAAACATACTGTGGTTTTATTATCTCTGAAACATTGCTACTGGACGGATCATCTTGCTTGATGGGTGTGTGAGTGTCTGCTCTCTGCAGCCTCCATAGATTCTGAACTCCAGCAGGGAGGAAATGTGCAGCTATAGGCATTTTACAGATACCTGTTGAAATGACAGATAGACACAGACACCGGACAATGTGGATGGGGGAACTGCGGCAGTCAACATCTTCAAAAGTGACAGTTGCATCATCTCTGACCACTTTTGATTCTGTGTGTTTGATTTGGGGCATTATAGAGATTCTCGAGAATACGGGATAGGAAAAGGGCCAACAGAGCCACTCTGGCTTCTGCCAACCAGGTTTCCCCCATTCCGGCAGGAAAGAATTCCTGGTGATTCAGACCTAAGGTCAGAAACTAAATGAAGTGGTAGGATTTGGTGTGCGTGCGTGCGTGCGTGCGTGCGTGCGTGCGTGCGTGCGTGCGTGCGTGCGTGCATGTGTGTGTTTGTGTTGGGGGTTGCATTATTAGATTAAAGGCAGCTAATTCACAACCAATAGAAAAATGCTAGTAGCTTGTTCTACCAAGCATGGGAAAAATCTGGAAAGAAAGCATGTATTTGTGCCATCTATGCACACTATTAACATTAGTTTCTCCATAGGATATGAAATCATGATGCATGTCACCTGATTAGTGAGACATCAAAGAAATCAACACGACACAGTTCCTAATAGGAAGAGGAGGCTTCTGGGTGACTTCATATTACCCTATTACCAGGACTAGGATCCTCCAACCCCTGAATGCCAAGAACACTCTATAGAACAAACCATAGCAATACATACAACACACACACACACACACACACACACACACAAACACACTGGAAGGAGAGGGGCCTGTGTTCTCATTTAAAACAACTTAAAAGAGGGACGTGAACCATTTGGATAATTTCTGTAGTGAGAACCATTCGAAAAAATCAAATGCTAAGTTCACCATAATAACCAAGAAGTGGCCTGAACAGGTGCCTTTTGAAATAATAATAAAAAAAATTATGCCGAAGTTAGCTCTCTGCTTGTTCTGCTTGCACTTCCACTGCCTCCAGACACCCAGAAGGTGCCCGTTAAATTGCCACATGGCCAGCATCTCAGCTACTTTGTAAAGTTGTACTGTGGTTTTGACCACAACTTACGACACATTCTATACTTGCTATGGTTCATGTCTGAACTGAACTGTAGGAACTATCTTCTAAGACCAATAAAAAAATTCAATTACATTTTGGGATAAATTCCAGTGATGTCTTAAATACTATGTTGCCCATTTAAGAAGTGTAGTAGAAATCTCGATGAAAAATGCTCCTAATTCAGATACTTTTCTGGCTGACATTACCAGCAACCTAAAAACCAGTGTGATGGATGGAAAAAGTTAAAAATATTTCACTCTGTGGTTCCAACATTTCAGAAGGGCAATTGCAGGGAACGAGATTTAAGCTTTAATTAGGAAACGTATATATCATCAGGTTATTCCTTCCCTGTGATCAGGGATTTTTTTTTTATGTGTATGAGTTGAAATGCAGAGATCAATAAAAAGCAAGTTTGACAAGCCCAGGGCTACAGAAGCTTTGAGAAATTCAGAGATTAAAAAGATTATCTTCATAAACCTGGGACCATGCCATATAATTATTCTATCACTAGGGCTAAAAAACTAGATCGGGGAATCCTTCGCTTAAGTATTATTAATTGGGCATGTAACACCTTACTCTAAAAAGTGTACTTCACGAAAAATCTGTTAATTATGCAGTCATTTGTTTGTTTTGAATAGTAAATATTTCATACTTGAGATGATTAAACATTAGCCAAGGGGCACAGTACTATGGGGAAAAAAAAGCAACAGTTCAGAAAGGAAGAGAAAGGTAAACAGGACATGTGAAAGAGAGAATGTGATTATTTCTTTGTTCAGATAAAGCACAGGAGAGGATGAAGTAGGGTGGGGTTGGTGGTGTGTGTCTGTATGTGTGTGTGTGATTGTTTTATCAGTGTAAACTGTCACAACAGATCATTCAAGTCAAAGTTGTGATTCTGAAGCTCCCATCTTTGCTGAAGGGGTAAATGAGCTGGTCTGGAAGGCATGCCGAGGAGGGCAATCCTCTCACGTTTTCTGAGGGACGCCCACCCCCTCACAAGGGCTTCCTAACCAGGCACTTGGACAGCCAGGCTTCTGGTCCACTTCCTCCTTTCATGTTCCGACGTGGAACACGGAGCTGTAAGTGGGGCAGCCCGCAGGTTCGATGCTAACAGCTTTGTTGTGGGGATCCCTAAAGCGCAGACCTATAAATAGGACCGTCTACATCCACTCAGGTTGCACACATCGACCCAAATAAGAATGATGCCATGCATATGATTCACAAATACGGTGCGAGCTGCTCGGACAGGCCCCGTGCCCAATTTGTGCAGGCCTGCTTGGAAGCCACCTCAGTATTCCATCTGCCTGTCTTCCTAGGTGACCGTGACAATACTTGCAAAAGTCCAAACAAAGTACGAGTACAGTAAAAAGCTTTTAGCAGCTACAGAAGTAGGATGCCCCAAAATAAGCAGCCTCTGCAACTACATTACTTAAAATCCACCCCCCAATAGGAAAAAAAAAGAGGAGGTGCAAATGAAATAAATGGCCATTCACAACTTTACCACAAATGGCTAAACCTAGTATTCATAACAAAACCGAAGCAGAGTAAACACAACTACTCTAGCAATCAGGTAAATACCCATAACAGATTGTTTTTAAAAAGTCTGATTTATCAAATGAAAACAACTAGAGGGCTGAGGGAGAAGCTCTTTGTGTTTAGCATGCTAAAGACCTGGGTTTGATCTAGAAACCAATAACTAACTAACTAACTAACTAACTAAATAAATAAATAAATAAATAAATAAATAAATAAATAAATATGTTGAGAACGCTAATAATTATAGATGCTAACAGTGTAAGAAAGCAGACACATCTGTCCGTTTCTAAATGAGTACAGATTATGGCTATTTCTTTTGTACCTGGGATTAAAAAATGGCATTGATTATCCCACAGAATCTGACTTCAAGGAAAAATTTCTCTGGTGGTGGTGGCGCACACCTTTAATCCCAGCGCTTGGAAGGCAGAGTCAGGTGGATCTCTTGTGAGTTTAAGGCCAGCCTGGTCTACAGAGCTCCAGCACAGCCAGGACTACAAAAAAAAAAAAAATCCACTAAAAGACAGATAAATAGAAGCATCTATGGGTCTGCAAGTTTAGTTCCTGGCGAACCGGTCGCAACAGCACAAACTGTACAGGGAGGTGAGTGGTGGGGAAGACAACAATGACCTTCTAGATTCTGAGACAGCGTGGTTGCAGGAAATAGGCTCTGATGGAGGGTTTCAATGAAAATGATTTCTTGGGAAGTGCCTCGGGGAAAACCATATGGGAGAGTAAGAGGGCAGAAATGGGAGGAAGGCCGGTCCACAGGAGGGTGACCAGATGCACACGGTAAGGGTCAGTGTTGTCCCCAAGAGATCCCTGTGTGTGTTAACGCTCCACTGCAGGCTCCTTCTGAGACATTATAGAGCAAGTTCTGGCAGCTGGAGAATGCGTATCTTCTTGGGAGAAACTGCTGAGATAGAGCACTCCAAACCATGATAATGTAACTGGTGGAAACACCTGTCTCCTCCAGCATTTGATACTGTATTGTACTCCATTGGACGTCTGAGCCAGACATTTGTTTGCCTGTCACTTGGACTGTGAAAGCTAAATGTTGGGGCGAGCACACTGGGGAACAGTTTGAATAAGACCTTCAACTTGGGAGTGGGCTTTGGCAGGGGAGTTTATTTACACAAGCCTGTACTAAGCTATCAGCTTACATCTTTGCCATACTTATATAGGTCTGGGTAATTTGGATAGGGTTCTATAGGGTGCTGGACAAGAAAGCAGTCAAGAAAAACTGAAAAGAGAATATGGGCACCTTTTCTCTTTATGGCACATTTGTATTTTTGCAGGTCAATGCACACATGGCATTCATAAATCAAGGAATAAATCCAATAAGGCAAAAGTTTAATATACCCTACAAAAAATTAACTTCACAAACTCTCTACATTAGATTGATAAAGTTGGAGTAAAAGTGTTTCTTTGATTTAACAGAGTTACCCTTTTAGTTGTTGACCTGGGAAATGCCTTTGGCATAAATTTCTTTTTTTGTGCTCCAAAAACCCACAAATATCTACAGTGATCCTGGGTAATGGAGAAATAGCATAACAGGAGATAAAAATGTGTATGTTTAAGGCATTGCAAAGATAATATTAAAAACGCAAGCATCTCCATTTCTTACAAAACTGCCAGCCACCAGTCGAGGTAGGATGGGTAAGTGAATTAAAATGTGCCAAAGAGAATTATGTACTACACAAGCATTGAATAATGGTTTTGAAAATTTTATTGAGTTAGAAGAGAAGCCCAATATAATGTGAGGTCTTAGAATGAAATGGGTAGCCCTATATAAATAAATATTTTTATTACACAAAGTCAAATACATCATGCATATATTCCTGTATACACATATACTCACATTTTCAGAAAATACATTCTTCTGGGTGAATGGATAACTAAATATTATTAGTTGTTGAGGTTAGGTTATAGGACCAATACTTTCCTTGTTTTCTGCATTGTTTTACTCACTAACAATATCATCCTTTAGGGTTTGTTTTGTTTTGTTTTTTTGTTTGTGTGTGTGTGTGAAGTAACCCCATCTAACAACAAAACAACTTGCCCTGGGGGCCACTGGCTCCTCTTTTCTTAATGAGTGTGACAGATTAGCATTGGAAAACAATACTCAACTTTTCTCCTGTTGAGCTGACTGAAGTGAATTTATTTTAAAAAAGTATCTGGTGTTTAGTTACTACATTTTAGCAAAAATCGCATGAAGAGGTGACAGAAAGTCGAGAATTTGAGTGTACAATGTCAGGGCCTCTAAGTTATTTCCAAGGAAATATTTGATAGGAGACCCAAGGCTGCAGATCCTTTGGGGGTGAGAAGGCTGGTTTAAGACCAAAGATCCATATTTGCATTCTTCATGCTCTGTCCTGTCACAATTATTTAAAAGTGAAAACAAGCCTTCACTGCAAACAGTGACATCTATAGACATCAAAATAAGAAAGAATTCCTTTATGAAAAAAAGTAAACATCTCATATATTAGAGTTAAAGTTCGCTAGAGCACACATTATTTGTAACAAGAGATTATGTCCTCTTATTTACCATGAGAAAAGAAAGAAACTAAAAAAATAATGTCCATGATGGTGAAATAGCCTTAGCCCATCATTATGGTTAAAATTTAGCTGAGCCTGTATCACCTGTTCTGATGGATCTCCATCCACAGCCAGCATTACCTTGACTGATAGGCTAGCAAAATGCACGAATTTGGTACCCAGGTTGAGGGGGCGGGCAATCTCCTCTATGTTTGTGACACTGCCTATCTTCAAAGGGCCATTCTTAACATTGCAGGAATCTTCCACACAGGGCAGGCAGGGATCCTGAGGGACAGGGAAGAAGGAAAAGCCTTGTAGACTCCATGCTACTGGTATTGCCTTGGAGATAGTGAGGTAGCAAAGAGACTCTGACTTCAAAAAGAATAATAATTACTGAAAAGTACTTATTAGTCCTTTGATTTTGTTCAAAAAATTGTCCCTTGATTTATTTATTTTTCTTAATGACTTGCTTTGCAGACATTTTATTGACCTTTGGAATTTATTTATTTATTCATTCACTCATTTATTTATTCATTCATTCATTTATTTATTCACTCATTCATTTATTTATGCTGACTTGGTATTCCAAATGTCTTAAGGAAAGGGCTGCAAAGAAAAGTCAGTTCAAAGGTGAACTCTAAGTGAGTAACACAGTTCGACTGAATTCTTTCTATTTCAGCTGAAATTACATCTGACAGGCTTCCTTCCCAGCTTCTTCTGCTCAGGCCCATTGTGCAGCTGAAGAAAAGCTCTTCCTTGACATTCAATAACGGAAGGCCCTTCAAACCTGGCTCAGCACACTGCCTAAAATGCACACACTGCAAACTCAAAGGCTGTTTAAAAAAATCTTTCAGCACATCACATTTTCTTCATCACTAGCAAACAAACCCACTTGTACCAAAATGATGAGCCACACACACACACCTATTCACTCAGAGAGCCCATGTCCCCTCTTTAGTTTTTGTGCATAAAGATGACTGGAGAGTAAGCCAGTGAACCTATCTAGTACATTAAAAACATATGGAAAGCATATTTTGCCAACTTCCTTTAAACCGCCTCCCATATGTGAAATAAAACTAACAAATTACTTTTGTTGTGGTTGTTGTTTGGTTTTTCAAGACAGGGTTTCTCTGTGTGGCCTTGGCTGTCCTGGACTCCCTCTGTAGACCAGGCTGGCCTCAAACTCACAGAGTTCTGCCTGCCTCTGCTTCTTTCAGTGTTGGCATTACAGGCATAAGCCAGCACTCCCGCGACTAACAAATTATTTAACACTGCCACAGATAAGCAACTTTCCTTCGGGACAGTTTCTGTCTATACTGTAAAGTGGGGCTCTACTGAGTGATAATGAATGGCTAGCTTAAAGCCAACATGGTTCTGTTTAAATAAAACATTGCATTTATAACAGATCAGAACCAAAATCTATACCTGCATTTTGCCAAAAATATAATGCAGTTTTGTATTTTTTTCCTTTGACAGAGAAATAAGCACATTCTCAATCAGAATAATAATAATAATAAACAAGAATCAAATGCTTTCTTGAAAAATATTTCTGTGACTAAGCTTTAAATCATCTTCCAATGTATCAAACTTGATCTATTGTGATGGAAAAGTGCAGTGCTGTGAATTACCCATTATGTTGGAAAAATCCAGAAGTTGTTTTAATTGGTTTTGAATAAGGGCATTATTCTGCATTTCTAATCATGTTTCCACCCCTGAGGCTAATATTAAAAATGAATTACAATTCCTGAGCAAAGGAATTGACTCAGAATAGTGGTTGGGATTAACACGGTGTTACAGATAATCAGAAAACAAGAGAGCCCAAAAGTTGAATATGCTTATAAAAAGCTAAAATGCTCATTAGACACACTCCTTGTGAATAATGGACCCAGCTGATGGAGTACATGTGTATATGAAGTATTTTACATTCTTCTGAACAAGGAGTTTCTCTCCCAAGATTATCAGTATAAGTGTTCAATAGTCACTCACTTTTACTGTTTCCGGAAATGAGACATGTGCAGATTTATCAACTGTCTTTCCCTGGAATTACACACACCTTCAGACCACTCTTCAATTTTAAGACATAAAATTTAAATTTTCACTTTTGCCAATGGGCAGTAAGTGGTGATTGTCAGTGACACATGCACCCGAGAGTTGAAAGCAAGCCTGATGTTCTGGTCACAATAAATTAAGCTAATGCTACAAGATAGAAGATTGTCATTTGTACTATGAAGTGGTTTCTACGAAAACTTCAAATATTAATGAGGAAATACAAACTGACCTATTCACTGACAATTAAGCAACTCTGACTGGAGCACCAGGAATAATTTGCATAATGGAAATACCCTTCCCCCAATTATTCAAATTATAGTTTGAAAGGGGAAGAATCCTCAAGAAGAGGTTTTTATTGGTAGGGACGTTTTAATGAGGTGATAGGTATCTTAATAAGTGTTCTTGGGTGAAGACACCTGGATTATTAGGCAGCAATTCTGCTGTGCCCTATATTAATTCACAACGAGATTTTATCACATCTGTTTAATTTATTAGCGACTTGAAGGACTTGGTATCACTTTCATGGTTTAAAGTAAACCAATTTAAACAAAAGATGAAATAAATGGTAAGTTTTGAAGATTGGAGCTTTTCAGGTATTTTTTTTTAGCTTAACAATAATTCAGCAGGAATACAAATCAGAGAAATCTTCAGGAAATTAACTTCAAAGCAGATTTTCAAATGAGTCCTAGAGGGTTTACTGTTGGGAAGAGAGGTAACCAAACAAAGAATTTTAAATATTTCGATTGCACTGAACTATATGTTATGTGCAGGGAAATTAAATGGGGTGAGATGGTGAGACATTTAATTTACAAACACCTCAGTCAAGTCAACAGGAAAGACAGTCCTATCTGAAATAATAAGATATTCTTAGTACTGAAACTAACAAATTTTGAATGCTTTAAACCTATTTTCACTCCAGAATGCCAGAAGTCATCAGCATCTGTATATTTACTCAGAATAAGATTTTAGAATGTAGTGTTACTGTTCTACTTCAAAATAAAAGTGAACAATTCATCTAATACCACATGATTTGTTTTATTTAAATTAAGTATAAGTTTCATAGATTTTTGTTTTGTCCATGTTTCTTCACTTCTTCAGACACAAACTTCATTTTTTATGGGCTTAGACTAAGTATTCTCCTAAGTGATTTAGAGTTCTGAAATGGCTATATTTCTCCAGTGATAGTTTCCTGAAAAAGACCATTTTTACTAGTTCTTTTTCACATGAACTAGAGACTGTCCAAAAATACCCCTTGTCATTTTACTGTTATGAGAAGGGTAGAATGTTATTGTGAATAATAGAATCAATTTGATATAAGTGCAAAAGGAATTTTTATATGATATGAATTAAATCAACTCAACCAAGTAACTCTCTCTGTGAGTGACTCACTGAATACTCAAAGGCAGGAGCAGGAGAAAGCAACATAAAACCAGCATTTGGAGACTCCAGAGAGATTTGTCTATAGAAAATAAAGAGTATGAAAAAGAGCAATTGATGTCTGGCTATCAACAAACTCATCCTATGCACTTTCTGTTTGAGTCGGTCATCACCGACATGAAGATATTATTTCTTTGATCCAATGGACTGTTCTCATGCTAACAGAGAAAGCAGTATGCACCACGTGATGTGACAGGGAGGACTCTAACTAGCCTCAGAAAGGCCTACAATTTGATCAAGTCTCTTGGCCAAAGACTTTTTACAAAAGTAAAAAGTTTTCAATTTTTCAATTGAAAAATATATATATATTTGGCTAAGTCCTTGGTAATGTTCCTTATATACAATGGAGTCTAGTGGCAGAAGCTCACATATGTCATCAAACCTACTTCAGGAGCATAGGTCATGGCTCTCCTGGTGCACAAAGAAATCAAGAGCCAAGATCTGTGTCCACGCACCTGAGAATAAGAACATAATATACAAATGCCTTGAGAGTTATTTTTTTTCCATCGGATCTAAGAAAAAGAGAGAAACCTATGGTAGTTTTAGCATTAAGATATAATTTCTTTTCCTTTATCCAACTTCAGTAATTTTAACCCACAAGGGCAAGAAATTCAAATTCTTCCCATTAAAAACTTATAGTAATAACATTAAGGTTGGGGGGTCTCTCATCAAATCAAAGGTGGGTAGAAATATGCTGCTTCTAGGTTTATGGAGAGTGAGGGGGCAGCTCTTACAATAGCATATTTCTGTCTCTAAAATTCTATAGAACAAAAATCCAGTCAACTTGTCAATAATGAGTAAGCTTGCAAATAAGCAACATCCTAAAGGCTAAAGGAGCAAACTATTATGTAGCATCAGAAAATGTAGAAATTATGAGAGATTTAACAAAAACACATTAAACTCAATAAGTAAATGAATACAAATAAATAAATACAAAACAAAAATGAAACAAAACAAAATACCAACGACTTGCTTTCCTTCAAAATAGTCTGGTGATGAGACAAGTTTTATGTGAATGAATTCCAAAATTGTCTCACATCACCTAATCAAATTTTGGAAGCAAATATCCGCAAGAAGAACTAGAAGATCAAAAAAGCACCTAACTGATGGACAATCACAGATTCCACCATGTATTTATTCTTCACATTAAGCTCTGTACAACCTCCTGGGATAATGTTGTGTGAAAAACATTGCTTTAGAGTTTTCAGAAATGTTTACTCCCCTTTATTGCTTGACTCCTCAGTAAAACGTCAGATCAGAACAATTTTGATATCCTCAAAGACGGAGACTGTATTGAGATCCAAACATCTATTATTTTCTTCACACAGAATACTTTACCGATTACAGTCTTGTCAAGTTTTCCTTTCAGCAACAAACACATAGGAAAATGTCAAAGTTAGAGATGAGTTTTGCATTATAGGGATCTGGCCACAGATTTCTCTTAAATACAAATGCAATTTCAAATTCTAATGTGTGATTTATAAAATAAAGCTTCTGGAAAATCATATGATGCAAAGAGCAAATAAAAACAGAATTTCTGAGCATTGGTTGTGTGAGAGGGAGAGTCCTAACAAATATAAAAGCATATATTTGGCAACACACGTTTCTATACAACCTGCCTAATTTATATATGGTCTTTACCCAAATGATGTAGCCTTCTTGTTACCATGTTTTGAATGGACTGATACAAACAGGCTGCACCTTCTAGAGAATGGATCTTGCTAAAAAGCAGCGATGTCCTAATTGCCAAATCATATATATATATATATATATATATATATATATATATACATACATATACATATACATAACCCAATGTGATGATTTGCTATACTGAAACCCTTTTTCTTCACCATTAGGACCTCATCATTCTCTTCACCCTCCCCCTTCTTAAGCCTGTGTTCTGAGAGTAAATACTGCTCAGTGTCCAACCTTCATTCCTGTTCTTTACTTTCTTATAGTTTTAGTTGAGAATTTTGCCCACACTGCAAGAAGACTCTTGTCTATATCTCACCCTTAAGCTCCACACTCACAAGTGGACTTCTCACTCTTCTGTTGCATGCTTGTTTTACCCTGCAACAGCCTCTCTGTCACCCACCACAAGCTCCTTCCAACCTCTTTGCATTGCTTCCTTCCCTTCCTGCTTTCTCCCCCTCGAAGACATGACATTCCCGTCAGTATTCTAGCTTTTGAATCTTTTATCGGCAAGCTCACTACCTCTCTCCATAGGCACACTGGTCTTTCACCACAGACTCTTCACCTATGCAGCACATCTTCTATAATCTTGCCCCAGACCTTCTGTCTGCAGTGGATGTTCTGCACTTGTAAATGCGGTTCTGACTCTGCCCTCCTGCATCTAGTCCTTCTTAGTAAATTTGATCACTATTTACTCAATGCTCAAGCCACAACCCAAGAAAGCATGGTCACCTCAGTGGAGAAAGATGCTTTCTACCAATGCTGATTGCCCAAGTTTGATCACTGGACCCACATGATGCAAGAAAAGAAGTAACATATGGCCTCTGTATGAGTAACATGGTATGCACACATACACACACACACACACACCCCAAATAATTATAGTAAAACAATAAGATTTTAAAACTATCTCTCATATATAACCCAAGATTGCTAACCCTTTTCCTTTTCAACCTCACAATCTCTCCTCTGGAAATCCATGACTCTATTATCTCTTGTACTCTAGAAATCTTATTCTCCATTCTGGATGCACTAGGCATTTTTTAATGTAAAGTTAAGAAAAACTCCAACACACACACTCACATGAAGAGAGAGAGAGAAACCCCACCTTAATGTGGTAAATATAACATATTAGCAATGGGATGGCATTATGAATGTTCCATATGTCATTTAGCACTTTCAACATGGCCAGACCTGTTTTCTTCTCTATAAACCCACCTGCTCGACTCATTTTACTTTGAAGCAAAGCAGCAAAGTATAAAGATATTTTACCTGGAAAGTTGGAAATGGATTCATTCTTTAAAAAAAAAGATTCTACTTTTGAACAGATCTACAATGCAGCTTTCAAAAATAACAACTCCTTAATATTATACTAATTTGTTCATATTTCTTTAATTTTCCAATTTGCTTATTTGGTGCTTCTAATAAATAAATTTAATAATTTGGATTAAGATCTAAACATATATGATAGACATTCATCTCTTAGGTCTATGTTTTTTTTTGTTTTTGTTTTTTCCTTTTAACTGTTAGAAAATCAGGTACTTGATTTCTCAGATCCAGGCATAAGCAGCCTTGTGACAGTTACATCCAACTGTAACATTTCGACAACGTTCTTTTAACACATTTCCTACACATTGACTACACAAGGGAGCAGCACCATTTCACCAAAGTACACACTCTTTTCTGCTTTATATGTTCTTTTCCACACCAACTTTAGCATTCAAAGACAGGTCAAACACAATGGCATTCACAAACACAGAGTAAAGAGAATAGGGCTTGTCACACTGCCTTTGAATCACCAGAGGCCATACATTAGGTGAATGGTAGCAATGCTTTTCTCTCAAGGCCCAAATAATAGTTTATTTTCTCAACTCATAGACATCCCAAATGTCCTAGTAAAATAACAATTGAATGAACATGGATATAATACTTTCTTTTTAGGCTAAGAATGTTTAACACAATTTTGAAGTGTCATGGAATATCCTTTTGATTATTTTCAACGATTTGAAACTATTTTCTAAAAAAGTTCTTAATTCATAATCATATAAAAAAAGGTACCAGATCAATTCTGGCCCATAGGGTGATATTTTATGTTAAACTAAAATGTAAAATATTGAGATGCCAACTCCATCACTCCACTAATTGTAATTGATATGATTATCTTTGAAACTGCAAAGTAGGAAAAATAATGGAATGTTAAAGATCTGGAGGGGACAAGAGCCCCACAAGGAGATCAACAGAGCCAAAAATATCTGGTCCCAGGGGGGCCTGAAGAAACCTGATGCTCCAACCAAGGACCATGCATGGAGAGGACCTAGACCTCCTGTGCAGATGAAGCCCATAGACAGCTCAGTCTCCAAGTGGGTTTCCCTAGTAAGGGGAGCAGGGCCTGTCTCTAACATGAACTCAGTGGCTGGCTCTTTGATTACCCTCCCATGGGGATGCAGCCTTACCAGGCCACAGAGGAAGATGATGCAACCAGTCCTGATGAGACCTGATAGGTTATGGGTAGATAGAAGGGGAGAAGGACCTCCCCTATCATTGAACTAGGGTACGGGCAAAGGGGGAGAAGAGGGAGGGAGGGTGGGACTGGGAGGAGATGAGGGAAGGGGCTATAGGTGGGATACAAAGTGAATAAATTGTAATAAATAATAAATAAAAATTTAAAAACCAATTTCAAAGCCTATTTCTTTCAGCACATCTTAGCTCAGAGGGAAGTATTTCCTTATATATGAAATAGAGAGTTCAATTATAAATTCTAGTACATATCATGAAATCAAGACCACTGATTTGAACCATTCACACACTGCATATACACACACATGTAGACTATACAGGCACATATATATTACACACATAAAAGTGACACATAGGTGACATATGTGTGTTTGTGTACCAAGGCGAAGAGCAGCATACTGAGTTCACTAAATATAAGTTTATGTAGCACATGATGTACTTGAGCAAGACAAAGGAAATAAATCACTGGCAGTTGAGTGAGAATCATCTGTCTTCTTTGTCCATTCACAAGTAAGTATCTGAAACAGTTAAATGACTTTTTTAAAAAAGCATCATTATTTTGATAAGCCTCAGAATAAATGCAAGCACCTTCGCTGCAGGATCAATATGACCAAGGGTTTCAAGATTCAAAGTTCCTCAAGGCATTGCTACAAATTGACTGATAGTCTCTTCGCACTTGACTTGACATGAGATACAGCGAAAGGCACGCAGACCTTGGAGTGGATTGCTGAGGCTCAAATAGTTCCTAGCTGGCCAGAGAAGCACGGTGTGGCTCAAGAAGGCGCGCCTGCTCATCCACAAGTCAATCATGAATTACTCTCTCTAAATTGGCTCCACAGCTGTGGTTTCCAATGCCTGGAGCACCCTCCAACTCACAGTGTGAGTGTGTGAGTGTGTGTGTGTGTGTGTGTGTGTGTGTGTAGGGGGAATAAAAGCCTGCTTTCCCCACAAACACACACCTTTTGGAGAGCTGCCATGCCAACTCATGGAGACATGCAGATCTAAAAGGACCACTTCTGGAACTCAATCAGAAAAATGTCACGTCAAGAGTTTGGCATAGGAGCTGCCGGCAGGCACTCAGACACATCTTATTTCAGGGCTGAGACCCACAAAGGAGGTTTATGAAATAACTCAGTTCTGAAACAGCCTAAAGTTCTCACTCCCTTTTTCTCCATCAGCAGGGATCAGGGAAATGGTGCAATGAGCTTATTTATTTTCAAAAGAAATAAGGGGTTCTTGTTTTTAAGAAAAGTAGAGGAAGCTGGGAAATAGCACACACTATTAGCCCCCTCAAGATTTTAAGGAAGCCTACAATCTGGTAGCAGATACGAGTTATAAAAACTGTATTTCACTATCTCTCCAACAGCAGATATTGCACTTTTATCTAATCAACTAACTGTAACTGCAGAGTTAGATGTGGAAGCGAGTGATAAATGCAGATGGAAGCTGATATTATGGGGTGTAGCAACAACCCTTGCTCCTGGTGACACGCTGTGTCCGTAGGATACATGTATATGTCTTATCACACATATATACATGCATGCACATGCCTGTACCTGTGGAGAAGAGAGAGACAAGTGAACAGAGGGAGGAGAAGTGATCTTTGAATAGGCAAGTGTCACACATAAACACATAAACACACAGAGACAGGAATAGTGGATCCACCATCATCACAGAGAAATGATTCATGTCCCTTCTGTCCTTAAGAAGCATGCTTCCTGAGCCTGGATCATTGGAACATTTCTGCATTCCTATTTTACCCAGATGTCCTTGGGAAAATGTGTCAGTCATTGTATCAGCAAGTTGAACATGTTGCTATTATCACCTGGTATAAGCTTACAGCCCTGTACCTGTCCTCACAACTCCCCCGATTCGTGGCAAGTTCCTCAGCCTGACATTTGCAGCCATGGCTAAATCTCAAAGAGGGCTTAATAGAAAGATTAATTTACTCTTTTTTTCTCCCCACTCTCACTTTCTGGTTTCCCCCATGAGTCATGGTTGGCCATCTACAAGAACAAAATATCTAACTGAAGAAAAGTGTGTTCCAACTGCAGCATCTGTCTCCCTGGCAGGCACTGCTGACAGTTGGGGCCCAGCTCTGGAGCTGTTCCTTCAAGAAGCTCTGTGGGGCTGAGCTATTAGTGGGCTCTCTGAATCCTAGGTACTGTTTCCTACTGGTTCCTCCCAATTGGAAAGAGGAACTTGGATGTATTTATCCTTCTGAGAATCTGCTATTGTGTAAATATCTCCAATTGAGACTCCGATGGGAGGCCACACAGGACACAGGAGCTCTTGCCTTTCTCTTCTTGCAGAACATCCATCAAATAGCTTAGCAGTTCCCAAGGGTCTACTCCTGAGTATTATGTAAGCAGTTTCTCCTTCAGAAAAAGAAAAGAAATGCGTGGAGACACTGAAATAAAAATGCCCACAGCTCTCTAAGGGAGTTTCAAAATAGCAACTTTCTTAAATACCAAGGAAAGTACCTGGTTCTTCTCCAAATCCAAAGATAGCTTGTGGTAGATGGAGAACTAGATAGAGGAGTGGGGGAGGGAAGGAGGCACAGGGGACCATGAATGACACTAGGGAAATATAAACTATACCAAGTCATGCAGCAAGCTGCAGCTGAGGAAGTTCTGTCACTCTGGAAACTTAGTGTAAAGTCCTTAGATAAAGCTCTTGTGCATTTTGTCCGGGAAGTGCCTCAGGTGGGGGCATGTTTACAGAGGCGTGGTATTCTAGGCAAGGCACATCTGTCTTGTTCAAACTTGGAGCCTAAAATACTTCTGTCAGGCTCCCCCTCTCCTTCAAAATTTCTTTTAAAAAAAAAGTTTTCTTTCTTTTTTTTACTTTTTTTTACAATGATTCAGTCCTTAGAACCCCCGGAAGCTTTGGATTCTTAGAAAAACTAGAGACCATCTTCTGCTGTCCTCAGGTCCCCTCATAGTGCAGAAGAAACCAGAGGTCAGCTATGGAGGTCAGCTCTCTGCAGTTTGGGGTGCTTTTGAAGGCCCCCTCATTTCAAAGCTGGAAACACAGGGCCCACCTCTGACAAAGAAATAAAAAAGTCTTTAGGACAAATTATCAATAACTTCTCATGGAAAGTAAAAGTCACGGAAACTCCCATTAAGACCCAAAACATTTAAGAAAATCCAGTAGTTCCTTTGCACTTAATGTTTTCTAAGAATAAACACAGAGAAAAGAGATTAAACCTTCAAAGATCTCACTTATGTAAGTCAGGCAACAACAAAAACTACAAGGTGGAAGGATTAACCACAAACAAAATTGGAAAAAGAGGATTTTGCACAAAACTACTCTTCTGGCTAGATCCCCTTTGTTTACAATAAGAAGTAGAATTTGGACCCATTACATATTCCTTCTTAGGTTTTCTGTGAATCGAGGTTGCTAAAGTCACATTATAATTATCTTTTATCTATGGCATGATTTATGTATGATATGAAATCCCCCTTCACGTTTTAAAAATTAAAATAGTTCAATGTTCTTTTTAATAGTCAAAAAATAACTGGAATATGGAGCAAACATGTATTTCAGCAATTTTTCTCAAGCAATCTCTGATTATTTTTTGATAATATACATATAATATATTTGATGCAGATATCATATATACACATATTTTGTTTTAAAGAGTTAATTTTTTTTTTAGTTTTAAAGGTCATATTTAGAATGGATGCAACTAAGAATATGAATGAGTTGGAAGCTATGCCTAGAGCTGGTGCCTTTTCAAGTAAAAAAAAAAAAAGACTTACTAATAGTTCCATTTGTTTTCCATTAAAAATCTCCTCATTGTATTCACAGCAATCCACATGGCAGTATCTGAGTCTGCTTGGACAAAGCATTTGCTTTGTGTGTATCAGATGCGAAATTTACTTAAATTCCAGATAATTGCAAGTGCATCTGCTAGGCTTTGTCACTGGTCTATATGAACATTTCCACAGTGTATACAAAGAGCAATTACCCAACAACTAAAGAAAAAGAAACAGTGATTTCTGCAAATTATAGCCAGCTCCTTTATCAAGGAGTAACTTTGTGCTAAAAGAATACAACCCCAAAACACTTTAAAAAAATGCTTTCACTCACACCACATACATTATCTACGAAGAACAAAAAAAGAAGCTTTTTCAACTGTTAAATTACTAGGTATGAAACAAGGATAACTGCAATTTCAAATAAAATCATCTCACCAAACATTAAAGTTTCCCCTGGAAATGCTGGGGTAGGGTGGGGGGGGGGACACAAAAATCTCAACAACACAAATACTCTATTTAAAGCAATTTGATGCAGCGGTAAATGGTCTCATTCTCTGTTCATGACAAAATGTTGCAAAAATAGTCACTTACCCTATTTCTCATCAGTTTTGAGTTCTCTAATTTGAGATATAAGTTCATAGACTCGAGAACATCAAAACAAAGAAGATTTGAAAATAAAATTGGAAAGTACTGGCTTTATGTGTTACATATTCAATTCCAGGCCTGACTGTGGAGCTCCAATTGGGCCATTTGATCAGCAGCCCCTGCTCTCTTTCCTTCCCCAACCTTGTTCCCCCCCTTTGCTTTGTTTTAACTTCATGCACAATCCCATTTCAGCTGTCACACTCTACACAGCCTCCCTTCCTTCAAAGCCCAATCCAATTTTCAGACTTTTACACCTCATGCCAGCTAAACAACATCAACGGCACCCCGTGCAAGGGCCTAATAGACTAGATCTGTTCTCTTTCTTTCTTTCTTTCTTTCTTTCTTTCTTTCTTTCTTTCTTTCTTTCTTTCTTTCTTTCTTCCTTTTTTTTTTTTAAAGAAATTCTCAAAGCTATCCACAGTAGTCAAAATAGTAGCATAGGGTTAATTTCAGAGCTAGGAAGAGCTTTGGAACACTAACAAATTTCTGAGACCTTTGACTTATATGGAATCTATCAGTTTGGTGGTCACTTATTTTCCCTTTCATCTACATTTAAATATCTTCATTACCATTCTGCAAAATGTATTATGTTACTGGCCAGGGCTATTCCTCAGTAAAAAAAAAAAAAAGCTATCTCCATATTCCCCAAACTGGAAAATCATCATTATCATTAATATTTCATAGAACTGCATTAAATGAGACAATATTCAATATTTAACTATCTAATCCTACAGTAATTTATATTAGAAAATACCAACCATGTGAGAATTCAGCCAGTCAGATTATTTTATTGGATGAACCTTTGTCATTATTAATAACACTTCAGTGTCACATATTTTTCAGCACAGAGTGTAACATCCAAGGACTGAAAGTGATTTTGTTTCTAATTAATTCTCAAAATCCTTGGGAGACAGTGATGGAAGGATAAATATATTAATTCAGAATTGAAGAATTAAAGGCTGAGCCTTCAGATGCAAAAGTTTTATCTGTGATACAGATTACTTGTGTGGGCCCTGTACCTCACTGGGTTTACTAGTAATTTAGGAAAAGGCAGAGTGCTTTAAACCTCATAGAATCTGAAAATACAAATAAAAAGAAACAGTTTGATCCCTTTTGAGTGCCACAATTATTTTTACTTTAAATTGACAAGTCGATTTATAAAGTTCTTCTGATAGTTCATGCAGAAATCGTGTTGCTAATTTGTTTATTAGCCATTATTAGGCCATCGAGAAGAACCCTCTATTCTCTCAACAAATTACTTCTACTTTCTGTCCAGCTGATTGTGCACCTCGAATATTTATAACAGGACAAAGACCACTTCATTTTAGGAAAATTGTATTTAACTTTGGGATAAACGGAGTTCAAGTGGAAAATGTTTTAATAGGACTCTTGGTGGTGAGAAAATGAATTGTATAAGTTACATATTTTAGAAAGGTGCATGTATATGAAAATCAAAAGTACTGGGCCTAATATTTTTATAATCAGGAATAGCCTCTGGTCTGTTTTAGGAAAAAAAATCTTCCTGTTGCTATTGACTTTTCAAGTGCATGCTCTGAGGCGCTTGTAAAATATTACCCAAGGTCCTATAGCTCAATAGATAGAATAATAAAAAAAATATTGGAGGCTTTTTGCTCATGTGTTTTATTGACTCCCTCTTTGAGTTTGAAGAAATTCTGTTTATCTCTTATAGACTATCAGCTGTTGTCTCACAGATTAGAACACAAAAGAGTCAGCCTCAGTGTCTCAGAGTTTTAGTAAGAGGAGTGTATGCACTACATAAAGACAGCCAACATCGATCATGTGGGAATGCACCAGCTTAGAACTTTGAGGAGAACCAGGAAGCCTCAGAAGCAAGGGCAGGGTGATTTTTTCTGTTTGCACATGATTGGTGCAAACTTGTGCCTTACCAACAGTAACACCAATGGCAGTTCAAGGGCAGTAGCCAAAGTCAGAGACATAAAGGGCTCCTGCTGAGCAACCTGAACCTGGTCTCCAAAGCAGACCGCCTGGCTCCCTATTGTTCCAAAAGTTCCTGAAATTCTTCACAGCCTCATAGCTTTTCCTTAACCCAAGATTACTCTCTTTACCTTACAATAAGAACATAACCTGATCCTGAATTTTAAAAAAATCATTTCAAATTGTTTCATATAGTGTAGAAATAAAGACATTTTGTAATATTGTGAATTAAAAAAAATATTCTTATGAAAAAGACTTGCATCCAGAAGGACCACAGCAGTCACTGATAAACTACCTTATAAATCCTCAGGCCTTCTCATAGCCAATCAAGAAGAAATGAGCCAAGTGCCAAAGTTTAAAGGAAGAACGGATCCCCAATGGCTCTACATATTTTTTCACCCGTTGCTTCTCTCAATTCAAACAGACAAGGAACAGACGATGGAAAAGAAATTTGGATGGTTTAGCTACTATTTGCTGGAAATGAGATATGAACATCTTGAAAGTCACAGTCAAAATGAGCATTAATCAAGAAGCTGACAGGGGATATCAAAAGTCAGAACAGACTGCCTAAAGTCCAGGAAGCTATTACCTGGGGCTGTGGAAAGGGTCAGCGCTTCCAGATGCTCCTTCCTTTACCACCCACTTTTCGAGCTATTCACCTCATGCTTTTCAAGAATATTACCCTTCCCGAAAATGACTGATAAGAGATAAATTTACGAGCATGAACATGTGAAAAGGAAACCCCGGAACTTGCAGATTAACCCTGTGCTTTCACGTTCCTTGAGGGAAGAGATCCATAGAGACAAGTTTTCTTTCACCCTTGGGATGTAAGGAATGAGTTAACATTTCCTCCTTTTTGCAGTTCCTGGAATTTTCAAAATTATCTTCTTTAACCCTCTTCTATATTTTTGGAGGACATTTTAAGTTTGGATATCAGTTATGAGCAATGAAAATGGACAGCTTAGGGGATGAGGTGATTTAACCGCTCACTCACTGATGTTAGTCACACAGGCAACAGGCACATATCCTGAAAAGCTCCAGCATGGGGCTTCTTATTCTGAAACCCAGAAGGTAAGAAGGATCTAACCTCTGCAGCCAGAGACACAATTTAATACTCACCTTCCTGCTTTACCCTTTAGGTAAACATGCCTGTTACTAGATATCTGACTTTTTATTTTTTTTAAATACAGAAATAAAAGGAAAGAGAGCTGACACATTAGATCTCTGACCTCGCCTAAAGCTATGCTTTTCACAGAATAAATACACCTGAGGTTGAAGGGAAATGCTTTAAAATGTATACTTTAAACAGATGGCAAGATATATAGGTAAACAAATAAATCAGAAAAGGAAAAGGACATGCTGACAAAAACTGGTGATCGTCTCTAACTAAAATCTTATTTTAGACGTTTATAGACATACATCCACAATGTTGTTTTTTTTTTAACCTATAAGCTCTAAGCTTCTAGCTCACAAACCAGTAATTCTCACACACACATACCCTAAACGGTATATGATTCTATGTACACCCCATGGGGGCTTAATAAACACTTATGAATTGACTGACAAGAGAAAAACCAAGAAATGACAACCTTCAGGGTAGCTGTAACACAATTTTAACTTGAAAATTGCCCAGAAATAGACTTCACAATCTATGGGAACATACACAAATCATATAAAAAAAAAGAAGTGGTGCCCCCTCATATACCTAGACTGGCCTTAGGGAATAGCTTAGCAAGAAATCGCTGTTGTGGGAAAGAGAGTTCAGCCTCTGTATCTATTTACTGTTTGGCTTCTGCAGTGAATCCAGCTACAAGCAACGTTTATTCTGCAACAAAAGGCATTATAAGATAATGTTTAACATTAAGGTTAGAAGAAATACAAAGTTGTGCTCAATCTTTAGCGTGCTTCTCATTGAGTCTACAAGAATCACCTACCCTTCCTTTCAATTCTCAAGTTTCATGTTACCATTTAATTTTCTCTGCAAATAATAATAATAAAGATAGAAAATCATAATCTCCAAAGCTAAAATAGCCTCTTCAGAAGAAGTTTAAGCAAACAAGCAGACATTAATAACAAATCACAATTTAACAAGCATTTCCTCAAAATGGCACACTCACACTGCATTGTACTCCTGAAACCACGCCTCACTCAATGAGTCCTGGAAGAAAGCTTTCAAAGGTCTCAAGTTCCACAGTGTTGTTTTCTTCCCTGAAGTTCATATTTACTTCCTACATTGGGAGGTCCAAATGGACCAGACATAGCAATTTACCAGTCCTTTCAGGTGAAGAGTGATATAAATAACATTTCTCTTATCATTTTGGTTTTGTCCAGTCTCTGTGAAACAGTGACTGGATCAGCCATTGTGTTCTCTGAAGTGCAATTTCCATCTTAGCAGAGTTCCAAAAATATGATGACAGGTGGATGGAAAATTAAGGGAGAAATCACATTCAAGATTCATCTCATTAGAATGAGGGAAATAAGCAGGATTGGTTGCAGAGGGAATTTTAAGTGAAAACACCTAGGAGGAATAATGAAAACCTGCCTGTGTGTATCTGTGCCACCAAAGGCCAAAATACAACAAGGTCTTTTGATTGACACACTGCTGTTTCAGCAGTGGCTTATGGGAGCTATTGACAAGCTCAATAAAACTTTGCATATACCATCCCATTCTCCATCTTCTTGTATCACCTCATTCTCTCTGTCTTATCACGAAACTGACGAGCAAATGCAGGGCCTACAGCTTGCTAGACAAGCTTCATACCATTGAGCTCACCTTATTTTTCTTTTGCATATCTTACTAATGCCCTTTCTTTTTTTTTTGTCCCCCAACTTATAATCCCTCTCAACATGGACTCAGTCATCTGCTTTGTTACAAGGATGAGCCTGTTTTCCAGTCTACACTTTAAGTATCTAACTCACTCAATGCTTCCAAGAGTATAAAGCATTTTAGACTTCTTAAGGATACTGATCACATAGGAAAGTCCTACCTTCCAGTTTTCCTGACTTTTCCCATGTCAACAACAGACACACCCTGATTTTCAAATGATGTCTTTCTTTCAGGACTTAGATTCTCACCATAATAGCAAGGGGAAAAGGAAAAGTTGATTCTGCCCCTCTTTATTTTCTTAGCTGCCTCATGTAGCTGAGAGATGGATGATTGATCGTTCTTTCCACACTCATCCACAGCCTTTTCTGTAGCCACATGTAAATTTGCCAATGGATAATTAAGCAACAGACACATCCAATAAATATAATAAATAAATTTGATTTTTTTCCCTCATAGTAATTGGTTTTATCTGACTGAGTCGGGTGGCGAGTGGGGATATATAAACAGGATTAGAAAAGAGAAAAATTAGATGCAGGGTCATACAAATTGTACAGCCTTAACCGCTGTGAGATGTCTCTATAATAACTGTTATTCTGAGATTAAAACAGAGAGAAGTTTGTGCTCTCTCAAGATGTTTCAGTGGAGTTAACAGTAAAACTTTCCTTAGGCACGACCTAAGGAAAGGGTAACCAACCACAGCACATACTTTCCTCTTATGTACCCTCTCCTCCCTAACTCATATTGTCATTTCCTTATAAACTAAACTAGTCCTGTTAATTCCAAACCTTGACTGAAGTCTCCAATCTGAGTTATCACCTCAGAAAGTGCTACATGACCAGGACATACTAGAATACAAAGAGTGAACAGATATTTGTGTACAATTACTGCCTGAGTATATGCTAATATGAAATCAAATCACTTTTCCAAGATATCCCACACAGACAAAGAGAGAAACATTATCTTGCACTGCAAAGAAAGTACCCATTGCTGGTCTCATTTGATTTCTTGGACATCATTTTGACTTCAGATTGTTCCTACCACCAGTGACATAGTAACTGTCATGTCTCTGGAATCACTTCATTGATCACTGAAGGAAGGAATAAAATAAGATAAAGACTAAAATATACTGTAGTATAGTTAACATTTTTTCTATATTTCTCATAAGTAATTTCTACTGAAATGTATGGTGTATATTCAAATGCACTAATATTATAAATGATTTAAAAACAATCATGGTTAACATTTAAAAATGAGTTCCAAAGAATCTGTAGAAACAAGTATAGTTATGGCTATACAGATAGCCAGATTTCTACAGGCATAGATATAGATAGCTTCTATAATACTGTTTCATTCTTAGAAATAATTTCAAAATCTATCCTAACTTTTTTCAATTTTTAAAATAAAATTTGGTATAGTGTTAAGAAATGATCCAAATACAGTAAGAAGTGCTAACATTTGTGGGATTTTTTAAAATGGTTATTTTACACTATACGATGTTCTTAACCTTTGCACAAATGATATCTACTTCACTGCATACTTTCCCTACATATACTCTTATTCCTCTTCTCAAAGCATGAGAGATATCGAAACATGGTTGTCAGTTAAACCCTAGAGCAATAATAAAAACAGCATTTAAATAAAAGCTTCTACCAAAATAATCCTGTTCTCTATAAAGCGTTCACATCAGTATATCAGCCTGAGTATTGGCTTTATCACTCTCATACGACTAATACTCTCCAGCTTTAGCTATCTTCTAATCAGTAAAGATTGAGGAACCTATGTAAATAAATTAATTTATGATTCTTTTGAACCACATTCCTAAATACATTGTTATTTGACAGGGCACAAAATTTCCTTTTCTATAAACTTAAAATAAAGTAAGTACAAAGGACATACTAACCAAGATGTATAACGCAAAATGTCTAATCTTAAATTCAAAAATGAACAATCTTAAGCTTATAAAACAGTAGAAAAAATAAGAAAATACTCATTAAATCAATGCAACGTACTTTCTGAAAGCTGTACTTTTGCAAATCTACACTGTGTTCTTCTGCAGTGAGGAAAAACAAGCAAGCAGAAAAACTTCTCAAAATTTATGTTCCAAAACATGTGGCAAAAGAAGACAGAGTAATAGGAAACACAGCCCACAACTTAGGAGATCTGCAGTTATATTCCCTTCTCAAATGCAGGCCAGCCCTGAGACCTGAGCACCGCAAAGGGACCAGCTTTTCCCCCAAACACCCAGCACTGTGTTTCTCCAAGGCAGACTTGGCTTTTTATCACATCTCATGCATGCACATTCTAGCAGGGGCTACACCCTGTTAATAACATGAGGGATGTTGTCAACCGGTCCATCCAAGTCGCATTGTTCAAGGGAGGAAGGTCAGAAGTCTTTACCAAGAGAAGTACATTTGACTTTAACATATCTCTTGCATTGTTTTGTTTGGATTTCGTTATATGAAACTTACAGAGTTAAAACATCTGCTCTCTAGCACACAACTACTCCCTCTTCCCAAGAATTCTTTTTGCCTATAAGGATTGTCAGCCTATGCCAAGGCCAGATGGACCAATGGACGAGTTTCAGAAAAACTAAAGGAACTTCATTTGTGGACTAGTTCTTGGAGTTCTGCAGCATATTTTGCTATGGAGGAAATGTACTAGTTAAACTTCAGAATTATAGTATAGTTTGTACAATATAATAAGTGAATTGTGCCGGGACAGACATAGAATTTTAAAGAAAGAGCTGTATCCTTCTATAGCTTATGAAGCCTTTTGAAAATATTAGCAAGGCAACTCTTAGTGTATCTAAAATAATTACATTAAGAAGTATTTTGTCTTTCTTTGCAGGTAAAAGAGAACAAGAGAGTAAAAACAACTGTATGTTTCTGGTAGTGCATATCATTAAAAAATGTAACTATTTCTTTTATAAATCAAACTAAAAGCCAGAAATACAAAGAATACTTTGTCACAACTGCTATGTACTCCCACCAGAAGAAATTCTATAAAATTATTGATAGGTTAAATAAACATTGCATGTACTATTCCTAACTACAAAATTTATCTCATTTAACCAAATATTGTTACCTATCTTCTTTACTGAAAATACCTTTAAAAAAATGTAAGTATTTAGGTGCTATCTTTTGGCTGAAAATTTGTTCTACATTTTATGGGTGTGGAATGGAGAGTGTGAACACATCAGGATTACCAAGAGTTAGCAACAGATCAAAGAATATAACTGTTGCTCCATGCAAAGTAATGAAGAAAAAAAAATGCTTTGTCTTATGGCCATATGGGAGATAAGTAGTTTGACAACAAGTTTTCCCTCTCCAAATCTCACTGTCAGTTTAACTGTCAGCTCTCAGATAAGGAAGAATTTAAAAGAAAAGAAAAGCCCTTGGAAATGACCTTGATCATATTTCACTAGAAATCACTTCTCAAAATCAATCTGCACAAAAGGAAAAATTACGAAGGAACTGAACAATGCAGGTCCTTCCTTAAAGCACACAGGTAGTTCAAAGTTCCTTTCACTCACACAAAGAAAGAGATGGCAATTAATTTTAAGAGACATTAGTGGGTCTACCCGAATCAACACTTTAGACACACAGAGAGTTCTCCATTCCTATAAAGATGAAAACAGGAACTCTAACAATAGCGTCAGACATGACAGTCAAGGTCTATGAATCCACAGCTTCAGACATCTGTCTTTCTACACAGTCCTCTTGCCAAAAATAAATAAATAAATAAATAAATAAATAAATAAATAAATAAATAAATAAATGAATAAAGTTACCTTCTCCACAAAGGGCAAGGCTTTTGCTCATACTGAAATGCCACTCAAAGACCAACTGAAAGTAAAGTCCCTAATTTTCCTTCACAGTGATGCCACTATTTTGATACATCAACCTGAAATCAACATCAGACACAGAAGTTAAAGGCTCTTAGTGAAGATTTAATGACAAGTTTAATGATAACAAAAAAACCATCAAGAATGCCAACAAGCCACAGACATGCTATCACAGAGAATCACGTTAGAGTAATGCAAATCCAGCTAATTGAATAGTACCATAGCATCTCATTGAGTCAAAAGCATAAATACATTGACTAGTTTAACACAAAAATATCGGAGCTCTTGAGAAGTTGCCAGGAAACTAGAAGTACACAGAGGGGTGGGGTAGAGAAACAAACCAAACCAAAAAAAAAAAAAAAAAAAAAAAAAAAAAACAACCTCAGCAGGAAAGAAATGTGTTCCTTAAATAAACAGACTCCTGGTGTTCATATGTAGTGAAGATGCTAAAATGAAAGCTAACTGTGATGTTTGTATATAAAGGTGTGTTTTGTATATGCAACAATTAGATGTTTTGTCCCATGAACAATCAAAGGAAGTCCTGTGCCTGCTCAGTTATCTCTTAGTGCCCATGCTTATGAGATGTTGTGGACTCCCACAGTAGCTGCTCTGCATGGGGTACACTGCCCTGGGTTTGTTTGGTCATAGAAAGAGGACAGTAAGGTGCTTTCAAAGCCTTAGGGTCAGAGGACTAGGGTTCACTGTGTGAATGCATTTTGTTTCTTTATGATTCATACAAGCAAACACTTCAGTCAGAACTACTCTAAATAAATGGAAGTGGAATGTTTCTCCTCCAATTTAATCAAAATGGTAAACTCAAGGGCTCACGAAAATGTTTTAAAATGGCAATATTGCCAAACTCAAGAGAGTCCTGAATAAATGGTGCTCTCTTTCCAAATATGATGCCTTCTTTTTATTAGAAGGATACGAAGGCAGAAATAAGGTTTAGATCTCAGGAATTTTAAGAATGGCTTTTGTCACCCCTAGGAGAAACAGAACAGGTGAATCTTCATAATGGTTTAAGATAGCTCTTCTCCTGCGTAAACCAGAGCCTCACTGGTTGAGTTAATTTACAGTTGGTTTTACTTTTTAGTCTTGAAGAGCTGCCTTCTGCAGTTCTTCCAACACCAGCTAAGTTTGCATCAGAGCAAAGTTTCCCAGTGTTACAAGCCCTGCTCCCTACACCTAGGCAGCCTGCTGCTCTTGAGGTGACTGCCACACAGTAGAGGCAGTTTTCATTACAGAATAATATTCTCCCTGAGCGAAACACGAGTGCCTCTGAGCACTGCTAGCCTGGGTCTCCTCACCTGAGTTTAGAGTCTGAATCTGGAAGTGGTGATTCACAAGCCCCTTACAGCTTCCATGTACCAGCTTATCCCTCCATGGCTTAGCAGAAATTGAACAACCGTAAACCCATTTCCTTCTAAATCGCTGATTTGCCTTTACTTTCTGACCCCTCAGTTTTTCCACTGAGCTGGAACTGAAAACTTATAGAGGAACAAGAAAGACAAATGAAATATCACAGCTCCACGGAACCCTCTAAAGGACTCAAATTAGTTGACTGCATTAAAGAACTATTACATGTGATATTACAAATAATGTCTAAAATGGATCCTGGCAGGAAGGCTGAATTCTGTTTTTAAGAGAAGAGTAAGGGTCCAATTTGCATGCATCATGCTAGCTGTTTTAAATAATTTCATTCCATGTGTATAGTAGAAACTATTCTCCCTCTGCCCAACTGACAAGATGCCACTTCAAGTAAGGGCTGAGAGAGGGCTGATCTGAGGTTAGCAAGCTCTGTATGTCTCACATTTTTTTGAATAAAACAATACCAGCAACCTCCCTGCTTTTTCAAAGCCCTAAATTTATTATTAAGTAAATTTAGCCATAGCTCAGTCAGTGGAGTGGAGGATGCAGACAGCCACTTATCTGTTTATTATCTTTGCAAGCCACACGAAAAGCCGTGTCTATTATTGCTTCCTGCAAATCTACAGCAATGTAATGCAAAACAGCATTTTTAAAGAAATTCTCTTTCGGAATGCAAAGGATTCTTCCTGCAATTTTGAATATTTCAGCCAGCGAATACCATACAGTACGTCTGGAATCGCTGGCATCGGTCATGCTGTTAAAACTGAGTCAAAACGCATTGTAATCCTGGAGAGCGATAACCTTAAACATCAATGCAATGTTAAAATGAATCCTAAAAGAATCCCTATAATTGCGATGAACATCAGAGAGAAAGCGGCAAGTCCTTCTGCAGGGAAATAACAGCCGGCTCTACCAAGCTTTCCCCTCCCCGCCCCCAAACTCATGCAACTAATGATGACCTCCCGAAGTGCCGAATTTAAATGTTCCAGCATTCATCTGAGGATGAAGGGAGAAAAAAAAATACACAGAAAACCATGAAACAAGTTGCAAACTGGACAAACGCAAGGCGAGGGAGAGAGAACTGCAGCGATTCAGGAGCGATTGCAGAATGAAGAGCAACAGAAAGGAAACGGGAAAGAAAGAAAGAAAAAAAAAGAGGGGGAAAAAGCCTTAAGCATTAAAGAGTAAGAAGTGAAAAACATTTACCAGCGGCTCGGTCAGTAGCTTCGCTCCCTGACACCATCTACATAGAGAGAGAACTTAGCCTAGAGTCTTCGGTCCCAGCTCGCTTTGGAGCAAAATTCCTTCACTTCGAGGGGGCAACACACACCCTCCAGAAAGAGAGAGAGGGAAAGAAGGGGAAAAAAATAATCCCAAAGACCTAGCCAGGCTTTCTCCCTCCTCCCTCTTACCCGCCCCCCGGACTCCCCAAACGGTGCTCGCTGCTTCTGCACAGTTCAGGCTTTGCTGCGGAGGCGCCGCTGCCGCTGCCGCTGCCGCCGCGGCTGCCGCTGCTGCTGCTGCTGCTGCTGCTGCTGCTGCTGCTGCTGCTGGAACTGCTACTTCAGAAACGATTAGGAGGAGGACGCCCAAGCACGACCTGAGCCTGCGAGCCACCCAGGACCAATGTGCAACCTGCTCTGGAATCAAACCCATAACACACGCAACGCACACCCAGTGGCTCCTGCACGCGCACACATGCGCCCGCCGCGCGCCGCACAGACACACACGCGCGCACACACACACATAGGAACACGCGCGAGCGAGCGCGCGCGCGCGCGTACACACACACACACACACACACACACACACACATACACACACACACACACGCAAACACACATGCAAACACACGCGCACACACCGGCACACAGAGGCTCGGAGTTCCGCTCAACGCCTGCCCGCCCTCCCGCGCTGTCCCTCCGAGGAAAGTGGGAGCCAATCCCCGGCCCCGACCGCGCGCGCACAGGCCCGGGTGGCCCCAACCGGGTTGGTGCTGCTGGGGCTGCGGAGTAGCGAGCCCCGGGAGGGGCCCTCGGCTGGGAAAGAGGGGCGCTAGGGACACGTGTACCCCTTTGTCTGCAGAGACAACCCCCCTTCCAACCGGGCGTTTCCAAGAGCAGAAACTGAGCGCGCCAAGCCGGGGCCGCATAGAGTTCAGTTCGGTTTCTGGCTTGTCCCGGGCAGGCCCGGTTCCCTAGCTGCACACGCACCGAGGGCTCTTGCTCAGCTAAACCCGACGCACCAAGGCTGCACCCGGGATTCTGCGAACTAGGGAGCATCATCAGCCTACGCATCCTGCGGGTGCCCGGAGCCTGCCCTGGCTCGCGAGCATGCCCAGTGCTCTGCTGGACCCAGACTGTTCCTTCCAGGGTTAGGAATGCAGAGCGAAGCAGAGGAGAGGGCAGAGCCTAAGGGGAAAGCAGGGTTTCCTAGAGCCTTCACAGCTGCAGACCTACCTCCCCTGGGCTGCCCGGTGGTGGCCCTAAACCTGCCCCTGAGTTTTCCGAAATAGGAAAGCCAGGCTTGCAAGCCTCAGAAAACAGTTTCTTTTCTGTCTTCCAGAGAGCGAATTCTTTCTGAAAGAGAATTCCAAAAGAAATGGCTGATTCAGTTTTTGAGTAATTGGGGGAAAAATGCAGCAGCAGGGCCTGGCAGTTGTACTAGTAACAACAGCTAAAACGTGTATTGCCTGGTTGCTATGTGCAGGCTCATGCTGTGCACTGCCCAGGAATTACCTGATTTTATTCTGTCCAGAAACTATATAGTTAACCCAAATGCAAACGGGGCCCAAGGATACCATAGCAAATGCCAGTCAATTATAAGTGATGCCACCCTAAATCTAAACTCCGGGTCTGACTCTCAGCCACTGAAGACAGAATACACCACATTTATGAGCCCTGGGCATTTCCACCAAGGGGAAAGCCTGGTAGACCGTTCTTGATAGCATCCTCTGGCCCCCAGCTGCACCTGGCTGGCCCCCAACAACCCACAGACCTTGAAAAATGACATGCCTGATTTTTGCCAATGTTTTCATAGCAATGACATTCATGCTGCTTATAGCTTGGCTGAGTACTGTGAGTCCTTTCCCACACTGTACAGAGGAAGAGAACAAGACCCAGGGAGAACGTTACCTCCTTTAGAAGACGGGAACGAGGATGTGGTTTGCCACTATCCAAGGACCATGCTATTTTGGCTGAAAAATGTTTCTTTCTTAATTGCATCCCGGATAAAGCCTTGAGATGCAGACATAGTATTTTAATTTCATTCAGCAAACACGGCTATTTTCTCCCAGCATTTGCTCCCTTCAAGGCTCGTCTTAGAGGTGACAGAAGATGACAGACATCCTGCCTGTAATTCGTTGAGTTCACATTCTAGCAAGAAGGTGATCATATGCTTATGATGCTAATGAGGAACATACGCAGAGAGCTTGTTAGAAGTTTCTTTCCCTCCCTGTATTTGTCCTTCATGCCCGGCAGAGACCTATGATCTCTCTGGCTGGGGCAAATCTTCCTCATTATACATTTTCATAGCATCATATTATGTTTTCTTTTAAATTTTTCTTGTAGGTGTCATTTTTCACCTGTGATATACCTTTTAAGTCCTCAAACACAAACTCTCCTTACTGTAGGCTTCAAGGGAGAAGGGGTGAACCAACTTTTATTATTCTCCATTTACGCCCCAGAAAATGGTGGATGTCGCTTCTCCCCACCACCTCAACCACTCACTACTCTGAGAAGAATCATTCTTCCAATATGAACATTTTCTATTGCCATCTAACAGATGAGTAAGTTGAGGGAGGCTGAGCAGGTTGTCCAAATCCAAGTAAGTGGCAGAGAAGGACTAACATTCAGGTCTGCTTGCTGCTAAACTCCAAGCCACACCGCCTCCCTTGTTATTCAGTAGCTAATGAAATTACATGAAAGGAGCTTATGGGAAGTAAAGTAAATCCAGGATGGCACTACAGAGAAATGCAGAGACAAACAATTCAATATAGAAAGCATTAATAAGGCATGCACTCAGGTAATTGTAATTTACTTTTATGCTTCCACCAAACACCAGGCACTCCACTGTTATCAACAATTCTGAATATATGCTAATATGACCATTTGACAGAGGAAGAAACCAAAGGTCCCTGGGACTGGCAAAGGTACCAGATTGGAAACCCTAAAGGTAGATAACACATATTAATCTTACCCCCCAAACATCTCCATCCCCCCCTCCCCCCACCATTTGCCAAATGTCTTATCAGTAACTGGAGAGCTGGAATTTAAAGGGCATTTTATGTAATTTCAGAACATCAGAGCTGACTGGGGTTGCAGGAAGAGTCAAGGTGATGTTTGCAGCTTAATGCTGCCATGGTTTCTAGGGATGTTTGTATGTCCACTAACGGGAAGATGCCCGCTGTTGCTTTTTTATTTTTATTTTTAATCTTTCTTTCATTTTTCAGTCATTAAAGCTTTAAAGAATCAGCCATTCAGAGAGAGTTGTTTCACAGATGCCATAGCCATCTCAGAGTGCAGAACTGAAATTTAAAGACAGGCCTCCTTTGCTTCATTCAGATTTGTGGATCTCATAGTCCTGAGTGGCAGAGACAATGGCCAAGATGTTCAGAGGCTTGTGGCTGGACAATGAGGGAGTCCTTCCCCTAAGACGAAGTGTTTCAGGGACCCAGGCAAGCTCTGTGCACATCTTTCCCAGCTGTTACCACACAGTTTCCTCTACCAGTCCCTCTGCTTTTGAACACAAATTCTCATTGCTGTGCTGGTCACTTGCACTAGCAGCAATGACCACAGACCACAGGAAAAGAAAAAATGTATTTTGTATAGCTTTGCTTGCAGCAGAATGCTAAGCATATTCAGTGACAAAGGGCAGGTTTGATTACAGACAAGAAGCTTCTGTTAAATACCTTTGCATTTTGGAGGATTCCTTCATAAAGGGATTGGTGCATGGGCCTAGGCAGAGGTTGCTAACCTATGAAAATCAATCTTAAGACTAAGATTCTCAGAGCTTGAAAAATAAAAATGCTGCTATCCATTCTATTCTTTACCATATCTCTAGTATCCATTGCTGGGTTTTTATACTGTAGGTACCCAAACCACACACCCACAAATTGTATCTGCTTTATTTACATACTTCACAGCTATAGATATGTGTATCTGACTGAACATACGTCTCAGTTCTTAACTGTGGATTCATTACTTGCAATTGTTTAGCTTCAACCTTGCCCTTTACTGAAAGTACTATGAATAAAGTGGGCCCAAAGAAAAGAGTAAACACATACCCTTCTTTCCTTCTTTCTCAGAATAAATATATTCACAACAGAATGCTTCAATGGACAGTAAGTTCCCTGGGATTTCTGATAACGCCTTCCTGTGTATATGTTAGGCTGATTTTGTCATGGGGCAGCAGAAGATTTATTCGTGCTGAGAATAATTCACTAAGAAAGCCATGAAGGGCAACCTGCAAGGAAACATTCGTGAACACTTCAAGTGTTTCTTAGTGCTGCACTCTGCCACAAAGATATAGATTTCCAAGCTTTTTCGGAAAAGTCATTTGTGATGGTTAATATTGTCCAATTGACAGCATCTAGAAGCTCCTAGAAGAGAAGTATTTAACAACCCTGAGGGATTTACCTGGACGGCAGTAGCCTCTGGAATTGTTCGTGGGGAATTTTTTTTTTTGGTTAGGTTAATTGAAGTGGGAAGATTCACCCTAAATGGGGTGAGACCGTTTCGTGTGGTTATAGAGTGGACCAATGGGAAAAGGGTCCTGAGCAGCAACAGCTATCACTCTTTGGATCCTGCCTTAAGGTCCCTCTGCCATGATCTCTGCCATGGTGAAGTGTATCCTCAAACTGTGCCTTCAAAAAGCTTTTCCTTCCTTCTTTCCTTCCTTCCTTCCTTCCTTCCTTCCTTCCTTCCTTCCTTCCTTCCTTCCTTAGGTTGATTTGGTCCTCAGTTCTGTTGAGGCATGGAGGAAAATGACTAATGCATACTATAAGACATTGTGAAGCTCAGCACATTAGTATAGTGGCACAGATATTCTTGATGGGAATTTGTACCTTATTTCAATAAGGTACAAATCATCCACATTTTATTGATGGGGTATCTGAGGGTTGGAAAGAGCAGGGCATGAAAATCAAGTCATAAGAATATAAGCCATAAGAAACCAATCTGGGATGCAAGTCCAGGCCTGCAGTGTATGAAACCTGCCTAACAGGTTCCATTCTGTCACCTGGAACCTCTGACATCCTGTCACACTGGGCGTTAGACACAGGAGGGATGGAGGGGAGTGACCATATGGATTTATCTGCACTTAGTATAAACAACAACTCATAATATAATGTTACTCTTCTCCGAACCCGCCCGAATTCAGTTTGGCAACTATACAAAGAAGCACTATTTGATGGATTTGGTGAACAGACAACCAATGTACCTAGAGCCTTTTGGATGAGAAGAATCTGTAGCATGCCAAAGAGGACCTCTGGGGGCTGGGGGTCAATGTAGTGATGTATCAGAGCAGATATTAAGACTTGAGATCAAGCCTCTGACAGAGGGCGAGAAGTAACGATAGATCTGGGGGAGGTTGTTGAGACTTGGGGAGAACAAGAGCTCCACAAAGACCAAACTGAGCAGGGCACAGGGGTCTTGTATGAGACGGTTTCTACAACCAAGGACCATGTGTGGATGTGGCCTGGAACCCCCGCACAGATGGGGCCCATGATAGCTCGGTGTAGGACTGAAGACCCTATTCAGGGAAACAGGGACTGTTTCAGTCATGATCTTGATGGCTGACTCTTTGACCCTCCCCCATACAAGCTGGGGAGTGACAGACTGGCTAGATCCCAGGGGAGGACATTGCAGCCAGCC
>CM053757.1:26317947-26328137 GCA_028658305.1 Pachyuromys duprasi
TGGGGAGGAGGGAGATGAGGGAGGGAGTGGGAGGGTAGGAGGGAATGGGGGAGGGGGCTATGCCTGGGATTCAAAGTACCTAACCTGTGATTGAGATAAAAATAAATAAATTTAAAAAAAAAGAAAAAAAAGAAACAAAGTACCATTAAATCAAGGGTTTCTGGGTCTTCATCCATGATTTTTTATTCTCTTTGTGTTGAAAAGTGTTGCACTGCAGTTAACTCTACCATTTCTCAGGACATTCACACACCACAGACATGCTCAGCGTTCTCCTAGATTCTCCATTTCACAAGTGTGCCCAAGAAGATTTTTGCTTTTATAGCAATGGGAGCTATAGGTGTTATAATGATCTGAGTGTTTTTAAATGACTGTCATATTCCATATTCCTATTACCTTAAACATCTCTTATAAGAATCAGGATTTGATAAGTGCTGCACTTTTCTGTTTTGGTGAGAAACGAAGGGAAACTCTTGGGAATGTGGGCCAAACAGCCATATCAATCTGATGCTATGGTGTTCACCCATGTGCTAGCATTACCATTTTTGCACACAGTACTTTGTAAAGACATAGCTGATGAGTATTGGCCATGAAACTTAAGGTAGAGATTGTGTACAGTCTCTTATATGACACACATATTTTCCCAAGAAATCAGTCAGGTAAAAAAAATATGTCTAAGGAGATCATACAAACATAAAAATATCTAACTTTTTTTTGAAAAGCCCCCATAAATTTACCCAGAATGTATTATTTTAATTTTATGCAGCATTCTAACAAGTTACAAGCCCATGGGGAATTGGAAAACAAATAATAAACTCCTATTATTAGAAAATTAATAACAGTAAGAAACTGAGACTGAGGAGACCAAATTTAAATATTCTATAATGCATTTGAAAGTTTTAATTCATAAGCAGCAAACCTCCAAGATACCACAGTTCTATAGAGCTTCTGGGTACTTGAGGCTATATAATACAGCAGGATATCACATGATATTAATGTATGCTGACTTTAAATCTGTGCTTCAATGGCTATGGCATGTGATAAAAACAAAGGCTTGATTCTTCAGCCTGTCACTCCAGCTGTCTATGAGACTCAAAAATCACATGTGTGTTTCCTCCCATAACAAATACTGCCTGGTTGTTATACTGTGCAGGTTGTGTTTGTATTGAGTAGGATCTCAGAAAAGGTTTGGAGACCACTAGTAAGATGACTGACATTGAATTGCCTAATGAGGTTGACCAGCAATGGCTAACAGTAGTAGGAACAAGTCATACTACTGTGACAGCTATGCATTTGCAGAACATAAATCCCGACCAGACCACATTCCCTAAATCCCACTCTGTATCTTTCTTCCTCCATCTTAACCCTAAGATGAAGTCATTGACTCCTACACAACGGCACCTTATTTAGTCTTCTTTCCCTGTCTTATTTTGCCACCAACTAGTGTTTTTCCTAATTCCCACAGGCCAATTTCTCTTTCTATATCCTATTGATGCATCATTTATTCTACAATGGTCCACCCAGAGACCCTGTTTTTTGTCTCTGGCAGACCCTCCCTTATAACTGTTTACCATGTTCCCTTACATTAATATTACTTCTCTTCCCTGATGGACAAGAGACTCATTGACTGCAATAACTCTATCTAGATCATCTTTGAATCTATCACTGTGATTCACAGAAAGCCTTTCACGAAATAATGTGTGTGCTGTAAGAACATATAAATACATGAGTGGCGGGTGCTCAATATTTGCTGAATTAATGAATATAAGATTATTATCACTACTCCCTTGATGTGTCACACAGAGATTAAGTTATGTTTTGTAGGTTAGAAAATAGGCTTAATGTTTTGGAGGCCCTATGAGTAGCAAGGCTTTTTAAGAATACGACATAAAACACCAGCTTGTGTGACTCTCAGAGCACATTAGATGTGAGCATTTGTTGACACTGACACTTAAGCAGCAGGAAGTGTTGACATGAATTTGTTATGGGGGTCAATGCAAAAAGCAGGTAAGCAAAGTAGCTTCAAAATCTTAACTAACATTTGAATGTGTTTACTTTCAATGGGCACAATCCTAAAGGAATATTTTTTTGTTGGTGTGAGTGTGCTCACATGTGTGAGTGCAGAGTGAGAGGGGTGAGCAGAATTTCTACAAGATTCTAAATGTCTCCAAAAAAAGAAACTGATGATTCCCTTCAGAGAAAGAGAACACATCACTGAATAAATAATACCTTTCAAGAGGCTTTAATACATTGTAAAGAGCATTTTTACTGATTGGTAGAAATTCTTTTTGATTAATTAATTAGTTAATGTTTTCAAAGCACTTTCAAGATGAAAAACATTTCACGAGAGCTCCATAATTTTTATTTTTCCCATGTACACCAGTTTTCCACATTGCTGGATTTGTTTTTCTCTTGGGTTGCTCACCAAGCCACGTACCCTCACAGAGGCATGGTGTGGAATATGCCAAGGGAATAGAAATGGAGTTGAGCTGACAGAGAGCAGGGAATATTAAAAACAACAACAAAACTCTTTAAATGTATTTAAAGTTATGTTTGAAACACAGTCATCTAAGCAAATGGAGAAGGCTTCCACACTGGAATCTAGTCATTTCATTTACCAGCCCAATTCTGTGTGTTCCCTAGCAAACATGCACAGATCCTTTACAAAGCCTGGACTGATAGCTGTATGTTTAAGGGATGGTGATGGCCAACTTTTACTAATTGCTCAGTATATTCTGGGCCTTGTTCTAGAATTCTGCATCTATTAACCAATGTTTTTCTCGACAAAATGAAGAAAAGAAAAGAGAGTTCACTTACATATTCATTCACTCGCAGCTCATAGGTAGCTTTTCCATGGAACACTTAGCTATGATGTAGGGAGGAAGAAAAAAGTTAATGAATAGAAAACGAGAGGAAGAGTGAAGGGCAGGAGATGGAAAGAGATGAGCGAGGGACTGTGAGAAGAAGAAAGAAGAAGGAGAGAGATGATGATGATGATGATGAAAAGATATTCATTGTTAGGGTTAGGAGCTCTGACTATGTCTTCCCTATCATGATGAAACTTCATTGTAAACTTGATGTGATTCTGGACCATTCAGTGGACATACTACTTGCCTTCTATGCATCCCTTTTGGCTTCCCAGCTGCGGATACAATGTGACCACCTACACTGCAGTGCCCCTGCCACCACGCATCACAACGAGGATGAACTACCCTTAACCTGTGCGTCAACATAATAACTCTTCCATAAGTTGCTTTTGAAAGGATTGTTATCATATCAATGAGAAATGTAACACAGACACTAATAGACAATAAACAGGAAATAAATGTGACCAATCTTTCATTCTGGCAAAACTGATATATATGGCAAAGATAAGTTAGTTCATTTCCAAAAGAGGTCTTTACTCAATGAAGTCTCATCTGTTTTTCTGTTCTCATACCCAGGACCATCCTCATTACTGTCACATGACATGGCATTTTGGTGACAACAAGTTTCTGGATTCTGAGTCTCTGATTTTCCTTTGGAACTTTTGACCCTGCACCCTTTTCCTCCTGGAAACCCGGCATAGCCCTGACCTGTCAGAGGAGTGTGCACTTCTGGTTTGGTGCTTGCTGCCCCCCCCCCAGCTTCCTGGGAAAGTACCCAGGACACACCTCTCAGGTAAGCTGACTACTTTGTAATTAAAATTCAGAGGCTTCAGGAATAGGCAGCCTCTGTACCAAGATCTCTTCTAGTATCTCCACCTCTCTAATCTCCCACAACCCGAATCCTCCCCTGAAGAGACTCCCAGAAGCTACAACTGCTCTTCCCAAGATGACTAATGGAAACTAGGATCTTCTCCCCTAAAACAATAACAACAACACAGTTATTCTGATCTCACTCTGCCCTTGTAAGAGCTTGGTCGTATGGATATTCTGACTCCCCAATATCTGAGAGTAATAGGTCCTAAGATCCCTATTTGAAACGGCTCCAGCCCTACACCCAGGAAGAAGAAATAATATACAGACAGGCTCAACTGAGAAGGATATGGAGAACTCAGTAGGTTTTCCCACTTAGCACCCTATGCCTAAGTTAGACTCTTTCTGTTCTATCGCAGTCTTGCTCTCTCTACCAACTCTAAGCGTAAGCAGACACTTAATTTTTGATTTTGGATCTTTATTCTGAAACTATGCTTTTCTCTTACTAGTCTGTCATACATTTTGGGGGTGTTAGCTGTGGCCCTCATGAGGGGTGAGGAATGGCATCACTCTTTGCCTCCCCTACGAAAACTAACAACAAGAACAAAAACCAAGAATACCTAGAGTAAGGCAAACATTCCATAAAAGGTGGCAATCCTCACAGTCCTGTATTTCCTTTTCTTCCTCTCAAATACTCATGGGTATGCCTATTTACAGACATAACAAGTAATTTGCAAACAAGGGTCCAAGCTGCTAAAAAAAAACCTGGAAGGAGAAAAAGGTGATCTCAAACCCTCACCATTGTATACATTAAAGCCTCAATGGGGTGGAGAGAGCTGATGCTCTGGAATGGGTTAGCATCTCAGGATACTGAGAACAGTATCTAGCACAGGGACAAAGGGAAAACATGAGACAGAAGTGCATAATTTATTGGCCATTTTGGCTGCAGGGTTCTCATTAAAGTGAGTATAATTAACAAATCTCTTTGCAGATATGAGATACAGAGATGCTGCAGCCGTAAAACCAAGACAGGGATGTAGCATAACACATCTCTCTGACTCCATTGACTTGGTGATCTCAAGCCCAGGCTGTGGCCTCTTTAGAGAAACTCATTAGAGAAATGGCTAATAACCCCCAGGATCAGGGTTAGGGTACATGTTAGAAGAAAATGAGTTCACCCAAAGAATACTCAGAGCAGTGATGCTTAAAAGTCCAGAGTTAACGCCCTTTTGGGGAACCGATGGTGCCATAAAGCAAGCAGTCCACAACAAGGTAGGCTGCAGGAGAGGAATGCGGGACACTGGCCGCAAAACTGATCTTTGTACTACACAGCCCTGAGAATGAGCAGCAAACGTGTTGAGAAGCTTCCTTGACATGTACAAGTCTTCACGAGGCCCCAGAACTCTTCGTTCTCTGCCCCTTCACACACTCTACTTCCTGAGAGACATAGTGTACTGCCTGCTAGCTCAAAAGGCAGATATTGGATATTGAATGTGTTGGAAGTCAACTATCCATTTTCCTTTCCCTTTCCCCACCTCACATCCTATGAGGACTTTGTAGGAACCAACAAGCATCCTCAGAGAAGTATCAGGTTAAGGGCAGGTTAAAGCACTGCCTGGAAACTTGTGAGGAGGCCAGTTAAAAAAATGTCCACTAGACTATACTGTCCTGACCTTCTGTCTTTGCTAAAGGATACAGTCTCAACCACACAGCTTCCAAGAACACTTTAGAGTATTCTATGATTATGTCATAGTGACCTGGAGAAGAATGCCTTCCATAGTGAAATGACTTTGGAGAAACAGGGATTTAGCTCTGAGATTAAGAGGCTCCTGTGGATTCCCTGCCAGCCCTGACTCTACCCAGCCCCCACCCAGGCACACACTAGAGATGCCAAAACAGGGAAAGGTGCCAGGTAATTGTCAAAGAGGATTAGTATGATCAGTGACCAAGCTGAGAGCCTTCGGTCTCCTGGCAAACCAAGTGGAAAGCAAAGCCAGCTCCAGGAATTGGGTTCTAAGGCAAATAGGCAAGTGGCCTTCATCCTAGGGTAGCTGAGCTTAGGCAGAATTTAGCACCCCATATGAGCAGACCTGTCCTTAGGACATACAGGAGAGAGGGCACACTGCTTTCCCTTTTATGCTGTGGAAAAGACCAGACATGCAAAATCGAGGCAAGCCATAAACAAAGTAACCATTAAGGGATTTAGATTAGGGTATGTAATTGCTCCTTTCTTACCCCCAACTGAATTCCAAACGGGTTCCAAAGCCTTAAAAGGGCTCAAATGGTTCAGGGCCCAGGCATGGTCCCTGGGAGGCAGGGAGCAGAAGGGAACTGGGCCAACAGCGTGTTTCTAGTCACATTCCAACTGGAGAAAAGGCAGTGAGAAGAAAATGGACTGGTTCTGAAGAGGGGCTATCTTGAGTGTCAACACTCATGGAGCAAAATAAACAGACAAATTAATAATACGTAAATGAGACAAAAACACTGCAGCAGAGATCGATTTGATGGCCTGAGTGAGAATGTAGGACAGAGGACCTGGGGACCTCTGCTGCTTTGCCAAGTATCTCCTTAAGAGACACATTGCCCTCAAACAAAAATTGTAAGCACGTGTTTATTTCCTTGATCGCTGTCCAAATGACTTAGACATTTTAATCATATTGTTCTCCCCAGGATTGGCAGAGGGGCCCCCGCTGCCTTTGATAAAAGGTTCAAATGTACAGGCGCAGCATTACGTTGGTCCCCATTATTTTAAACCTGCTACTGAGTACAGTCCTCTCCCAGTTCTAGCCATGGACACCCCCTTCTGAGCGGAAGGACTCTCCGGCAAGGCATGTTTCATCTTCTTTCAAAGCTCTGCCTTGTTTCTCTTTCAAAGCTTTGCTTACGAGAATAACATTATTCAAAAACTGAGTATTCCTCCCGGAAAAATTCAGAATTCTCTCTTCTGTACTTCTTCACATCCTATTATACACTATGAAACAATTCCTTCACTATGTAATTTCTGATTTTACATGTCTCTAGTAGCTTGCTAAAATGTTGAATTATTTCAAGGATTGGACCCTGTTTTATTCTGATTTGTCTGCCTACACAAATTTACTCATTCTCCATCCACTCGCAGTTCATTATTGCTTTCACTGTCACAGAGGACCCGGATGTTAATCTTTCTGGTGTCAGTTCACCTAGCCTGTTAAAAAATGTTAAACGCTAAGGTCATGTGATTAGGACTAATGTACACAGTATAAAGGTGTAAGACAAAATTTTGGAAATTTCTGTCTGGAAACTTGAATTTCAAAACAATGATCACAAAAAAGAGTTACTCAGCCGTGATCATTTTGGTAACTTATTCTGATAAGGATAGTTAGTGGATAACCTCAGAGATGTTTTCCATGGGTTTGGTTGTCCAATTTCTCCCACTGTGTTTAGAGAAAATAATTGATTGCCACGCTTAAAATTCTGTGTGCTTTCTCTTGCATAAATTTCCTAGTTTTAAAACTTTATTGACAATTTCTTTTCATATAGGGCTTCTGTACTTGTCGCTTAACTACTGAATCAAACAACCAATGAACTAGACACTGCATTATAATTCTCTTAGATTAATGCATGTGTCCAGCATAAGCAATCTAACTTTCCATAAAACTAGCATGTATATGAGTAAGGTGATTAGTGCCCATTATCAAAGTAATTCATAGGCATAGTGATTGCTGTATATTTTAAATCACATTCAATATAGATTCAGGATTAGGCATGTTTATTTGATACAGCATATGAAGGTATAATTTCTCAAAAATTAAGAGTAACCCTTCTCAACCAGAATATTTTATCAAACACAATAATGTTGCCTGTGGCCACACGGAAAAGTTATGACATGATAGCTATCATATTGCTGCTAGATAATCTACACATCTTTGCACGATTAGAATTCTCTTCCGGTTTCTTTATCTTCCAAGATTCTGGGGAAAGTATATTATAGATGAAATAAGAAAAGCCGTTCTGTGTATACTGCCTGCCACTCTGGAAAAAAACGTAGCCTATATCTCTATTCAGATATATAATGTGACTCCAAAGTCAGGCTGCTGTGGGAGATAAGAATTCCTGAAAGTAAAACAAAATGTTTTGAAGATAAGAACTCACTGGCTGAATCTCACCCAAGTCTGAGTTTCACTCTGCCTATCTGCGAGTGAAGATTCACTCTGAAACCTCTGAGAACTGCCACATGCCTGTACCCTCTCTTCCCTAATCTGTTCTTCAGATGGTCCCCAGTTTATCATCTTTACCATGGCAGCACAGATCACTTTTACATGGACATTTGTAGACATTCATCCTTCCATGGAGTGCAGTTCTACTTCTTTATTTTATTCTAACAGTAGGGACAGCTGGGAGCTGGGCTGTCCTTTTTCACTTGCTTGGTAGTACTATGCTTTCCTCTTTACCTACTAGTCTTGTGATCCTTTTTTTCAGACTCAGATAATGTCTCCAGTTCCCCAGACATGTAGATTTTTAATTGAAGGGTGGAGCTGTGAACTTGAGGTTCCACCTTGCTGACAAATTTGAGGTGATGTCAGCACTGTAAATCAGAAGACCCCAATCTGAACACGAGGGATTGAATGCTTACCACAATATGTCCTCTTACCTCCTCCCCCCACCCTGACATTTAAGAACTTGAAGGTTACTGCTTATTCTTCATAAAAGAATTCTGAGTTTCTCCTTCCTTCCCAACATTTGCCTGTGGTTTCAAATTTGCTGAAGATTTAAATGACCTGGGATGGGGTGGGGGACTTTAAAATGTAGTTGAACAAGTAAATTCCAGATCAATTAAGTCAGACCATGGGGTTGGGACCAAGAAGGCATCAGCATTTTTCCCCCTCAAGAATCATTAGGTGATTATTCTATATTATGTCTAATATCCACTTATAAGTGAGTGTATACCATGTGTGTCTTTCTGCTTCTGGGATACCTCACTCAGGATGATCTTTTCTAGATCCCACCATTTGCCTGCAAATTTCGTGATTTCCTTGTTTTTAATTGCTGAGTAGTATTCCATTGTGTAAATGTGCCACAATTTCTATATCCATTCCTCAACTGAGGGACATCTGGGTTGTTTCCAGGTTCTGGCTATTACAAATAAAGCTGCTACAAACATAGTTGGGAAAATGTCCTTGTTGTATACTTGAGCATCTTTTGGATATATACCTAGGAGTGGTATAGCTGGATCTTGAGGTAGCACTATTCCTAATTGTCTGAGAAAGTGCCAGATTTATTTTCAAAGTGGTTGTACAAGTTTATGTTCCCACAAGCAATGGAATACAGTTCCTCTTTCTCCACATCCTCTCCAGCATGTGTTGTCACTTGAGTTTTTGATCTTAGCCATTCTGATGGGTATAAGGTGAAATCTCAGGATCATTTTGATTTGCATTTCCCTGATGACTAAGGATGTTGTGCATTTCTTTAAGTGTTTCTATGTCATTCGTTGTTCCTTTATTGAGAATTCTCTGTTTAGCTCTGTACCCCATTTTTAAAATTGGATTACTTGATTTGTTGCTGTTTAACTTCTTAAGTTCTTTATATATTCTGGATATTGGCCCTCTGTCAGATATAGGGTTGGTGAAGATGTTTTCCCAATCTGTAGGCTATTGTATTTTTAAATAATTTTATTTTAATTTTTATTAATTACACTTTAGTCACTTTGTACCCCCCTGTAGCTCCCACCCTCCTCCCTTCCCCAACCCTGTCTTCCCTCCCTCTTCTCCACGAATGCCCCTCCCCAAGTCCACTGATAGGGGAGGTCTTCCTCTTCTTCCTTCTGATCCTAGTCTATCAGATCTCATCTCATCTGGACTGGATGCATTGTCTTCCTCTGTGGACTGGTAAGGCTGCTTCCCCTTTAGATGGAAGTGCTCAAAGAGCAGGCCAATCAGTTCATGTCAGAAACAGTCCCTGTTCCCATTACTATGGAACCCACTAGAACACTGAACTGCCATGGGCTACATCTGTGCAGGGGTTCTAGGTTTTCTCCATGAGTGGTCCTTGGTTGGAGTATCAGTCTCAGAAAAGACCCCTGTGCCCTGACTTTTTGGTTCTGTTGCTCTCCTCGTGGAGCTTCTGTCCTCTCCAGGTCTTACTATTTCCTACTTCTTTCATAAGATTCCCTGCACTCTGCCCAAAGGTTGGACATAAGTCTCAGCATCTGCTTTGATACCCTGCAAGGCAGAGCCTTTCAGAGGTCCTCTGTGGCAGGCTTCTGTTCTCTTCCCTGTTTTCTCCCTCTTCTGATGACCATCCTCTTTGCCTTTCTGAAGGGGATTGAGAATTTTAGCCAGAGTCTTTCTTCTTGATTAGTTTCTTTAGGTGTACAGATTTTAGTAGGTTTATCCTATAGCATATGTCTATATGAGTGAGTATATACTATGTGTGTCTTTCTGCTTCTGGGATACCTCACTCAGGATGATCCTTTCCAGTTCCCACCATTTACTTGCAAGTTATGATTTCCTTCTTTTTTTATTACTGAGTAATATTCCA
>CM053757.1:26328237-26361660 GCA_028658305.1 Pachyuromys duprasi
TTTGATTTGCATTTCCCTGATGACTGAGGATGTTGTGCATTTCTTTAAGTGTTTTCCGGCCATTCGATATTCCTCTATTGAGAATTCTCTGTTTAGCTCTGTACTCCATTTTTTAATTGGCTTACTTGATTTGTTGTTGTTTAACTTCTTAAGTTCTTTATATATAGTGGATATTAGCCCTCTGTCAGATATAGGGTTGGTGAAGATCCTTTCCCAGTCTGTAGGCTGTTGTTTTGTTTTGACTACAGTATTCTTTGCTTTACAGAAGCTTTTCAGTTTCATGAGGTCCCATTTATTGATTGTTGATCTTAGAGTCTGTGCGATCATACTAAAATCTGTACACCTAAGGGAGCTAATCAAGAAGCAGGACCTTGGGTAAGATGCTCAATCTTCTTTCAGAATGGCAAACAGGACTAACATCAGAAGAGGAAGGAAACAGGGAACAAGACAGGAGCCTATGGCAAAGGGTCTCTGAGAAGGAGGGAGAGTGGGATTGGAAGGGGGTGGGGAGGGGACTACAGCTGGGATACAAAGTGAATAAACTGTAATTAATAAAAAAATAAAATTAAAATTAAAAAAGAAGCATTAGGTGATGACAGCCTGAATCCAAATTTGAGAACCACTTTCATTTTAGAAGAAAATCATGTTTTATTTTTATGTTTTTTAAACCTGTGTTTGACTTCAATGTACTGTAAAGTATTCCTGTCTGTGTAGCTGTGTTATATCTTTTGCTACCATGCCCACATTTTGAGCATGGACTTTTTCTCATCTCTTGTCATGATGATGATCTTAACATTTGTGCAGGAAGTCCTTGGGAATCTGAGTCCCTATTCAATTTTCAGATATACCACGTACCCCTTCACTGTGTTCACCTGGATATTTTTGGGTTTGCTTTTGGAGATCCCTTGTGCTTTGGTTTTCTTATCTATTAACTAGAAACAAATTTCAGCTATATGATAAGGTATATTTAATGATTACATGAGATGAATGATACAAAGTACTGAGTGCTGGCTCAGTGTCTACTCAACAAATGCTAGCCATTATTATTATTAATTAGCCTTCTTTGTACATTTCACATTGTATAATATAGCAGTAAGCAGTCAATAATCATTTGCTGGATGAATAAGTCAATAAATGATGGAGAATAAATCACATTTAATTGCTCTAAAATAAGCCCAGAGCCGCCAGTCTTCTCCTACAGCATTCCAGTTAATGTTTGTTAACTATTTACAAGAGCTTGCTGGCATCTTTCTGGCCAGTCTTCATGACTTCAGATCTGAGTGAAGGCAAATGACGTCCTTAAAATACGACAGAGCTGAGCCATCTCCACAGAAATGTTTCATTCCCTATAGTGTGTATCCATCCAAAGTCACAAAACTATCATTCATATCATTGGGACAGCAATTTTGATAACGTTCCTATCTAGAAGATACATTTAAAATTTCACCCAGTGTCAGTGAGGATGTAATATTAAGAATTCACAAATACCTTTGCTTTAATGAACACTGTCTCACCCTCTACTGAAGGGACATGGTCAACCAAACCAGAAAGGTAAACTTTGCAGCTTTATATTCATTATTCTGCCAACAGAGCGTTTAATAGCTATGGGACTGTACAGTAGGGAGACCTAGTGCCACACTACAGAATGTGATGGAATGTGTGAAGTCTGACTATTACTAGTGTGAATAGAGTCTTTTTGTTGGATTCCATCCTGGTGGAATGAATAGCCTCTGTTCTGTTTATTGATTACACTCTGAGTATTGAAGTAGAGGTGGCGAGAGCTGCCCAGGAAAATACTCAGATGCCATTGTGTGCCTTTCATTTTGGCAAGGCCAGATAATCAGTCAGAAATTCACTTTTAAACTCCAAACAACATGTTCGATATCCTTACATCCCACAAGAATAAAATCACGCAGAAATAGAAATGTCTTAAGTCACTTGTATCCAAGCCCCTTTCACTAATGCTCACGCTGCCACCCCAGTCCACAACATCATTGAACTTCACCCAAGAAGCGGCTCTTGGGTCCCTGCCTCCTCTGCTCTCTTCCTACACAATCAATAGTATTTTAAGAATTCTATCTGATCATGGCACTGTCGAGTGACTTCCTATTGTACTTTGAATAAAACTCAAATTCGTTGTGCTCATACTAGACCACAGCTCATGGAGCCTCTCCTAATCATTTGACCTTCTCTCAGTTTACCTGGATTCCTGCAAAGCAGTTGCCTGAGTCTGTTTCTGCCCCTAACAGAAAGAGACCTGGAAATCTCTTTTCAGGAATCTTGTGAGTCTTTCCTCACTCCCCAGATGCTCATTATCCCATTATCCTTTATTTTCTCCTTGGCAGTTAAGTACCATCCTTAAATATTTATTGTTTCATTTGTTTCCTTGTTTAGTTTATGTTTTCACAAAACCCCATCCAAACTACAAAGATCCTGGATGTTATGATCATCTGGCTCACTGCACAGTCCAGGGCAAAGTTTTGTTAGATAAACAAGTATACTCAGCAACTTGCTTATCTTTGTAAAAGTCATTTATGCACCCAGCACTCAGTTTTAACAGTAGTTTTTACCCAAAACTGAGCCCACACTCACTCAGTGAAGACAAATATTCAGAATGATTTTCTGTATGTTGGGGCTATCAGCTAGTGTATATTTTCAGCCTGAGGTACTAAAAAGCATTAAGACCTATTACTGTCAAAGATGTTGATACCAAAGAAAGGTGCCATGGGAACCGGAAGTCTTTCCATTCACTTCCTGGTGCTTTCATCTCTTTGAATATTGTGTTTTGCTGTACTGTGTGCATGTGTTAGTACTCACTCAATAATGCCCAACTATCTCATTTTTAATGACATTGGGCATGGGATTGCTTCAAACTTCGTTTTTGTGAATGTATTGTTGTCAGTCAGTTTTTCTTTATGTAAAAAAAAAAATAACTTCATAAAATGTGGATGGGAAGCTAATTTTGAGTCAACGTTATGGTAGTTTTCCCCCATGATTTATTGTGGTTGAGTTGGTGTGAGGCATCATTTTGTGGCAAACACTGAAACATTGTTCACCTCATAGTGGCCATGGAACTGAAGGAGACTAAAGGAAGTAAAAGAATGTCAGTATCCCTTTGGAGGACATTTTCCCTAGGCAGTAACCTTCAACCATTGGGCTCTGTCTCTCTCTTTTTTCTTTTCTTTTTTTTTCTCTCTCTCTCTCAAAGGGAGAGAAACGGAGCCCAATTGTAGAAACTTATTACCTTGAGAAAAATGTGTATGTGTGTGTGTATATATACATTTTCATACACACACATATGTGTTTGGGGACATGTTTTCTCTGTGTTACAGCCCTAGATGTCCTGGAACTTGCTTTGTAGACCAGACTGGCCTTGAACTCACAGAGATCTGTTTGTGTCTGCCTCCCGAGTGGTGGGATTAAAGGTATGTACCACCACATCTGGCTTGGGGGCCCGTCTTTTAAAAGTTAAATCCCTACCCTCCTGATATTTCCAGAATCTGAGGACAGGGCCTTAAATATGTGAGGGGTTTTTTTTAGGGGGGGGAATCAAGATCCAAACAATAACATTAAAATTTTAATAGTTTAATTATGAACAATTTGGACAATTACATTGCAAGGAGATTTGGTGTACATGATCATGTTTTGCAGAGTCAGAGAGCACAGTGGACATGGTTCCATTTCAGTTTGTACTGCTGAATTACTGTGCCCCATCAGAAAGTTAGGCCATTGCCACTGAAGGAGTGAGATTAGGGCCGTTGCTTTCACAAGCAAGAAAATGGCAGATGACTCTAAAACTAATGAGGGTTGAACTGTCTCCTCTCTTTATTTTAGGTAGTGCTTATTCCTAGAAGCACACTCTCATATTAGGCTCAGACACACTTAATCTTCTTTAAAGGATTTGTGAATTAGAAAAGGTAAAAGATATTTAAAAATTGGAGCATGGAGCAGGAAAGAGAGCTAAGCATTGAGAGTACTTTCCTCTCCTAGAGGACAGAATAGGGTTCCTAGCACCTACACTGGTTACCTGTAAGTCCAGATCTGTGGGAATCTGGCTTCCTTTTCTGGCCTCCACAACCACACTCCACCTCACTATACAAAGACACAAACAAACAGACACACACAAACACACAAACACACACAGAGGGGTAAAAAGTAATAAATCAGAGTAGAAATGTCTCTAAAACTATTAAAATACATATCATTTTCTTTTAAATATGTGTACTGGAAATACATATATTTCAAGGTATAAATAATGAAAACCCTTTGGACAACATATTTTGCAGCATTCTTGTTACATTATATCCTGTGTCTATGATATCCCTGTAAGAGTTCTCTTTAATGACAGTGTGACTTTTGCAATGTATATTCCAAAGCATGTTGACTGACCATTTACTGTCCCATTCTAGCTTTAGAGAGTAGATGAACCAACTACAGATTTTTGGTTTTAACTTTATTTGGTAACTTTTCCTCAATCCTTATAAAGCATGCTAATAAAACCCTTTTTGTTAGTCAGGTTTTGAGCAGGGGTCTGACCTCTATGGTCATCAATTTATCCCGTAATTTTAAAAAACCAGAACAGATAAGGGAGGTGTGTTGTGGATGCACAGCTGTATTACTTCTTGAAACAGCTGGGGGGGGGGCAACTTGTCAAAAGCAAAGCTCTCCTTTCTAAATACTGCAAGTCCTGTGTAAGTAGGCATAATGCAAGCCCTGTACCCACAGTTATTGATTCGGCTCATTGACAGCTGAGGTGTTTAATATATCCACCCTCTTTGTAATGCCATTTTAAAACTCTTTGAGGATTAGGAAGGCAATTTTCTCAAAGGGATTCTTCTGAGAGCAAAGGCCAACTCACCCTGTACTGGTGAGGGCTCCAAAAGAAACTTAAGTGAGGAAAATGGAGCTGGGAACTGGCAGATACGTTCTAGCCTGCCACAAATAATGATTTTTAAAAAGCCCCAGAAGAATGCGCTTTGCTGCTTTACATAATGCTATAATGCATTAACTCATGTAATATGACTGGTGAGAGTTTATTTATTCATTTATTTCCGCCTCAGGCAAATACTGGATAAATGCTTACAATAGCAGGTTACCAGGTGTTTCGGTGACAGAGATTACTAAGACTCTCCTTCTGGTGCAGTAACTGTTTAACTGCTTGCCTAGTTGTAGCCCACATGGAAACTGTCAAACTCTTTAGTGATTTGTGCAGAACAACAAAACGAGTGCAGATGTTTTTTTTTTTTTTTTACAATCATATTTATATTGGGGGAGAATTTGGTGCATTTGTGCTTGGGTAATCGGCTCGCAGTAGGAATGCCACGTGTGTATTGAATATAATTTATACAGTTACAAGATTATTACCTGTTTTCACGATCACTCATCATTTTAATTATTTACTTAAGCAGAAAAACAAATTGCAGGATGGTACTCAGATGCCACACTGGGTGTGTCATATGCTGATCAAGATAAGGTACTTCTTCAGCAACTTGCCTTTATTATTTTGTGCGATATATCCTTTGGCTACTGAGTGTAGGTATAGTTTTTGTTTTGTTTTGTCTTCCTTCCTTCTTTCCTATCTTTCTTTCTTTTCCTCTGTCATATATCATTTTGTGTGCTTGGCAACTCACTGAACTCAACGGATATAAATGAGGCTTGAAAGTTAAACGCAACTTGTAATATCAAAGTTTCCATATCAAATAATGTTGTCCCAAAAGGATCCTAGAGAGATTAAGGATATGCACAGTGTCTAAAGTGTCCACCAGTTATGTGAGATATCCCAGCAGTCAATGGGTAATTAGCAGCTCACACTAGGAATACAAAGAAAACATAGTGATTTTATCCTGTCTGTGTAAATAGACTAGGAGAGCTTTTCTCAGAATTAGGTCTCTATAAAACTAACTGAATTCACAGCCCAAAATAACTGCAGACATCTGTCTACTAGAAGCTTTTATGATTGGGCCTTGAGGTAGTATTTTCCTTACAACTACAGTTGCAACAATTTTCTAAGCCCAGCTGAGAAGCAAAATGTGTAAGGCTGGGCTTTCAAACTAGCCTCTGTCAACTTATCTCAAAACGCTGTGAAATAAGTTTTTCTTAACTCTAATGCTAAACTGATTTTCAGGATATGTTTATACAGCTTTTCTCTGCTCCATGTGGGAGAATTTCTTACTCTCACTGCCATAGAAAGGAGGGAGGCCACATGTCACCCAGACCAACTTGCAATCAAAGGTTTCTAAAGGAAGTCATTGGGGTTTCCTCCTTTGTGTAAGTCAAGCCTGCAGGAACACATGTGAAATTCCTGCTCTAAGGACTTGTTGCAAGAAGATATTTTGCATTATTACAGCTCAAAATAAGTGTAGAGGTTCTCTACCTGAGTGTCACAAACCTATTGGGGGTCAACTGACCCTTTCACAGGGCTGCATATCAGATATCCTGTATAATAGATATTTACATTAAGATTCACAACAGTAGCCAATTTTCAGTTATGAAGTAGCAATGAAAATAATTTTATGGCTGTGGTCATCACATCATGAAGAACTGTACTAAGGGACCTCAGCATTAGGAAGGTTGAGAACCACTGGAATAAAATTAACCATCAGGAAAGGACAGAACGCCAGCGCTCTCTAGTATATGAGAAATTTACCTCTATGGGGAGATACTGATGTTACTTGAAGATATTTGGGGGTTTAAATGGGGCAGGGTTGGAGTTAGGTAGGTACTAATGTCACCTATGTTATAGAAATCAAGGATCCTTCCCCCAAAGCCAATACTGCCGAGTTTGAGAAACACAGGTGGAGAACTACCTAGATGACTCTAATGAGCAGAAATTTAGGAATGAATTGTGTAGATAATTACCTTAAACTGTAGAATCTGCTCAACTCTGTCCTTGGAGGGCTTGTCTGAGACCACAAACAAAGACGCTCCAGCTTGAGTTAATCAGTATAAACATGTAAAGGCTATGGAGGTTTGTTCTGAGTGCAGGCAGAGATCAGCCAATCAATTGTATCTAGTTTTCATCCATCACGAGGGGCAATCTATCCCCCAGGAAGTGACACCAGGAGGTGACATTTCAAAGGACTAATGCTACAGCGAGGCACGTGCTGATTCATTGATGTTGTAACCTCGTTGCCGCAAGTACTATTATTTAGTTAAGGTTTATAAAGCATTGTGGAGATAGAAAATGCCATATAAATGTTAGGCATTGTTACCATCTTTCCGAGGAACTTCTTCTGTGAGCCACTCACAGAACAAAACCACACAGGGCCGCATCATTTTATCCCCATTTGTGGTTCTGAGGAGAGGTTACCATAATAAGTAATTCACATTGTGCCATCTCCTCCGCACTCCAAGTTAAAACAAATTAAATAAAGCTTAATTAGACAGTGTTTTATGCACTCCAAAAAAATGCAGCTGATTGACATTCTAAGTAAATGCAGGTTAGTTGCTGGAGAAAGAATATTGAAAAGCTTCCAGAAATATAAAATTGAGGCTGCATTTCTGTCATATTAAACGTGTGCACAAGCAGATTAAAACCCCTAAACATCACTTATTTTTTTCCACTGGGTTCTCTCTCTCTGTCTCCCTCGTCTCCCTCCCTCTCTTTTTCTCTTTAGTATTATACTTGACACATTATATATTGTAACATTTCCCCATGTTACAATGCCTACTATTCTTGCATTTTCATATCACTAAAATTTGCTTTTCATTATGCAGAGAAGGGTCTTTGAACACACAGAAAAGAAAGAACAATAAACAAGCCAATACAAGCCTTTTAAAGAAGACCTAGTAAAATGCTAATTGTAGCAACTGCCTAAAAATAATCGCTGATGCAGTTGTAAATTATTTTAGTTTAATCCCCTGATGGTGGTGACTTTCTGAAATGGCAAACTCTCTGTGGGATTTCGATTCAGGTAGAAACTGTCACCCTGTCAATAGATGCACTAGTCACATTCCGACTGTCATGCCTAAGGCACTGTGAGAGATAGGAATACAAAATGGCAGCAGTAATGATTCCATCATCAGAGAACACAGGCAGACAAGGTCTACGCTTGCCTGCGTGCGCTGATTGTGTTTTTCCATCAGCTTGTTTCATTTTTATAGGAACCTACAGGAAAACAAAGTTTTTTAACTTAACAAATTCTTGCCACTTTTTGCCTAGGCCTAGTCAAAATCTTTGGCCTTTTCCTCATGACTGTTTAAGTTATTTTATACACTTTCAGAGACAGGAGATGTAAGTAGAAGATTTACAGCACAGGCAAACTAATTTCTTTTTTTAATATTTATTTTTATTATTAGTTACATTTTTTATAAACTCTGTATCCCAGCTGTACCCCGCTCCGTCTCTCCCTCCCACTCACACCCTTCCTCTTTCATCTCCTCCCTGCCCCTTTCCAAGTCCACTGATAGGGGAGGACCTCCTCCCCTTCCATCTGACCTGCAAACTAATTTCTAAAAGAAAACAAAGAATATGTCTACTATAAAAATGGTACAATTCATCTGTATCCACACAGTCCCATACTTTTCATTTCTACATCTTACCAAATAAATATTTTCACATTTCCATGGCTTGGTCTTTCCACTTTTGCTGAAAGATTATCCAGGAAGAACTTGTCATTCGTGTGACGTGGGTATACGCTGTAGCTGTATCCTGTAAATCATACTGCAGCTTAAATCATCAACCAACTGTTTATTATTCACTCATAGAGTACTAAGAAAGTGTTGATGATTACACACTTTTTTGTCTATAATGTGCATCCTATGCTATTCACTTAATGTTGTTTGTACAAATTCACAGAGTTTTGAAAAGAACCCAGAGCCTCTGGCTGCTATCATCGTCATAGCCCAGCACACACATCCTCATCCCTAGACCACACTCCTCCAATTCCTGTGAATAGATTCGCCTCTGCATCTTGGGTGCATGGGGTTGTTATTTCACTTAGCATGGTTTCAGGTCCTTCCAGGTCACAATACGGTGTCACTCCATTCCCTAAGTCCAGGTAGGATTCCGTGGTATGTGCTACCACATTTTGGTTATCCCTCAGTGAAAGGCTGCTGAGTTTGGTTAAAACTTTGAGCCATTACTATGGAACCCATTTGGACACAGAACTGTCATGGGCTACATCTGGGAAGAGGTTCTAGGTTTTCTCCTTGAATGGTCCTTGGTTGGAGTATCAGTCTCAGAAAAGACCCCTGTTCCCTGACTTTTTGGTTCTGTTGCTCTCCTTGTGGAGCTCCTATCCTCTACAGGTCTTACTATCTCCCCCTTATTTCATAAGATTCCCTGCCCTCTGCCCAGATTTTGGCTATAAGCCTCAGCATCTGTTCTGATAACATGCAGGGTAGTTTTTCAGAGGCCCACTGTGGTAGATTCCTGTCCTATTCCCTGTTTTCTCCCTCTTCTGATGTCCATCCTTTTTGCCTCTCTGAATGGGGATTGAGCATCTTAGCCAGAGTCCTCCTTTTTGATTAGTTTCTTTAGGTATACAGATTTTAGTATGTTTATCTTACATTATATATCTAATATCCACTTATAAGTGAGTATATACCATGTGTGTCTTTCTGCTTCTGGTATAACTCACTTAGGATGATCTTTTCCAGTTCCCACCATTTGCCTGCAAATTTCACGATTTCTTTGTTTTTTATTGCTGAGTAATATTCCATTGTGCAGATGTACCACAATTTCTGTATCCATTCCTCAACTAAGGGGCATCTGTCTCTGACATGAACTGATAGGCCTGCTCTTTGATCACCTTCCCCTGAGCGGGGAGCAGCCTTACTAGGCTGCAGAGGAAGACAATGTAGCCACTCCTGATGAGATCTGATAGACTAGGATCAGAAGGAAGGAGAGGGGGACCTCCCCTATCAGTGGACTTGGGGAGGGACATGGGTGGAGAAGAGGAAGGGAGGGTGGATTGGGAGGGGTGGAGGGAGCTACAGGGGCCATAAAAAGTGAATAAACTGTAATTAATTAAAATAAAAAACCCTTTGCGCTACCACATATAATAGCACTTACATATTTACATTTGCTCCATGTCTAGGATTATATATATTTGAAGTATTTCTTATGCAATCCCATTGTCTTATTTTTTTTCACTCAATCTTCACAGGCACCACCCACATTAATCTCTAACAATAGAAAACTCATGTTTTGTGAGACATAACTCTCACTCAGAGAATACCAATTTTTTCTTTTATTCTAAATTCTTGGAAATACAGAGTCTCTTAAAACTGCATATTATGGCATCCTTAGAAAATTTACCTCAGTTCTTAAGAGCTTTTGAAGTTAACACCTGGGTACCTTGCTTGCTTACATACTCTTCTGTACAAGATTCTCTATAGATAATCTCCGAGATGCAACCACTTACTCCGAACCATCTCTGCTCTTGCTGCTGTGTGGTTTCTTTAGAGAGGAATCCAACACTTTCAAAGGTAAGGCCCTACCACAGCAATAATTACTAGTTCTGAGTGGAGTTTGTCACCCCAACTGTCTTGGTTACATCAGTTGATTTCTGTGAGAATTCAGAAGATGCTGTTTTGATTCAAGTAATCTCTTGACACCATTTTTACACTCTCCTGCTATTTGTGGCTGGAGTACCCTTTTCCAGATATCCACGTAGCTGGATTCCTTACTCGCTGGACCTTCATTGTATTTCAGAGGTCACCCCTGCAATTGTAACCCATTTCAGGAACCCTAAAAGATCTATCATTTCTGTCTCATTTTTGTTCTCTTAAGTACTTAGGATCACTTACGTTTTCTCACTTAGCTCTGTTACCTTTCGTCTCTCTTACTAAATTTTAACTCCAGGAGTACATGGATTAATGGATAATGCTAAGGTTTGAAATGTAGAGCCTAAGAAAGTGTATTGTACTTAACAAACTTTCAACATTTGCTGAATGAGTATAACACAGTTGTGGAACAAATTGGCACTGCTAAGACATAAAATAATAGAGACTTAGCTCGTCTTGTGGGGAAATGCATCAATGGTGTCAAGTTTATCTCTGAAAGCAAATCATTTAGAGGTCCATTCTCCCTTTAAAATTTGACATACATGTACAGTAAACATAATTTTATTTAAATCCCTATTGTGGAATATTATTCTCCACGCATTGTGCAATGGTTGTTAGTGGTTTATGGTGGAGTGTCAAAACATCCCCCGGACCTTCTTCCTCTGCTCTCAGTATTTAATCTGAAGACACCTGTAATAATCACTTCCTTGCTTCCCTTTGTAGTTTTTGCCTATGCATGCCCCAAACACTATGCCTTTTCTGTCCTAATTTTTAAATTAATCAAATAATAGAAAGCAACATTACTCTGTAAAACTATGATTCCACCGTAATATCCTACTGTTCTGAGGAAGTATAGCATAAACTCTTTATCCACAATACTGTTAATCAACATTTTATAAAGAATTATTTCTTTTAATGTTTCAGATAGATTTTCTCTATTCCTGTGAATAAACAATTTACTTTTTTTCTTCCTGATCAGTACATCAATACCAGATTTTTCTTGCTTTATTTTACTGGCTAGAACTTTTAGTATAGCATTGAACAGCAGTTAACCTCTGTGCCTTTCTTATATCCAACTTCAGAACTGTGCTTGCTGTACTTTACACTGTGAAAACATGGGCTGTGACTCATTTATATCTGTGCATAACTTTTACAAAACTGAAAAGTACTTCTAAGTTTGCTAAGCTTTGCATCAACAAAGGTGCATTTTATTTAAAAAATGTCATTTCTCGTGATGATTGTATACTTTTCTCTGTTGATACATCATACTTTGATTTCCAAGCACTAAATAAATTAAATGAATTCGTGATGTAAGTCTGCTCATCATATATTATTCTTTGTTAAGATGCTGAATTTAGATTGCTAATAATTTTAAGGCTGTTTTCATGCATGTTTATGTGTGATATTATCCATCAATTTTCTTTTCTCATAATAACCTTCTTTGGGTTTTGCTGCCACACTGGACTCATGAGTGTAGAAATAGTTGCTCCTTTTCCTAAGCTCAAGAGGAGTTGGTGCTGAACTGCCCTCATTTATTCATGAGACCCTTGCTAAAATTTCTGGGGTTTGAATTTAAGTTTTGCAGACCTTAATTAATGTTTGAATGTCTTTAATAATTACCAACATCAACATAGTTTCTATTTCTTCTCAACCATAGCCCTTCCTAATCTATATTTTTATCTTTATTGGCATAATAATGTCATAATTTTAATCTCTTTCTATATATAGAAATGCAATATTGACACCCTTTCCATTCTTGACCTCACTTACTTGCTACATTAGTCTTTTTCAACACAAATTTATCAATTTTTTGATTCTTTCAAAGATCATTTGGCATTATTAATTTCTCTCCTTTATAGTTCATTTGGCTTTTTTATTTTTCCATTTTATGTTCAAGTTGAGATTATTTACTAAATTCTGGAATAATTGTTTTTCAGCATTATCTTTCCTTCTAATAAGCTTATTTGCTGGCACAAATTAACACCTAAAATGGGCTTTTCTGTAGTCCACATTTTATATAACATCATCCTCATTACTCAGTACTAAGAGTTTTAATTCCTTCCTTGATTTCTTCGATCCCATAAATCCTCTACAAAGGTACTTATTAATTTACACATATTGTGGTTTAATTGTGTCTCTTAAATTCCACTTAATTCCTCACATCAGTACATATGATTTCATAAAAGGTATTTAGGTCATGACCATTCTGTATCCAGTTGGTTATTAGAAGGAAATCTCCCTCTCTTTCTTTTCTCTCTTCCTTCCCCCTTACTTTTCTTCCTCTCACCTTGTTACAATGCAATACAAAGTATTAAAATGTCTTTGTCAGATCCTTTTCCTTAATATTGGTACATTCTAATGCCTAGAATAATGAGCCAAATAAAGTTCTATTGTTTATAAATCACAGAAGCTACAATACTCTTTTCTATTACTGCAAGACAGACTATAGTTATTTCATACATTATCACTGTGTGATTTGGGGACGGAGATTGAAGCCAAGCTCTTGTTCTTGTTAGGTGAGTTTACTAGCCACTACACTCTCCCACTGGACTGTAACCTTTAACTTTTGACTTTTTTTTTAAAGATTTATTTATTAATATGTATACAATGTTCTATCTGCATGTACAGCTGCGTGTCAGTAGCGGGCACCAGATCTCACTATAGATGGTTGTGAGCCACCATGTGGTTGCTGGGATTTGAACTCAGGACCTCTGGAAGAACAGCCAGTGCCCTTCGCCTCTGAGCCATCTCTCCAGCCCCAACTTTTGACTTTTGTGAGAGAAGCTTGTGGATCTGCCAAATGTTCCTTCTGTAATGTTGGATATGCACTTTAGTTTTACTAGGTGTTGTGTACTATGTCTATAACAATAGTGGGTTTGCCCATCATAATGTGGAACTGCATTACCTTACAGTGTTTGGCTTTAGCTATTAATGGGAAGTATAAAATAGTCTACAATTGAATAATTCCTATTATTGTTCTGCATTTTCTATATTTACACATACATGTATAAATGTGTATGCTTTATGCAGGAAAATTTAGAATTATCATATCTACCTGATGAATTCAAACTATCAACTTTGCCAATTGTATTAGTTAGGGTTGCCTTTCAGAGCAGAACCAATAAGGTGTAGAATGAACACACACACAAACACACACACATACACAAACACATGCACGCAATTCACACATGAAGCGCACACATACAAACAGGCATGTGTGCATGTGATATCTGATAAAATAATAATATCATTTGTTCAAAACAAAGAGCTTGAGTAGTTGCTTAGTACTTGAGCCTGGGTGCCACAGCCGCCCCATTCTGGCATTGAAAACCTGAAAGTTTCCTGGAGAACGGCTGGTCCTCAGCCAAGGTTGGAAATCTTCAAATATTGCTTGGCATCAGTAAAGCAAGCAGCAGAGTAGATCAACCTGACATCAAGAGGGAAAACCCAGCAAGCAAAGGCAAGTCATCTTTCTTCTACCTTTTATCTGAAGTTGCTAGTCTTCCCACAATAATTAAGGCCATCAGTAAGAGTCTCTAGTTGAGGCTCCCTACTCCTATGATTCCAATTTGTTGCAAGCTGACATTCAAACCAACCATCACAAGCATCTCATTGCATACTTAATGACTTTTATATTGTGTGGTGGTTTTCCATGTATTTGTCACTCTATGGTTCAGTATAGATATTTTTTTCTTGCTCTTCTTTCTTATCTCTCTTCATCACCTTTTAAACTCCTGATTAATCTGGTTACATTCCTTTCAATTCTCAGATCTCTGTATTTCTCTTTATCTTCTTTCCCCCATATTTTTATTTCCACGAGTATTACAACTATGTTTCTCCTAAAAATATATATCCCACAACTTTCTTCTCTAATTTATGGATGAACCTGTTTTTTATTACCATTATTTATATTGTTTTTTGTCGTTCACATTGTTTTTTATTTCCATGTCATAATTTTGTGTGATTGCTTGTTAGTTTCTTAATGTACATTGGTCAATAGATGCTAAAATCATAGAAGTAACTTGACACAGGTGATTTTTTTTCTTATATGAAGAAAAGAATGAGTCTTTGCTAATACATAGAATAACAGAAAATCTATGGTTAAGTTATCCCATGTTAAGTTTGGAACTGGTCTCATGTCCGTTAGAGAAATTGTCTAGATTTCAGTAATTTCTGTATTCAGCTTCTCACAGCTACCGACCAAGTGACTTCAGTGCAGCCATGTTCTCCACTATTTTCTTTTGTGGGCTTCACTGACTGTATCTCACCCTCATAGCTCACTCACGTTGCTGCTGAATATTCAGCTTCTAGGCAATCTCCGTAGTAACCAGAAAACACAATACAGCAAACAATGACCACCATCAATTTAGAGATCCTGGCCTGGCATTGTCTCTTACTTTCTATCACTTTAAATGGGCATTTGTTTTAATTTTTCAAGATATTGTAGCTGACTTCATTGGAAGCTTTGATCTTGAATACTCACTATTTTATTGATAGGAGCTAAAATTCTATAACATTTACAACAATATAAGATATATGTTTTTCATATTGACATTAAGATATTGTATCATTTAGGACATAAAACAAAGTATTTTAAATTTACATTTTCTCATTAAAGGGAGGTGGTAAAAATAGTGCTGCACATTGCTAAATGATAAAGGCCGGAGAGGTGAAGAACTTTGAATAATTACAGCATTAATATTACTGAGACTGACTGACCTAAGCACTAAATTTAATAGTCAAACAACACAGAAAAACTAATATTTATAACCATGTATAGCTCATTAATTAAGATTATATATAAATATATTTTTAGTTCTTCTCGGGCTTAGAGGAATTAGTTGACCTTTAAGTCATGATAGAGACCTATTTTCCTCGCTATTACTTGTTAGATGTGTAACATTTTACAAATTAATAATCTGTGTCTAGGCAATAAAGATAGAACAGTTCTACTTCATGGTAACATTATGAAGATACTTCTATGAACATGAACATTTAGGACAACGACAAAAAACATGATTATCCTATTTTAGCGCGATTGTTCATGAGCCACGTTATCATCAACCACCGCCATCACCCACTTTCAAATACCTGTAGATACTTGGTGTGAAAGAATCTGAGAAAGCCACAAATATCAGAAGACACTATTTTATGTGAATACCATATAAAACAAAATGCCGTAATGATAGATATCAGAAATATCTTTTCTGCTGTCCATCGTGAAAACATTACATTCTGATCTCAATTGAATTGTGAAATGAAATGTCCTTCCCTGGAACAAGTTAAGACATGCATGTCATAGCACATATGCTCCTTGGAGTCTGCTGAATTCTTGAGGGCATGAAGCCCTGACTAGGATGTGTCTTACTCGTATCAAGGTAACGTCAAGATGAATACATAGGTTTATGGACGTTGCTGTGGGACACACTTTAAATATTCATAGTCTGTATGGTAGGCACAACATACCTTACACTAGAGAGCCGCATACATTACAACTTAGTGAATATGGCAGAGTGAGAGAATAAGTGATATTTATGAATGGATTTTGGGTCATATCTGTTTCCAAAATTGCCATTTCCTATTCAGAAATACATTTAAATGGGTTTGCCACCCATACTTAGTAGCCTCTTTCTTGCCTAAATGAAAGTGGTCTGACTCCTTAAGGGATTCAACAGGTTACCTTTCTGAAATACAAAAGAACGCTGGCAAGCGTCTTTGTAACAGGCCAGATAATAGCTTTGTGAGCTATAAGGTTTTGATATAACTATGCAAACATGCTGCAGAAGTCCCAAAGCACTATGGGAATAGATGTTGTGTAAACAAATGGATAGGACACTGTTAAAATAAAGCTTTATTCATAAAACCAGGAGGGGAGCTGGATTTAGCCTGTGGGAAATATTTGCCAACTTGTGAAGAGCAACTTCAGGCTGATGCTTTCCCCACACAGCCAACGAGCTTTTTGGACTTTCACCTTGCTCTGATACATCATTGTGACTTAGGGGGGGGAAATGGGTATCTACTTAGCATATATAAAATTCTGCCTCTCTTTCTGCCATTTCAACAAAGACAGTGCACTCACTTCAGTTAACCATAGTTTGAAATCATCATATTCCCCCCACCCTGCCCCGAAGGCTAGCACTGTAAGATATTTATTATTTATTTAAAGAATGCTATCCTGTAACAAAAGAATGTATGCATTATTCAAACTCCCAATAATTTTTTGTTAGTCTCAGGTGTGTAAGGATACCTTTCACTGTAAGTGTATTTGAAATGAATTATTTCCCTCACATTGTTATGCAGACCACCCTGAGCTGTAACAAATAGTTTGCACATCTGATTCTTCTCAGTATTTTCTCACCATCATTTTCATGAAATACAGTCTGTTATTTTTAAGATAACTTGAAAACGACCACACTTATATTTTAGAGACTGCAGATCGACATTATCAAAAATACATCAGACTTATTTTAATAAGAAAATTTTTTTTTCTGTGCATGTCTCTTTCTTTCCTTCCTTTCTGTCTTTTTTTTTCTTGTTTCTTTGCATACATTTGGTGGTTGAATTTGTGAGTTTTTCCCACTCATTTTTAATTTGTTTTTTTTACTATTATTTAAATTATATTTATGCTTTGGAAATCGTATATTTCTAAAACATATTTTCATCATATTTATCCACCACTAACTCCCTCCAGCTCCCCTACTGACCCACATGGAATTTTCCTGCCAAATTATGTCTTTTTAAAACCAGTTATTTGAGGCCAGCCTGGTCAACTTAATAAGTCTGGGTCAGCCAAGGCTACACAGAGAAACCTTGTCTTGAAAAACAAGACAAAACAAAACAAACAAACAAAAAATTATTATTTTCCTGTGTTGAGGTATGTAGTTTTTTGGTTGTTTTTGTTTGTTTGCTTGCTGTTTTTGTTGTTACTTAATGATTAGAAAAAGGCTGAAGCAGAGTTGGACATACGGCTCAATGAATAAGAGTGCAAACTACTCTTGCCCAGGATCTGATTTCTCCCATCATACATATCCAGTGGTTAACAACTTTCTGTAATTCCATCTCCAGAAGACATGTTGACATGTATTTTCTGTCTGGTCTAGGAAATAATAACTTCTACTTTCATTTGTACCTGTTTTTTTAATAAGAGAAAAATTAGTTAGTTGGTATTAGTGAAACACTCAGAAAATTAAAAAAAAAAAGCTTGATGTTATTAGATAAAGTTATCCCAATTTGAATGAATGACTCTTGCCAAAATACTTTCAGAAAAAAAATATTGCCTTGTTTTGGAATCTTAATTTAATTTTCAGTAAAATATTCATGCTTTATTATTAAATAGAATGAGTATTCAGAAAAACTTTGATCAAATAAATGCTATCATTGACAGACTTTCATCATATTTTAGCTGGGACACACCAATAGCATTTGATTCATTTAAGGAATGATGTCCTCATCAGCCACTTTGACCAAAGAAGTGGTGTGTGTGTGTGTGTGTGTGTGTGTGTGTGTGTGTGTGTGTGTGTGTGTATATATATATATATATATATATATATATAACTGCATGATCTGCTATGATCAAGTAGGCCTCATCCAAGGGATGCAGGGATAATTCACTATTTGAAAAACCATCAATGTAACCCACCACATAAACAAACTGAAGAAAACAACAACACTTAATCATCTTATTAGATGCCAAAAAAAGCCTTTGACAAAATTTCAACCCCTTCATGCTAAAAGTCTTGGAGAGATCAGACATACAAGCTGCATACCTAAACACAATAAAGGCAATATACAGCAAGCCAATAGCAAACAGCAAATTAAATGGAGAGAAACTTAAGTCAATTCCACTAAAATCAGGGACAAGACAAGGCATTCAACACAGTACTTGAAATTCTAGCTAGAGCAAAAAGACAACTAAAGGATGCCAAGGGGATACAAATTGGAAAAGAAAAAGTTAAAGTATCACTTCTGCAGGTGATATATTAAAATTAAGTGAACCCCAAAATTCTACCAGAGAATGCCTATGTCTGATGAAAACCTTCAGCAAAGTGACTGGAAAGAATAAACTAAAAAAAAAAAAGTCAGCAGCTCTCCTTTATCCAAACGATAAATGGGCTGAGAAAGAAATTAAGGAAATTACACCCTTGCCAGTAGCCACAAATAATATAAAGTATCTAGGGGTAACTCTAACCAAGTAACTGAAAGGCCTGTATGATAAGAACTTCAAGTTGGTAAAGAAAGAAACTGAAGAAGATAACATATCAGAAGATAGAAAGATATCCCATGCTTATGTGTCGGTTGGTTGGATAATAGTAAAAATGGTCATCCTACTAAAAGCCATCTGCAGATTGAGTGCAATTCCCATCAAAATTCCAACACAATTCTTTACAGACCTTGAAAGAGCCATTCTCCACTTTGTATGAAAAAATAAAAAACCTGTACAATTAAAGAATTTCTGGAGGTATCACAATTCCTGATTTCAAGCTGTACTACAGACCAATAGTAATAAAAACCACATGGTATTGGCATAAAAACAGACAAGTAGATCAATGGATTTGAAAGCTCACCTACCTACAGATACTTGAATTTTTACAAAGAAGCTGAAACGATGGAAAAATAAAGCATCTTCAATAAATTGGTGCTAGTTCAATTGGAGGTCTGCATGCAGAAGAATAAAAATAGATTCCTATGCATATACCCAAAAGATGCTCCACTATATCACAAGGGTATTTGCTTCAAATATGGTCACAGCTGCCTTATTTATAATAGCCAGAAACTGGAAATAACCTAGATGTCCCTAACCAAAGAATAGATTTTATATATATATATATATATATATATATATATATATATATATATATATATATATATATATGGTATATATATATATGGTGTAAATGTGATATATATCACATTTACACAATGGAATACTATTCAGTCATTAAAGACAAGGGCATCCTGAAATTTGCAGGGAAATGAGAGGAATTAGAAAATACCATCCTGAGCGAGGTCACCCAGTCCCAGAAAGACACACAAAATTAGCCATAAAGTACAAGATAGCCATCCTACAATCCACAAACCCCCAAACGCTAAGTAACAAGGAGGGCCCAAAGGAGGATGCTTTGAATCTCACTCAGAAGAAGAAATAAAATAGTCATCTGCAATAATGGAAGGAAGGAACTGGTTGAGGAGAGGGTGTAGGGATGAATGGGGGTGGGGAGTCAGATACTGGGAAAGGGAAGAAGGGCTGGGAGAGAGAGCTGAAATTGGTGGGGCTTATCTGTGGGACAGGGAATGTTCCTGGAGTCTTAGGCCGGTGACCCTAGCTGAGACGCCTATGAACAGGGGCAATGGAGCTTGAAGTGGCCAACTCCTGTAGCCAGGTGGGACTTCCAGTGGAGGGTGAGGGACCCTAGTCCACACTCAAAACCTTGGCACAGCCAATCAGTCACTGGCCCAACGTGAATCAAATGTCATGAGAGAGATGCCATCCCTTATACTACCAATAATAGTCTGCTTTTCTTGGAGACTAGCATGACAGTCATCTGAATGGCTACACACAGCAGCTGATGAAAACAGACGTAGGGCCCCAAGGCCAAACATTAGATGGAGCTTGGAGAATCTTGTGGAAGAGAAGAAGGAAGGACTGAAAGTGTCAGAGAGGTCAAGGACACTACAAGAAAACTTACAAAATCAACTAACCTGGACTCATAGAGGCTCACAGAGACTGAACTACCAACCAGATAGCACCCATGGGACAATTCTAGGCCACCCACATATATGTAATAGACGTACAGCTTGATCCTCATGTGGGATCCTTTGGATTCCCTTCCCCTAATTGGACAGTCTTGCCTAGCCTCAATATGAAAAGATGGACCAGTCCTACTTGACATGACATGCCAAGGCAGTTTGATACCCATGGGAACTCTCCCTTTATCTGAGAAGAAAAGGAGGGGCACAAGTGGAGTGGATGGGTGGTGGAAGGAGGGACGAGCAGGAGGGAAGAGGAAGTGATGAGGAGAAACTGTGAGGAGAAGAGAAAGGGGAGCTTCCTACGGTTATGTCAAGTAAATTAATTAATAAAAAATAAATTTGAAAAAAGAAAAAAGAAATTTATATTTTTTGTCTTCCTAATTTTCCAAACACATTATAACGGTATTATTATTAGTAAATCCAAGATCTAATTGGCCGAGTGCATGCTGACATCGTAGAATCTCCTGTATCATCTGTAGAATAGCACACACATTCATTCACTTCTGTTTCCATGAAACCTGCATTGACATCAGTAGACGAAAAGTAATTATATTTGAAGTAAAATACTTCTGGTAAATAGAACAGCACAGAGAGCATCCAGTCTGTGAATAGCGCTAAACCAAATCTTAATGGAACTGATGGAGAGTAATTTTTCTATCTTTCTTTCAGATAAATCCTGACTCATACCTGTTCAAAATAATGCTGCTTTAATTGGTACACTGTAAGTAAAATTTTTGTTCTTTTAATATGCAAAGTGTTACCAAAACATTTTCTGTAAACTGCTCTATTTTTAGTGTGAGTTTTATGTTTGTTCAATCATTTTTAAAAAAGTATCATGGCTGAAATTGAGAATACTCCCCCTTGCTGTTTAGTAGAAGATGTAATAAAGAGATTGCTCCCATGTAGCTGGTGGTACCTTGTGTAATAATAGTCTTATAAAACGCTGTGCTACCCAACGCGGAAACGCCAAATCAAGATCAATCACTCTCTTTGCTGAATAGCCAACGGAGCCCAGAGAGTTTCACTCCTCCCCACCTTTCCCACATTCTCATTATCTGGTCCACAATATAGACACACACACCCACACACATACACACACACACACACACATACACACACACACACACACACACACACACTCCACAACTGGGTAACAGAGGACCTGGAGATACTGTCTGTGTAATTTAAGCTAGCTAGCCAACGCCAAGCCTTTTTATTTGCCTTGCCCTTACTTTCTAAGGGAAACCATGATACAACATCTTCCCACAGCTACCTCTCCTTCCTCTTCCACTGTGATAATGCATGCACTCTCTCCCACCAGGATTCACCTGTACTCCCATTAAAAACAAAACAAAAACAAAAACAAAAACAGAATGTAACATTTTGTCTAAGAGATTTTTGTTTCTGTGTTTATTTTTGTTCTCATCTCTTCAGGCAGAGTTTCATTTAAGAGCAAAGGCTAGTCTTGAAATCATGCAATCCTTTAGCGTCAGTCTTGGCATGGCTGCCATCAGAAGCCTATACCACCATACCCAGCATAAAAGAAACTGCTTTTAGTGGAACAAATGATTGACCTACCTGTGAATAAACCAGTTGTCTTTGCAATGCCAGTCATGTCTTCATCTAGTAATCACATTTTAACTAAATATTAACAGAACTTATTCAAGTAAGTTGCAGTTATTTCTCTCTCTCCCTCTGTTGTATTAACATGATAATATGGTGTGTATGCACTTGTTTGGACATGCATGTGGAAGCCTGTATTCAGTGTTAGTTGTCTTCTATCACTCTCTACCTATTGAGATGGCATCTTGTGATGAACCTGGAGATTATCAGTTCAGCTGGGCTGGGAAAATAACAAACTTCAGGGGTTTACCTGCAGCTGCCTCCCCAGCATGGGCATGACAGCCACCCAGCCCCTGCACCCAGCCTTTACATGGGTCCTGGGGACTCAAGCTAAGGATCTCATGCTTCTATAGCAGACACTTTACCATCTGATCTTCAAATAGAATAATTTTTATTTGCTTTTTCAGCCCTTTTCTCCTCCCTTCTTCCCTTTTTTTCTTCCCCCCTTCCATAAGGATTGACAACTTTGGAGACCATTGAGCATAAACTCTCACCATTGATCAATTTTGGACCCCAACTCCCATTTTCCAAGTAACATTAGAAATATAAAATACCAGTTTTGCCAATCCTTAGGCTTTAAATTAACATGAATTGGGCTAGATATCTGGGCTCTGTAGAAGTCCATTAAGGCAAAGCTATTTCCTCCAAGGAATAGAATCTAAATTCTACCCCTGACACTGGGTGAAAGCCTGACAGTCTAAGCTACCCAAAAGCAGACATTCCAAGCTAGCCAATTACAATTCCTTGTCTCCCCCTAAAGAGATAATCCTTGTGGGCATGTCAATCACTTGTTTAGGAGTCTACACCCACCCACCCAAATGTGAGTCATCTGAAGACATGATAGGGAATGTCTAATTTTCCTGTGATAATGTTATTGTCTGTCCCACAAATCTGTCTCTGGGTTCAGATACTCACAGAGCCTCTATCACAGCCTGGCTTCTCTGAGTTATTCAGAAAAACCGCAGTTTTCTTTTTGCTTCCTATCATGTCTTTCTCTTTCAGATACTAGCAATAATCAGGGCATGCTTTTCCTGACACTGGGCTTTTTCGTTCCTTCTCTGAACCTGTCCCCTCACTCCTCCCACACTGCTACTTGTCTTCCACCTTGTTGTCTATTGATATTCATTGCTGAACATGTCAGCCTAAGTAAAATGGCGTGCCCATTTCTCTTCCTCTTCCCCTCTCCCTTCTCCTGGAATGCACCTGCCCTCTTGTTTTTCTCTCAAACTCTAAGAAACTGTTCCCCCTCTTCCTCAAAATGTTTTATTTGCAAGACCTATGAACCCCAATTTCCCTGATAATACACACTCCTCTATGCTTCTTTTCTGTGCCCTCAAAGTAGATATCTGTGTTTTGTTGTTGTTGTTGTTGTTGTTTTACCATATCATGCCAAATGCTACAATATTTAAAACCAAGAGCAGAGTGTTTAGAAGCAGCCTAAGCAGCCTGTGCCATGGGAGTGAAGGCATTCTATCATAGCCTCAAAGACAGTGTTGTGGAAGAGACAGTTCCTATGACCAGACATTGGAATCACCCAAATCAGTCAATCCACTTTCAAGGAGGGTCTGAACTTTACTGAGGAACTTCCTTCAGTTTGCTAGTGAAGGGAAGTTGGAGAGACATAGGCAGACAAGAATGATAAAAGTGGGCTCCCTGTATTGGTGCCTTCCTGTTCCCAAAAGTCATTGTTAAGAATAACAGAGGACAAGTATAGGGTTGTACTTATGAATAGGGCCAACAGGGGGAGAAGGGAGAATCCAGGGGCCCTATAAAAGGCTCAAGTCAGTGATCTTGAGTGGACTTCCATATTTAGGCAGTTCCCATCCTGAAGGGATAAAGATGTTATTTGTTGTTGTCCATGACCCGGTCTTTTGCCTTTCCCATAGTGTAATTCTTTATGCCACAGAATGAGCTTGGCAATCTCCTACATGAACAACAGTACCCATGTTACGTTAGGAGCTTGCTGGCACTACCCCTGCGCCCTAGCCTTAACATGATTGCTTTCATGCTAAGTACTTTCGTGATTGCTGATTGTATCATGTGATAAAGAGGTCACATTCATGAAAAATGGAAGCCTCACAAGATGTTACCACTATAAAGGGCATGTAATTCTTGGATATAGTGTCAGGATTATGAAGAAGGCTATTTCCAACTTTCCACATCAGATTTTTCTTTTTTAAAATTAATTTATTTTTTATTAATTACAATTTATACATTTTGTATCTCAGCTGTAGCCCCCTCCGTCATCCCTTCCCAACCCCATCTTCCTTTCCTGTCTCCTCCCATGCCTCTCCCCTAGCTCACTGATAGGGGTGGTCCTCCTTCCCTTCCATCTGACTCCAGCCTATCAGGTCTCATCAGGACTGGATGCACTGTCTTCCCCTGTGGCCTGGTAAGGCTGCTCCCCCTCAGGGGAAGGTGATCAAAGAGCCAGCCACTGAGTTCATGTCAGAAATAGCCCCTGTTCCCCTTACTAGGGAAACCTACTTTGACCCTAAGCTGCCATGGGCTACATCTGTGCATGGGTTCTAGGTTATCTCCAGGAATGGTCCTTGGTTGGAGTATCAGTCTCAGAAAAGAATCCTGTGCCCAGATTTTTTGGTTCTGTTCCTTTGCTTGTGGAGCTCCTGTCCTCCCCAGGTCTTACTGTCTCCCCCTTCTTTCATAAGATTCCCTGCACTCTGCCCAAAGTTTGGCTATGAGTCACAGCATCTGCTTTGATACCTTGCTGGGTAGTTTTTCAAAGATCCTCGGTGGTAGACTCCTGACCTGTTCCCTCTTTTCTCCCTCTTCTGATGACCATCCCGTTTTCCTTTCTGAATGAGGATTGATCATCTTACCAAGGGTCCTCCTTCTTCCTTGGCTTCTTCAGGTGTACAGATTTTAGTATGTTTATCATATATTCCATTTCTAATATCCACTTAGAAGTGAGTATATACCATGTGTGTCTTTCTGCTTCTGGGATACCTCACTCAGGATTATCTTTTCTAGATCCCACCATTTGCCTGCAAATTTCATGATTTTATTGTTTTTAATTGCTGAGTAGTATTCCATTGTATAAATGCACCACAATTTCTGCATCCATTCCTCCATTGAGAGACATCTGGGTTGTTTCCAGGTTCTGGCTATTACAAGTAAAACTGCTTCGAATATTGTTGAGCAAATGTCTTTGTTGTATACTTGAACATATTTTGGATATATTGCTATAGCTGGATCTTGAGGTAGCATTATTATTAATTTTCTGAGAAACCAACAGATTGATTTTCAAAGTGGTTGTACAAGTTAACATTCCCATGAGCAATGTAGGAGGGTTCCCCTTTCTCCACATCCTTTCCAGTATATGTTGTCACTTCAGTTTTTGATCTTAGTCATGGTGTAAGGTGAAAAGGTCATTTTGATTTGCATTTCCCTGATGACTAGGGAAATTGAACATCTCTTTAATGATTCTCTGCCATTTGATATCCCTCTATTGAGAATTCTGTGTTTAGATCTCTACCCCATTTTTAAATTGGGTTGCTTGATTTTTTGCTGTTTAACTTCTTGAGTTCTTTATGTATTTTGGATATTAGCACTCTGTCATATATAAGGTTGACGAAGATCCGTTCCCAGTCTATAGGCTGTTGTTTTGTTCTAATGACAGTGTCCTTTGCTTTACAGAAGCTTTTCAGTTTCATGAGATCCCATTTATTGATTGTTGATATTAGAGCTTGTGCTGTTGGTATCTGTTTAGGCAGTTGTCTCCTCTTGTGCCAATGAGTTCAAGGCTCTTCCCAATTTTCCTTCTAACAGGTTTAGTGTGCCTGGTTTTATGTTGAGGTCTTTGATCCACTTGGGACTTTACTTTTATGCACTTTTTGTCATTTATGTGCTCAATTCATTTTGATTACCTGCAGTATACCAGGACTTATTTCATATTATTATAATGGTAAATATACTCCCCAGTCTTAACCAAAATGCTATCCTTTATATACATTATATATTCAGTGATGGCCATAATTACATAATGAATATATTTTAAACATATCTACATTAAAATGTTTTAAAATAACACATTGTTCTATGATTACTGTTAGAGATGTTGAATACAAATTGGTGTTGCACACTGCTAGGTAGTTTGATGAGTTGCTTATATTCTATGAAGCCTAATATTTCATCTGTTAAACACAAACAAGTATACCAAACTAAAAGTGAGCCACTCTGAGGACTGGAAAAAAATTCTTGACTATTCAGAGTCATTTCTTTTATTTTTTTTCCTTTGTAGTTTTTCTTTACTATCTTCCATTCTGTGCTCTTTGTCAGTGATAACAGACCTTCCCTTGTTCCAACTAAAAAGTAGAAGTGGGAAGTATCAGTAACTTTTCTATTGCTGTGATGGAACACCATGAACAAGGCAACTTATAAAAGGAAGGCTTTATTTGAGCTTATGGTACCTGAAGGATAAGAGTCTATTATGTCAGAGAATTGTAGCAGCAAGCATCAGGGCAGTTATAGCTGAGTATACACATCTCTAATAACATGCAGGAAAGAGAAAAAGCAAACTGGGGATGGTTTTTGCCTTAGAAATCTCAAAGCCAGACACCAGTAAAATATTTTCTTCAGCAAGGCCACACCTCCTAAACCTATCCAAAAACCACCACCGACTGAGGATCAAACATTCAAATATCTGAGCCTATGGGGGAAATTCTCATTCAAATTACTACATGGAGAGAAGACTTAACTTGTTAATTTATTCATGGATCCCTCCATTTACCAAGGGAGTACTGTTGTATTTTTTTCTTTAGCATGTATGCAAAGTGTTTCTGGGCAAGAGGAGAACAGAGGCTATGGAGACTTATCCATTGGTCTGAGATGGGATGGTTTTAGGAGCTTTTATTATTCTTAAAAAGGAAAATATATCAATAGGGCCATTTTTTATCTTCTGTTCTTAATTTCTGGAGTTTCTGTAGATGCTTGATACAGATGATGGGCCAGTCTTGGAATGAATTTTAGAACCTTGGCATTCTTAAGCAGGTGGATTATTCCAGCAACCACCTTCCCTCTGGGCTTCTTCTTGTGGGAGATAATAGCTTCTTCTTGTTGTTTAAGCCAGATTTAATTGAGTTTCCCATTACTTGCAGCCAGATGCAAGGGATAATAAAGATAATGTAAGAACATGCATTTGAAGGTTCCCTGGAACATAGTGGGAGTTCATTAAATCTATATTTAAAACCAACTTGAAATTATAAAGGGATCCATTTAAATATCCAATGAAATTATTTTAAAAATTCTACCTTTCAAAGTTAAATGAGGTATGATTCTTCACCTACTTAATTAGCCAAAATTAAATAGAGGATTATGTTCAGTGTTGCTAGCACTGTAGGAAAATTGTTCTTCCATGTGCTACTGTGAGTATGTAAATGGGCACAAGGATCTTAGAAGAATGTATCACAGACATGTCTCTTTAATCAGTAACCTCCTATGTGGAAAAATTTATAATAGAACTTCAGTATAGCATGGCCTACTATTGGCAAAAATAAAGAAATAAAAGGGAAAAAAAACCCTACAATTTAAGGTTATTTAAATGAATAACCTATGACAAATGCTCACATTTTCATTTAAATATTTTGAAGAATTAAAAAGATACATTAAGAGCTGCTTTCCAAAAATTACGACAATAGTTTGCATGTCTGCATAGAGAGTTTTCTACATCATGTACTTCTTGTGTGGCTGGTAAGAAGTGGTAATGCATGAATCAACAGCAATGAACCCAAGACTAACACATTGTTACTCAAGTGTGTACAATATTCAGGTATCTTAGTGTTTTATCTGTAACCCCATTTCAGGATTCCATTTAGGATTGTGCATTTAATCATCTCCTTAGACCCCTTGGGACTGTGATGGTGTCTTAGAATTCCATGTATACAATGACTTTGGCAGTTTTCAGGGGTCATGCATAGTATGTGGTAGATTGTCTTTTTATTGAGATTTCCCCAGGAATCCACTGCTGCTGTGGATTTAAAGAAGAGCCATAAAGGGTTACTTATGCCAATCATGTCAATGAAGACTGAATTTGACCATTTGGCTTGTTGAAGTAGGACTTTACAGAGGATTCAATGCAATGACTATTATACATAGCTTAACACTGAGTATGGAATTCTGTTCTAAGTACTCAAAGCTAGAGTATCTATAGAAATTGTTTAGCATTCTCATACATAGAAATTGTTACTTATGCTGAGAGTAGAGGCATATATCTTTAATCCCAGTGCTCAAGGAAGCAGAGGCAGTGGATTGCTGTGAGTTTGAGGCCAGCCTGGTCTACAAAGGGAGTCCAAGACAGCCAAGGCTATACAAAGAAACCTGACTTAAACAAGCAAATAAATAAATGAACAAAACAAAAAATAAAGAAAAATTAAAAAAAATAATTGTCACTTACTTTTCATGTGTTCATTCACATTGTACATTTGATATCTATAGGTAATTTATATTTGACATCATTAACTTAATTATTTCATGATTTTATGTTTGTTACTGAAATTTTCTCAAACTTTGTCCATTTTGGCCTCTTTTATTTGAGCATTGTAAGCCATTCTAAATTCATCTTGACCGCTTTATATCTAACCTTAAACTCTTTTTTTTTCCTTAACAAACCCTAATTTATTTTACTAAAGACATATTACAACCAATATCCCATAAAATAAAATAGAAATAATGGGGAAAATAAAACACAATCTTGGCATTAATTCTGCTGATTGTCATGGAAAAGCCGTTGCTCTGAATCTGGGTGAGAAATAATTTTCTTTTTAAAAAATTAGTCTATCTACTCATATTGGTAAATGTTGTCATATTTAGTGAGCCATGACTATATCAAGTTACATAAGCGTTCACACTGATGTCTCCAACTCATAGTTACTGCATCTCCAACTTATATTCACTGCTAGATGAACCATGCTAATACCCTTGCTCACTTGAAAGCTCCTGTTTGGACGCTGAGAAAACGGGTTCCTGCCCTTTGCCATTCATACATTCAGCTGTTCCTTTCTAGAATCAGCACATAGTCTCCTAGTCTACAACTTATACTTACTCCTTGGGGAATCAACTTTATCAATTAGAATAAAGTGCTTATGTGAACTTGGTTATGATTTTAATCTTTATAGATTATATTCAGTTCTTTAGGTCAGCATTTTTCTTTTTGCTACAGATACAATAAAGTTATTTCAAGGATTTCTAAAGACTTGGGAGGGTAATGTGATGGGTCTGAGATTCTTCCTTTTACCTAAAATGCTCTCTTGGCATTGTTGTTGTTTCAAAAACTAGTTATAAAGTACTGGTTTCTTTAGGACTTCTCTCACAACTATGTCATATACTTTGCTATTTTTCACATTACATAATGCCTTCACTTTTCTTTGGTTCCTTTCCATCTTACAAATAATATCTCTTCTCCTTTTACTCCACATAACTCACATGTATAGAGAATATGTGATATTTATATTTCTGTTATGAATTTGGATTATTTTACTTAATATGATGTGCATATGTCTGTTTGTGTGTGTTTGTGTGTGTATTTGTTTGTATAGGTGTACACCATTTTTTCCATCCATCTGTTTATGACCATCTACATTTGATGATTTTTGCAAGATTCTTCTGGATCTGGAGTAAAATCTCCTCAATTTTCATTTCTCAATTTTAAAAGACAGAAATTTTTATTGATATTTTATTCTAATATTGTAAATGTGTTTTGTGTTTGTTTTTACTCATTTCTGCCTTGGCTTGCACAACTCTCATGAAAAGTGTTCTAAATTTTTATCTTTCTGGACAGTGTTTCTGTACTGCTCACCCACTACCTAGCAAATTTCATATCTTCTCTGTTTCTTTGTCTACATTTCACACAGGATACAGCTGGAGGTAAACATCTGTGTGTTTAACCTGCTTGTTATTCTCTAATTCTCTTGTATCTGTGTTTTGATACTTTCATTAATTTTGGGAATTCCTGATGCTCTCATTTCCAGGATTTATTCTGATCCCCTCTTCATTGCTTCCCCGCATGCATATATACATATCTATATATTCTGAAGCAGTTTTAGTTTTAAGTTTCTGTTCTGTTCTGCTTCCTCATAATTTTTTTTATCTCTCTCTTTTGGCTTGGAAAGTTTCTATCAGACAGTCTTCAAGCCTCCCAATTGGTTCCTTAGTCACATCCGGTCTACTCTAAGACTCTCAGAGGCCCCCTTCATTTCTGTTGTGGTATTTTCCACTTCTAGTGTTTTATTGTCTTTAGGTTTACTGTCTTCTGTATGACATTGGCCATCTGTCCTTGCATATTGTCTGCTTTCCCACTGGAGCACTCAACATATTGTAAGTAGTTATTTTAAATTCCACTTGATAACTCTAAAATCTGTCACATAATCTGAGTCTGGTTTAAATGACTTGTCAGTTTAGATTATGTCTTATCTTTCTTTTACCATGTTTTCTTACTGTTTTGGTCATGATGTATAATGTCCATGAGTAGCCATTTCAAAGTACTCCTAGTATATTCTCAAAAAAATGTGTAGATGTGTTTTCCTGGGGGAACAAATATTATCAGAATTTTATTTCACATTGGGAACTAGAGCTTCTCCAAATTATGGCCTTTGGATAATCAAAAAGAGATTTAAAAAAAGTTCTCTGAAAACACAGATAAGCTAGACTTGATTGTGGAGTTTTTGTGTTCTTGGCTGGAAGTTGGCTTTCCTTTATGTTTGCGATAGCAATTGGTAGTAGAATGTCAAATTTCTTCAAAATTCATGCGTTCTTTGTTTTTGGACTATCCTATCTTTCGTTTTCATTTGTTTGTTTTTTTGAGACAGGATTTCTCTGTAGCCTGGACTGACCTGAAACAACTTCTGTAGATCAGGCTGGCTTCTAACTCACTGAGATCCACCTGCCTCTGCTTCTGGAGTGCTGGGTTAAAGACACATATCACCACTGCCCAGCTGGACTTTCTTAACTCCTAATCAGGAAAGATTTGTATCTTACGGCTCTTTTGTCTTACTCCACATCTATCCCACTAAGAATTTGTTTATGTCGTGGTCAGTCATAGAAAAGGGCACTTTGAATGGTCATATTGGGTTATGTTGTAATGTTTTCAAATGATTTCTTTGATTTTTCTCTCATTCATCCAAAGAACTTGACTGGACAAGTGTCTTCTGATGTTGAATGAGATGTAGAGCTTTGCTGCGGAGAATGTGATAGACATGGGTACATGTATTCTCTCTTGTCAGAACTGTGGCTTAATTCCTTTTTCCTTACTTTAATCGTCTTGTGGTGTTTATGGGGAAAGAATCGCTGACATTCAGAGCTTCACACTCTCATGGAAACCTACGTCTAGTCTCCCAAACTATGTTGAAATCACTCTTAAGTGTCACTTTCTTCTCCCTCTAGACTTTGTAAGGATTGTTTTTGCTGAAACCTTAGTTCACTGAGGAGTGAGTCAAAGAAAAGTTGGCAATATTCAGATTATTCCACTTTTTTCCTTAATTAGTGATGAGATCAATGACTCCCAAAGTGTTCACAAAAAACAATGTACCTCAACCATAAAAGCTTAATAAAATTGTTTTAGTATGTGCTTATAAGTAAACAGAAGTCTTAAAATATTAAGTAAAATATAAGCTGTTTATGTGTATTTATACATTCCATGCATTAACTAGAAAACATATAACACAGTAATAAGAAATCTCTGTGTGATGGGGTAAAAGGTAATTTTTTTTTAATCTTTGTATTTCCTTGTGCTTTAAAGCTTGGCACAATGAACTATGCTACTGAAAAAAAAAACACAATTTTCTATCCTTTAATTGTGAAATATATCAAAGGTGGGTAAAAAGTTCTAGTTCCCACTCTCTAGAATAACATCTTTCTTCATATTTATTCTCATTTGATAAAAGATTTTATATTTTAGTTAATATGTGTATAGAGAGTTCATATATTTTAAAAATTTATGAAAATGGTTATATATATGTATATTGAGTATTTTTATATAATATATTGCAACTTGCACATTCAAGTTGAAAATATGACTTGTACGCAGGGCTTTCTCTTTCACATAAATGCCCTAGAGATATTTTCCAATCTGTGTATAACAAAATGCATTTTAACACAAGCATTTGCATTATTTTATGGTATTAAAAACAGTTGAAAACCACAAGTTAGTAGAAAACAATCAATATATTTATACAGAAAAACACCAAAGAAAATTTCAAACAAATTAATTAAATTTGTAAAGCGTTAATGCAGATAAATCTCAATGTTGTACAGTAGAATAATTGCAAAAAAACCATTAAATAAATTAATAATTACTACATGTCTTTGTTACTGAAAATAACAATATCATTCTGTTCTGAATGAATTGATAAGTATTCTGTAATATTTTCTACCCTATCACTTCCAATACCCTTTGCTATCTTAACTTTAAGCTTAACACATCCTCTAATATTTCAGTTTTGTACAACTTCTTCAGTTTCCTTTTAAATGTTTTAAGTGTCAGCCAGTGTTCTAAGGTTATTAGATATATTACAACTATCAGAATATTAGTTTTCCTGTAAAAAAATAAATAAAATCTGATTTCTATTCTCCCCCCCTTTACTTTCCTCCCACCCCATCCACCCTAACCCCCTTAGCAGTCAGAGGCTCCTTTCAAAGATGCATAATTTTGGGGATTGTTTCATGAGCAATTGAATGTAATGAGAGTCATCAATTTATCATATGATTGGAACTGTCTTTTAGAGCCTGGTGGGTAATCAGTGGGTACACAAATGAAGGCAATACTCCCTCTCTTCAAGTTTATAGGTAGCAAAGGGTCCAGCTGTGAGGGGTGGTGATCTCTCAGCCCCTCCCCCACATGCCTCTAGCTGTGGACAGACCTTTTCTTGTACAGACCTAATGCAGACATTGTCCACTTTTACTCATTGTATCTTCACCTCTCTTGTATTTTAATTTTTTTTATCGTTACCTTATTCCATTGGATCTTTGAAACTCCCGCCTTCATCTTTCCAAGTCTTCCTGTCTGGTTTAGCCATTTTGCCGAAGTCTTCATAACCGCTATTACACATTTGTGGCTTCTAATTTTTTTCTTTCACAAATTAGTTGATTGTCAACATGAAAATTTTCCTTCTTACAGTTTTTGTAGGAAATATGTCTTTGAGATGGGTCCTCTGTGAGAGGCCTGGTCTCCTGTTGGTGGATCAAAGGTCACTGACTCCTGAGGGCTGATAAAATAAATGATTTAATTATTGGTGTGGTCATAACTTGACAGCATTATTGGGACATAGAGGGAACTGCAGGTTTGGCACATTGGTGTGCCATGACTATGATAGCTACTGCTTGCTCTGATTACTTTCTTCCCCTCCTTTTCTGCTCCTTTGCTGCAATAATGTAAACAACATTTCTGTGCAGTATTTTTCTATGCCTCTCTTGTAAGGTACAGAACAAAACAAACTAATTTCTAACACAATTGAGTTGATGGAGCAAAAAGCAACTATTTACGGCTTAGTTTCTTACTACATACACATGGAAATGTTGAACCTTCTCTGA
>CM053757.1:26361760-26390357 GCA_028658305.1 Pachyuromys duprasi
TGCTTTGACTTCCTACAACTCTCATCAAATTTTTCTGTTACCTTTTCTCTTACATTGTCTGTTTCCACCCTTTAAAAGGCCTTCCTTCCCTCTTACAAACATACTCAAATTTCACTTTTCCTAGAATCCGGTACTTTCCTTGTTGGTTCTGTACATTACTATCCAACCTATTTTTTTTTATTCTTCTTTGCCAAAACATTATTTAAAAAATTAATTTATAATTTTGTTTATAAAACAGAAAATACAAAGTATTTCCAAAACAGTTTAAATAAACATAAAATTATCATTTTGACTTGAAAAATATTTTAGGCTACTAGTATATGATAGCACAATAGACCTACTGCCCAAATACTTCCTTATTGCATTCCAAATGTCACTCTACTGAAGCATTGACAGATACATACATTTTTATGTTTTCATACATATATGTAAAGCCATATAAAATATAAATATTTTTGCAATGTCTTGAAAAAATTCAAATAGGGTTACATAGTATAAATAACCTCCAATTTGTTTTTACTTCACACTATTTTAAAATACATACTAATAAATATAGTTCTGGTTTCTTAGGTTTAATATATTCACAAAACTTCATTGTACAAATAAACCAAACCCTCACTTTATTTATACTTTCCTACTGAGTATTTCATATGGCTTCCACGTCTTTTTCTTTCCTTTTTATTTTTTCACGATTATTAGCTGAGTGAATAACATCTTTTTCTCCATGTAAGAGTGATTATTTGGGGAAGGCACCTGAAAATCAGATGGCTGGGTTGAAAAGCATGCATCATTTTATACAATATTATTGAAATGAACTTGAAAATATTTGTTCAAATTTATATTTAAAGAAGATGGTCTGTCACCACTTCTATTGAGTGTAGCCAACTATTTATTTTATTAAATTTAATTTATTTTCCCATCATCCAGAAATAAATGTGGACTTGATTAAGCTTTTCATTTTGTTGATTATTACTAGGTAGTACATAATTTCCTGTGTTTGTTGCCCTTTTCGGTGTTGTGCTCAATGAACTGTTACTATCACTTGCTCATATTCTATTTAATCATTGATTTTCACTCACTCATTTATTTATGTAACAAATACTTATTGAAGATTCACTACTTTCAGCTACTTTGTTTATACTAAAATAATAATGTAAGAGCAAGCAAACAAAAACCAAACCAAACCAAAACAACAACAACAAAATCCTGCCCTTGTAACAGAGGGGAAGTTGCCATCTATAGCCTTATTCAGCTATGGATCCTTTGGGCAACAATACTAATTAGCCAGGCAACATGTGGTAATTGGTGCAACAGTGGCAAGTCTGTTATGGCGTCATCAATGGCTTTCAGATTAGATTTGATGTTCACTCCGTAGGAACGAATTCATACCTGGTACTGTAAAGCCAATCAAAAGCCCATAGTACAGACATCATATGCATTAGACTGAGAATTATTTCTGTTATTTTTAATAGATATACAGCATGTAACTATCTAATTGCTCACTAAATAACTATCACTTAAATTATTTAATTTTTTTTTAGTTACTTGTATACCTGTGTATGTCTGTGTGGTATTACGTGCACATGAGTAAAGGTGCTCATGAAACCCAGAAAAGAGCTTTGGATCCATTGGGGCTGAAGTTACTGGTAATGGTAAACTACTTGATGGGGGAAAATGTCAAATGATCATCTCAAAATAGTGCTACACAAACATGACATGGCCGATGCACACATGCACACATACCCACTATGGTTGCATGCATAAAATCAAGGCAACTAAAATTCCAACCTGGATGAGGGGAGGGCTCATGTGGTCCCACCAATAGCCTGTGAGTTTTTGCTAGAGGAGGAAGAATAAGTTCTCTTCAGGAGTGTAGATCTTGATAGGTTGATCATTCTTCCACTGGTGTCCTTAAAACTATGGGCAACACTGCCTGGACTCAGTGTGTCAATAAAACAAGCAAACAAAAGCAAAATGGGCATACGGTTGAGAAATGGATGTGGTGGAGATGTCTGGAAGGCGCTGGAGATGTTGTGTAAAGGGTGGATATGGCTTAAATACACTGTATATATGTATGACATTCTCAAAGAATAAATAAAGAATATATTTGAAGAAACATTTATCATAAGGATAAGAGTCTGTTCAGCAAATGGGGTGGTTAGAACTGGGCAAAGAATAAAACTACATCCATATCTCTCACCTTATACGAAAGTAGATAAAATACCCTAATGTGAGATGCAAAACTTTAAAACTCGGAGGGCAACAACTTCAAGTATAGGCAAAAGCAATGGCTTTCTGAAAAGAACTCAAAAAGCTTAAAAAAAATAGTTATGAGGATTTACCAGTTGCATTATATGTTAGAATGGCTCAGAATAATAAAGGGGATAATGGCCAAACTAAAGGGATGGCTTGTGGAATGAAACAAAATCATCAGCAAAACAAATCAATCAGCAATCAGGCAAATAAACCAAATAAATAGTTCCAAAAGAAGAAATACAAATAGTCAAGAAATAACTGAAAAAATGTCAAAACTCTTAGCTCATAAGGAAATGTAAGTTAAAATTATATTCAGATCCTAACTCACCCTAGTCAGAACAGCTATCAGCAAGAGAACAAATGTCAACAACTATGTAGCTGTTGGGAAAGAGGAATCATTTTTTGTTGCTGGTAGGAATGTAAAATGGTGTGCCATGATCGAAATAAGTATAAGGTTTTTCAAAATAATTGAAAACAAAGCTATAATATGATCCAGCTATACAACTTCTGGGAATACACTTAGACTTTTAGTCAAGCAAAAAGACAAATGAAATTATGCTATTTCCAGAAAAAATATGGGAATATAGATAACTATTAAGGGAAATAAGCCCATTTCTTATTGTAAAATCCAGATCTAAATATACACCTATGATGTGAAAGTCGAAAGGTGACTATCAGGATGAAGAAGATGGTCTACATGGGAAAGTAAGGAACAAGCAAGTGTAATGTGGGAAGGAGGAGACAATGACTTGTGCCTCATATGTAAAGTTCAGAGCAACACAGACACACACAACTGAAAGTAGAAGTGAGGCTATTGTAGGGAAGACAAAAGAAGAAGCAAGAAGGGGGAGAGGGTACAAGACATCAAAGCGAGGGAACAAATATGGGCAAGGAATAATCATATACATGTGTGAAATATTTTATTAATGTCATTGTTTTGTATGGCACCTATAAAAATACTAGTTATTTTTTTTAAAGAAAATCTTGGCATTTGGATGACAATGTGGGTAAATTTGGCAGTTGTATGCTGAAAGAAATGCTTCAGACACAGAAGAACAAATGCTACATATTGAATCTAAAACCGTCAAACTCAGAAGCAGGTGCAGAATGACGGTTGCTAGGAGCTGAGTTATACAATTCTGAATTGTACACAGAAAAGATGAGTAAGATGATTATCTTATGTTAAGTGTTCCTATTACAAAATATACTAGATAATACTAGAGGGGAGAGTGGGCGGAATCTTTGCATTGTGATGAGTAGGCTCATGGCACAGATTATGCTTCTTCTTTCATAGATGCATGCTTATCTTCAAATGCACCAATGTGTAATCTAATCATGTAAAAGGTATGCACACACACACAAAATTCTACCAAAAATTTGGAAGAAAGGAGAAAGTAGACCAAGTAGAAGCCTAACCTTTATGACAGTGACAAAATATGCTGATAGCTTAAGCTGTGATATTTGCAATGGGTAAAAAACAAACAAACAAAAAACAAGTGATCGTATTTTTAAAACGAAAAGAGGAAATGCTAAGTATGTTTGTTAATAGAAGAAAAAGAGAGAGTTAATGATGTCGCTGGCCCAGAATTTATCCTGAGCTGCTGGCCGAACAGAGATCACCTGAGTGCTAGGTATGGACAAGTTTGAGATGCCTTTTACTCTGAAAGGCATAGTTTGCATGACATGGATCAAACCATCAAGAGGAAAATATATCTGGGCACAGGGGTCATTTGTGAGACTGTATCTCTAACCAAGGACCATGTATGGATATAACCTTGAACCCCTGCTCGGATGTAGCCCATGGTAGCTCAGTATCCAAGTGGATTCCCTAGTAAGGGGAACAGGGACTATTTCTGACATGAACTCAGTGGCTGGCTCTTTGACCTCCAACCCCCACCTGAGGAAGGAGCAGCCTGCTGGGCCACAGGAGGACTGTGGAACCAGGCCTGAAGATACTTGATAAGCTAGGGTCAGATGAAAGGGGAGGAGGTCCTCTCCTATCAGTGGACTTGGAAAGGGGTAGGGAAAAGATGAGGGAGAGAGAGTGGGATTGGGAGGGAATGAGGGAGCAGGCTACAGCTGGGATATAAAGTTAATAAAACTGTAACTAATATTAAAAAATAAAACTTTAATTAAAAAATAAATAAAAATAAAAGGAGGAAAGTTAAAGAGAAGAGAGTAAAGGGCTAGCATTTGTAGTAGTGCAACTAAAATACTACAAAATATCTTAATATATTTGAAATTCTAATCCATTGAGAATTACACGTGGAGCTAAATATTCTCAATCTGACATTATTTTTACTGTGTTTACATATATTTTATGATACAAAAATTTTTATTTTAAGATAACTAACTAAATATTTTATTTAATTTTGTTGTATTTTGTGGCTCTTAATATTTTCTTCATAAAAGTGTAGCTCTTTCAGTACATCTATTCCTGCATACTAAATAGATTCAGAAGTCATATCTCCTAGATTTTGTTGTTGTTGACAAATACGAACACCATTATGTTTTGTCTGCAATTATGTTGGTTTTTAATGGTTTGTTCTTAGATTCTGTTAAATATTCAATGACTATGTCATTTTCCCTTTCTATTCTATGTGTGCATTTTTCTTCTCTTTTTTTTCATTAGGGAAGGTGCATTTTTCTTCTCTTTTTTTCATTAGGGAAGATCTATAATAATGCAATAGAAAAGTGAAGATAGACATACATTTTTTACTTAACAAACATTTTCAACTTTTAAAAACATGGTTTTATCAACTCTTTGAAAATTGACACAATATGCTTTGGCCATATTTACCCCATACTTCTTTCCAAATTCCTATCCTTACAAAACATCCCATCAAGTCCAATCAGTATATGATATTCACATACATCTGGCTGTGGAACCATCAATTGGAACACACATGAGCTACTAGAGGCTACATCCTTAAAAGTGACTTTTCCTTCTCCAGGATTCAGTGATTTAAGAGCTCCTCAGTGAAGACTACCTGTTCCTAAACCCCTCCCAACTCCATGCTGGGATTTTGCATAGCTTGCTCTTATGTATGTCTTACACACACAAACACAACTGCTTTGAGTTCATGCGTATTGTGTTTCATGCTTTGAAAACATTGTTTCACACTTGTCTCTCTTGGCCTTGGATTTTTAAACTTTTTTTGCCTGGTCTTCCACTACAGTCCTGAAACCTTTTGGGAAGTGCCCTGTATTTAGCTGACCCTCCATTGACACTTCTTTCTCTGCATCTTCAACAGTTGTATATTTCTAAGTTAACTGCTGCCAGTGATTAATACTTCTTTGATGAGGTCTGAGAGCTGTACTAACTTATACATATAATGATATGAATTTAGAGGGCAATTTGATATTATTTCCATTTAACAAAATAAATAGTAGTAGCCTCAAACTTGGAAACTATGAACTCCAAACCAAGGGTTCTTAGGCAGTACTAGGCTTCCATTTACTTCTGTGGAATGGATTTACATTCAGTTACAAAGAAATTGTTTACCTCCATATAACATCCATGGCATGTTGAATCCATTGGCATGCTGGAAATACTGCAGTTCACAGGGCTCACATTTAGTAAGTTTGATATATATATTCACAACAGCCTACATAGCAGGAAGATAAGCTATTTTTTTCAGCAGCAACTTGATTTCTCCGTGTCCTGTCACCAAAGTATATAACGTCTTCGGCAATGGAGTCTTACTGATGAGTTCTAGAGTGCAGTCAAAAACAGGACTATTGCCTGTATTGTTTTGGAAGTCTCTGAGATACCTCTAACTAATAGCTTGAGAAAAAAATATTCTATGACTGCCATTGCTTTTTCATCGAACAACCTATGGCTTCTGGAAGGTGTGTTATCCCCAGAATACTAGGTATCTCAAATTAAAATTGTGTGTGTGTGTGTGTCTGTGTGTGTGTGTGTGGTGTTTAGGAAACATATAAACTGTGGTTGTCCATGTGACTTTTAAAAACATACTTAGACTTATTTGTCTCTCTCCTAAATCCCTAAATCTTGCTATCTCTTCTTGATCTCTTTTCCACTTAAATGTCTCCATTGGATTGGACTGTAGGAAAGGATGTGAGGGTACTTTCTTGATTAGTGATGGTGTGGGAGGAGCCATCCTACTGTGAGGGGTGTTACTCTTGGTCAGATGAGCATGAGAGGTGTTAAGAAAGGCAGCTAAACATGAGCCTAAAAAGCACAGAGATCTTCTATGGTTTCTGTGTAAGTCCTTGCCTGTCTCCATGTTTCTCCTTTAGTCACTTTCCTGACTTTGTCAATAAAGGACTGTGATTGTAATAGGGTTGACAAATAAACCCTTTCCTTCCCAATTTGACTTTGATTGTGGTGCTTATCACAGCAATATAAAGCACATTGGACAATACTCACTCACTAGACCCTTGTTGTCTATGATGGTATTAAGGATTTTGTGTTTCACTAAGGAGCAATATCACAACACATTTTTCCTATATTTTTGTTTGTTTACAATACTTCACTGTTTTTTACCCCTCTTCCTTCCAATAGTATGAACTCCGGTAGAGCTAGGTCCTTTGTTATCATAATATTTCTAAGGCCTAATAAATGAGTTCCCAAATATACTTTGATCCAATAAAGGGTTAATCTTACCCTCCACAATGTAAAAGGTAATTCTGCCCTAACATGTAGTACCCTCATCAATCGCTCACTCAACATGTAAATGGCTGTGTCCAATATATAGCCAAGAAGATCACTTGATTATTGAACTTACATACCAGTGAACACAGTGACTATCTAAGCAAGTATATTTGCAACATGTCTGGTAAACCATCTCAAAACAATAAATGCCCAAATGGGTAGCTTTTGCCAATTCCCGAATGTAAATATTCTAGTGCCTGACTTTAATGGTTATGTCTAATAGTTCCTAGAAATATCTTCATCATGCAGCGATTTGACTCTCAAGAGCTGGTGTGAATATGTCAGGTAACATAGTGTCAAACAGACATGGAAGCAAGGGCCTATGCGAAAGAATTCAGGGAATGGCTCATATTAGTTTACAAGGAGCATCCAGGTAAAGTGTGGGCACAGACATGAAGGCAGTCGGGGCCTAATTTTGTGAATATCTGGAAGAAGATAATGTAAGGGAGAAAGAAATGACAGCAAAAAGGCTGAAGTCAGAGACACCCTTGGGACAAGAAGAGCAGTGTGGTTATAGCAGAGTGAGCAAGTGGGACTAGGATAGTTTAGATAAGATCAAAGAGCCTTGAAACCCATTTCAAGGACTTTTACTTTTATTCTGAATGAGGTGGGACCCTTTTGGAATGGAACAGAGGAATAACATGATTAATAATATATATTCACACTGAAATATTCATAACTGTTGTCATGTTCTGCCTGAAAAATAAATAATAAACCTAGCATATAGCACAGGAACCCTACTGAAATGATTATGAACTTAAGCGCAAAGCCTTTTTATATACCTGCAGTGGGATTTTTTTTCGTTATGAATGTCAGTTACAGACATGTGAACAGCAAATGATTCTGTAGATAAATTAAAATACTTGTTTGTAGGTCTACCAATGACTTGTGTATCTGAAAACACAAATGTTTGTTTACTGATTGCTGGACTGGGTGGTAAACATCAGTCTATGCTCCCAAACTACCAATTTCCCTGGGAGATTATTTTATGAGATCCATTCTCACGGTTAAGAAGATATACCCACACTGGTGCAGAGACCACAAAAAGTATATTCATAGGCTTTTATTTAAAAAACCTGATTTTTAACGTTAAGAGTAGTTTTAATGAGTGATTTTCTGCTAATAGCTTTTCAAAGGACCACTTAACAGTTCAATAGCTGAAGAAGAGTGTGGGCAACATTGGGAACAATGTATCTGAATTCTGCGTCCATAAGCCTGCTAGCCTAGGTTTTTGAATGGCACTAATGAGTTCTGTACATGAGATGTTAATATTCGCTCAGTCTTTGTACAAATGCATAACTTCACACAAAGGGGATTTTCTGCGGGGGCGGATGTGGAAGGTTATGTATAGATTTATGAGAAGATCAGCGGAAGAGAAAAGAAAAGCTACCGAGTGAGCACTTGCTTACTTTCCCAGCACACTGTTAAGTACTCTGTTTACATTGTCACCCCAGCATCCACTGAGTTAAGTGCTATGGGAGAGGTTGGGTTCAATGAACTCCAGTGCTGCACAAAGTCATGTTGACGGTATAATAAGTGCTGGTGGCAAGTTATAGCCGAGTTCTCACCTGCCACATTTTACTGCCCGCAGTTAAGAACCAGAGGTAATGGTGCCATATCTTCAGGAAGTTTCTCCTTTACACAGCTCATGTACTCCCCCTCAGATACTAGAGGTCGGAACAGCTCACAAACAAACTTTACCTTCTCTGCCTCCTCCTCCTCCTTCTTCTGTTACTGAAAATACTTAGTATTTCCCCAAATCTGTCCCACAGATCACTAATTCCATAGATTGATTATTGTTGGGGTTTTTTTGGTATGTTTGTTTTTGTTTTTCCAATCAGGGTTTCTCTGTGTACCCTTGGCTGCCCTGGACTCTCTTTGTAGACCAGGCTAGCCTCAAACTCACAGAGCTTCTTCTGCATCTGCCTCCTCTAGTGCTGAGATTTACCGGCGTGCACCACAACACCCAGCTTATTATTATTGTGTCTTATAACCAAATTAGTAACGGGATCACTAAGTAAATACACGGGATACACTAAGTAAATGTAGTCACATAAATACAAATCTTTATTCTTTATTTGAATTTAAGCACCACTTAGATTTCTCAATGATGCTCTATGAAGATTGCTGTAAGGTAACAGTAGGATAATTCACTTCAGTTTCCAAATGTACTTGATTAAGAAAATAAATCTTCACAACACAGGCAATGTGCACTTTGTGAAAACTTTTCTGGGGGCATCTCCCACAACTTGCTCTGAAGTTTCTGTTTATAATACAAACAGAAACACTGTCTTTGCAGAATACTGTGTATCCAAGAAAGATGGCAGAATGAAGGATGAATCACAGCCCCACACTGACTTGTTTGATTTTTCTAGCCCTTGCTCTTGTTCAGCGCTTACAGAGGTGACAGATCTCACTAAAATCAAAGTACAAAAAGTGTGTTGCTTTGAGATAACTGTTATTGGATCTACAGACACCATAGTAGTACTTTCTATGTAAAAGGCAAGGTAGGAGCATCCCTCCACAAACAGAAGCTTATTTGGGTATTGAGTGAATGCAAGAGCATCACCCTACTGGTCTCCATGCGGCATTGGCAGCTAGAGTGAGCATGTGCATGCATGGATGGATGTACATATGTAATCTTGCACCTTGAGAAGGCCTTTGTTTCTTTATTGAAATAACATTACTACCGACATTTTGTCACACAGTCAATATGATTTCCCAAAAGGATACTGCAGAGTGCTCCCTGGAGCCAGCAACAATGAGTAGGGAGAGTAAGTGCCTGTTCCTTGATCTGCCTCCCTCTTCCTTTCAGATGAACTGTCCTCTGAGGTGTGAAGCAGAACCAGGCTGTTGTACAACACTCAAGGAAGGCATTGTCATAAAAAGTGGGCTTCAAAATTGGTGAGTGCTAGATTCAGGCATCCCTCTCCAGCTGACCTCAGGACACGCAGAAAAGCCATTTTGATTAATTAGTTTATTAATGTGTTTTATTAAAAACATTCAAACTATCACTTACAGCTTTTTGTGTCTCTCTACCAACTTTTACCACAGGTTCAGTAGACAGAGCATTTGGAGATTTACAGTGAGTATTAAATTGCTAGTGAGAATGAAATGAGAACATGCATGTGAAGTAGGTAGCACAACAGGTGTCCTAGAATATGGGTGAATAAATCCCATCAACAATTAAAACTAATATGTAAACAGGTCTCACTGATTGATAGTTTGCTCATCAAGGATTTCATTAAACCTATCCCGTTTCTTGGACATGAGTGGGGGAGTGTGGGCAAAGTGCTTCAACTGTGTTCTCAATTTTTTTAAACAGCTATAGTTGCTAAAGATTCTTTGAAATCTAAGTAATGCAGAGTATTTTAAAGAAGATTCTATTTTAGAAGGATATCATTAGAAGTCACATGAAACATGAATGCCCAAATTCATTGTGGTTTATCAGATTAGATATGGAACCTGGCTGTATCCTGAGAGTAAGATATTGGAAATCAAGATAAACTTTCTTTCTTTCTCTTTTTCAGAAGAAAAGTCTTAGGCGGAGGGTCTGACAGATATGCTGTTAACAGTCCAGCCTGCTCAAAAGCAATAGAAGTTCTAAGAGAAAACTGAGGAAAAGAGATGCTAAAATTTTAATACACTCTCATCAGATGTAAAGTACAATTTTTAGCTGAGTCTACTAGAGCCTCTGAGAGCACACAGACCTCGCCTGACTCTCCTGCCTCATTTTTAATTGTTCTTGCTTATTCATTGCATCCCAGTCGCCCTGACATTCCCCCCACCTATCTAACCCCATCCATACTTCTGGCCTAGCTTACAAGGCCTTGAATACTGTGTGTTTTTCAGGTCAAGGCAAATTTGTAATGGTGCTCTCCACATTTCTCCAGCTCTCCTAAAGGTCATTTAAAAAATCACTCACTACAGAGGACTTCCCTGGTCATTAAACTGACAGATAGTCTCAAGAATAACATTCCACATTGCTAGGCTCATTGTGATTATTAGTATCTGACCAACCATGTCTTCGTAATTGTATTCAGTTATATATTTTACTCCTGACACTACCCTAATTTCCAAGAATGTAAACTCTGTTTCTGCCAGGAATTTCACTCCTTCCTGAATACAGCTCTAAGCACCATGATCATGCCTACTATCATAGAGAAACTCTATGAAAAAAAATGTTTTGAATGGGTACATGCTTGAATACCAGAATGAATAAAATCCTTCAAAGGATACGGAGAAATGGCAAATGATAACTTCACCAAATTAACAATTTTGTTCAAAGCTAAAGAATATTGTAACACTATTAATGTCTGCTGATATCTGTAGACTGATTTTGACATCTCTAATTAATGTATTGTTACTTTGTACATGCAATTTTGGAAAATAAGTTGCTATTTTGATCAAAATCCTTCTATTCTGGGCAGTAGCTATTTCATCATAAATCCGTGTTTGACCCATGTCTCAAAAGATCTCTATCTTTATTTATCTATACATTATAAAAAGCACCTTTTAAATTTTTATATGAGGAATTAATGATTCTATAGATATTTATTGTATTTTACACATGAAAAACAACAATCTTTCATATTTAATGGGTGCACAGCAAAACATCATTATGTTACTCTCCCCTCTAAATAAATAACCACGTACTTACTTATGCAGTTTCATCTTCTCAGTGACAAATTTCATTAGTTTAAGATATTTTTTAAATCCCTCAAATTTACATATTTGCTCTCACATTTCTAAGGATGTCAAACTTGGCTAATGTTCATAAAATGTCCAATGCCACTTTGTCAAACTCAAGTTCCCACCGTAAGCTCCAGAGGACCCTGTGTTACAAACAGAACAGCAATCACTGATGCAAAACCCATGCAGCTCCCTCAAGGCTTTTCAGAAATCTTGATTATTTAATCACTGTTCTTGATTTGTAAGGCAAGGTAGTCAATGGCTCCCCAAATGTGTCACATTGGACACTATCCAGATGGAGTGCCAGTTTTCATTTGAGATTAAAGAGGTAAAATCCAACAAGAAAGGTTTTCTACCATCTCAGACCGTAGCTCAACTTATAGCAGATGACAAATTAAAGTAGGCAGCCTGCTTTGCCCATGCTTTTAAAACAGAAACTTCACGGAACTGTCAGATACCAAATGAGGTGATTAACACTGATGCTGATTAAGGTTATATTCTATGTTCCTATTATCAACAAGTTTCTATCTTCTTTTCTCTTTGGGGGAGGGTCTTGTTCCTTCAATGTAATTCTTACCACCTAAGGTTCTATTTTAAACCCCACTTAGGTTTTTAAAATGTGTACTTACTGGAGTTATGTTCAAGGGCTTTCTGTTGATTGTTTGTGAAATTAATGTACAATGAGCATTGGCTAGAAGGAGCGACCTGAGACATACACACATTCTTTCCAGCTATACACAGGCACCAGAGTGGTTCAACTTAACTGCTGGCAGGTATGTGCCTCTGTGTTTGTTGTGATCCTGCCACGCCATTTCACTTCACATGCACTGCTGTTGTTTTTTTCTTTCATTTAAATATTCTATTTTTTATTAATTGATTTTTTTCATTGATTACAGTTTATTCACCTTTTGTCTGAGCTATAGCCCCCTCCCTCATCCCCTACCAATCCCACCCTCCAACCTTCATCTCCTCCTATGCCCCTCTCCAAGTCTACTGGTAGGGGGAGATCTTCCCCTTCCATCTGATCCTAGCCTATCAGGTCTCATCAGGACTGACTGCATTGTCTTCCTCTGTGGCCTGGTAAGGCTGCACCCCCTCCGGGGGGAGGTGATCAAAGAGTAGGCCAATCAGTTCCTGTCAGAGACAGTCCTTGTTCCCATTACTAGGGAACCCACATGGACACTGAGTTGCCATGGGCTACATCCCTGCATGGGTTCTACGTTATTTCCATGCATGGTTCACATGCATTGTTAATGTTGATTTTTTTTTCTTAATTTGTGCTTCATATTTATACTGACTTCAACTGACTGGCAATTCTCCTGAATAATATGGGATGAATGCATGGAAATATACAATACCAAGTAGCTGTACACATGGATATTAGTGCAAATAATGAGAAGCCAAATACCTGAGCATCTGAGAAAGCAATTGCTCCAGATGTCCAGGCTAGACAGGAGCTGGGGACCAGGCTTGATATTGCATTAAATCAAGAAGGTCAGCACTTAGATCATAATGATGATCTTGATCAAAGGACAGCTTTAGACTGTATTGGAGATGCCTCCACTTTGTTTAGCTGGGGTCATATCACCCTGCAGTTTCCTGTTTGTTTTGTTCCCACTCACTGTGCAGTTGTAAGAGTAGTTTTTCTTCTGCCCACAATTCTTTCCTTTCCACTCCTTCCCTCAAATATCCCTCATATATCTTCATGGCTATAGATTGCTTCCTTCTTAATTGTCATATGAATATCACCTCCTGCAGAACTATTTGACTGGCCATACCTGTTTTTGTGTATGGTCAACTATGATTGTGTGTATCTAGTATCTCAGGTACTACATAGAAAGTAGGGACCATCTGGATTGGATCATTACACATTCTCTGTCCACCCACATTGTTCAACAGAGCACTTTTCAACCATTCAGCACATATCTCTTGAAGGAATAAAAACATTTTTCCTGGGTACAAGTACCTCTGGTCACTTAGGTATATGCAATAAATCGATTGCCATTTGTTGAAGAGTGAATACTATAGTGAGGGAAATACTAATCTTCATAGTTGTGGTGCTAAAAAAATGAGATTCTTGACAATGATATAGGATGAAGATCCTGTCCATAGTATTCTATTCAGCAGAGCCTGGTATTCTGTTTTAGATATTAAGAAAGCAGCTAATATTAATAATGTTTTCCAATCTCACTGTGCTTCATAGCCAAAGGATTTGTTGAGCTTCACAAACACTGCTTAATTATCCTTGCCCTAGTGAAGTAGGCAAAAGTTACTATGCTCATATTACAAAGAGAAGAACCAGGGTGGAGAGAGAGATGAAGTGGCTGACCCTAGGTTAGGCGGTAAGTCAAGGAGAACTGGGCCTTGGACATGGTATTTGAAACTTCCAGCTCTGTGTTCAGTCCATTTCAAAGAGTATAATGTTGAAGGCCTGCTCCAGTCTGGCTGGAGAGGAATAGTGGTCCCATTCCCTGCTTTCACCTTTCCAACTGCATCACCACAGCTACTACCTTAATACTTGCCAACCACTGTGGCTAGAGATTTTTTCATATATTAAGTTGCCAAATTTTGAAAGTAAGAAACTTGAAATGTGTTTCTTTTTTTTTTTTTTTACCCTTTTCAAAAGGAAGACATGGAATCTCAGAAGTATTAACTCACAATAAAGTCGGAGACTTGGGATTCAGACATGGGATCTGGCCTACAAGAGGTAACTTGAATTTCAGGGGGTCAGGGCTAGGGCAGGTATATAAATAGTAACAAACACAGACAACTAGGAGGCAACTGATTCTCGGCAAATATAGGTGGAAAAGAGAGAAGAGGGAACCTCTTATGTGTCAAGGCAAACAGAAGCTGGATTTGAGCATGGGAAAGTTCAGGATCCCAGAGGATGAGCAGCTGTCAAATTCAGTGCCTTGAATGCTTGATGTAGATGTGGGGGTGCCCCTATAAAGGCAGGTAGAAGCTAGAGAGGGACCTCTTTGGCCATCTCTTCACATCTCTTTCATTCCAGTGAATCAGAAGAATCTCCCAGTATCCTGTTGTGTAATGTGTGCATAAAAAGTTTAACAAACCAAGGAATTAATTACAATTTGGCTTAACTTAGGGAGAAGTCTAACGACCACCCAAATGTCTAAAATACAACTGCAATAAAGTAGCTATTATCCTAGAACCTTACAACCTTCAAACCACATGCATTGAAAGGAATTATTCAACACAGCAGCAGGTTTAGCACACAGGTATCTGCATAAAGCAGGCTAAGTAACAATAAATCGGTAGACTTATTTTGTGAAGTTAAATGTATATATCAACACAAATTCTACAAATGTTATAAAATATCAATGAAGGTTATTTCTGGAAAGTGAGTCCACAGAGATCTTTTTGTTGGTCTATATCATTTTCTGAATCTTGTGAAATGATCATGCATTGTTTTACAATGAGAACAACAAAAGTTTATTTTTAATTCTGAAAAAAAAAAAGTTAAAACAGATGCCTTTGGGAAAGCATGGCGTTTGAACCACTGGATTATAAAGCAGCCACCAGCTGCCATTGGAAAATCTCAGCTTTAGAATAAGCCACACAGTCTTCAACCCCTCCCCCAAATCATGTGCCTCCCTCCTGCCCAGATGGAAGAGAGAGTATGTTTTACCCTGTCCCCTCTACCTTACACTGACACTGCAAAGATGGAACGTGGGCTATTTAAAAATGAAAATAGGCATAGTACGGCAAGAAGCACTTCCAAATGATGAAATTAGATTAGAAGTTACGACAAAATACGTTTAACTGGCTTTTAAAGAAATTTGGTGGAACACATTACTATAAACAGTGCATTTGGGCAGCCAAACAAACTTTGTCCAGAGAAAATCAATTTTACTCCCCAAACAATGAGAAAAATTACTTTAGATTCTACATTAAATGTTGTCATTCTTTTTTTTTTCATATAAAAAAGCATTTCTATAACTCTGTGTAGAAATAGGAGTCAAAGGATGCCTTTGTTACCATGGTAACATTCTCCCTCAGAAGAGCCAAGGATGAAGTAGCATACATTCCCCCTGCATATATTTGGCCAATCAATAAACAAAGGACTTACCCTGCATGCATCACATTAGAAAAGTAGCCAAGGTGTTCATGATGAGAAAAGGGGTTGGGGAGCTTTCAAGAACGCCGGGTTTAATCACATAGAATAATTTTCAAGTAAGTGCAGCTAATATTTTCTTCATTAGAAGCCCATTAAGAAGATGAACTGTAACGAAAGTGCCCATAGCTCCTTAAAATGGAAATATTCATTATAAAATTTAATATGTCAATATAGATGAGAGTGACAAACTATAACCCGGACAAAAAGAGAGTGTATGTAAAATACATATCCCAAAGCCCTCAGAGTAAGAAAATAATAATCGCAGCCAATATGTTTTAAGCATTTATTATGGTCTAAATATGATCTCACTTTGTTACATGGATTATTTCATTATAGTTTTTCAAATAACCTCATGACTCAGTGCTTTAAATTTTCACTCTTGTTTTTAAAATGTTGTAAGAACTATTATTATTCCCGTTTTGCTGACAAGAAACTTACATGGAGAGATTCACATATGTAAGTGGAAGGTTTCTGACTCAGGAGTGTTGGAACCAGGGTTCCAATCCAGGCAGTGGGACACACAGGCTTGTCCTATATGTTTTGTCACACTGACAGGCTTTGCCAGTGGTCAGCAAGATCATTCAGTGAGACCCAGATACCCTCAGTGACAGCTCCTAATTTTCTCTTAAAAGCCTCCAATTCCCTATGACCAACTATACTACAATGCGTATTGACTGTTTTTTACCTTTTTCAGCACGGGAAAGAACTGAAGGCTAATAGGATAAGGTCATTTCCATTTAGAAGACTGAAGATCTCTTTGGAAGCTGGAAAATCAGAAAGTAGTAAACTAATTTCCTTGCTAGTGTTGTTTTTCTTATATATACATGTTTATGATTTCGTTTGACTTATAAATTATGCATAGCAAAAAGTTACAGTAAATACTAATGAAATTGGATAATTATAACTCTGTATAACACTCAAACAGAAGTACCGTTACACCGTAGCTGTCTATGTTATCAGTGAGGGAGCAACTGAGTGCTAAGGTGCAGGCAGCATATATAAGGTAGATGCAATGGACAAAGGTCAGATTCTCATCCCAGTGCAGGTGAAGGAGAGCTATACAAGATTTAACCATACCATTGAGAACGCCGTACAGTGCAAAATGAAATATTTTCATTTGCAGAATTTCCATTTGATATTTTTGGTTATCAGTTGATCATGGATAACCATAACTCTAAGCCTATGTGAAGCAAACTCGTTCATAAAAGGGCATTACTATAGTACCTAGGTACAACTTCATTCCCTTGGAACACATTTCAGTAACACAGTAACTTGCGCGCACGCGCACACACACACATTTCTCTTGTCCCCATTTTTCTCTGCTATCATATGAAATGACACTAAAACTTTGACACTATCACTAGCAGAGGACCAACTGCACAGCATAGTTAACTGGGGAAATACTCCTATAGCACTGCCTTTCTAGGGCTCAGTTTCCTCTGCTGCAGTTAGGAAAACTTAAAGTTATTTCTTCTACAAAAGTTTTCCAGAATTATTGCCCATGATGTCCCTGTTTCTGCTAAGTGGCTGGTACTATTGGTGGTTTTAATACTGTTTTTAAAAGTTATTTTACTTTTATCCCTGGCAGTGAAGAATAAGTCACCATTTCCCTGTAGTCCAGCACATTGCTTGCCTCCGGGGCAGCTCACCTACACCTCATGAGGAGACCTTCCTACTGTGACAAAAACAATGTTCTCTTTAAAATTCCTTTTGGCGTCATTTGTTGAAATTTGTCCGCCTGTCATAAATACAGTCTTGATCAGTAACTTCAGTTAAAGTCAACAATGGGAGATTTTTCATTTTTACTTTTTTCTAATGATATCCTTTGTATTTTTCATTTATTTATCTTAGTTGATATCATTAGGAATTGAACCCAGGGAGTCACTTATGCCAGGCAAGTGTTCCAATCCTAAACTACAGTATCAGATGATGATTGGGACAACTATGTGTTTATGTGGGCCAAATGTCTCCCTATGCCGAAAACATTCATTGAATGACAGATCAGTAAAAAGGTGAGCGAAAGAGAGAGCTAAAACCATCAGTGCTTTATCAGCTGACGGAGGCAATCATGGTGTGGAGATGTAGCTGTGGTAGAGAAACAGGCCAATTAAAAATGAAAGCCAGTTACATTAAAAAAAATGTGGAATCATTTCAGCTTCCTAGACTTGAGAAAGATATTTCTGTCCCCCCTTTCTGGGTTCAATTTCATGAAGAAGTTTCATTAGCAACATCAGTTCTGACAAAGTATGTTGTCTCTGTTTTAACTTGGTACATTTTCTTAGGTAAAATCATGAATCTAGTCCCCAAATTTCATAGTCACCTGAGCATAACATGAAGCTCATATTAATGTCATCCATGGGGAATGTTTTTTTTTCTTTCCTGAAAATTCCACCTGTGACTATGTGGAGCCTCTGTCTGCAGTCACAAAATGACAGGCATTTTATGTCTTAATATGCACAACCGAACATGGTAATTGTCTGAACAGTTTGCCACCAGGGCAACCATAGTCTTAACTATCAGCTCCAGTTTGAACTTGCCTGGAAAGATGTTTCATAGAAATCCTTTGCAGTGCAGGAGAGAGAAGGCAGGTAGCCTGAGAAATGATTCCATCTTGAAACTGCAAGTGAGCACATTTCTCTTCCCAGCCTAAGACAGAATTAGCAAACTGCTGGCTCACAGGTCAACTCCAGAAGGAAATATATAGACTACATTGGTGGCTGAATAGTGTTTTACATTTGAATTAATTGCCAATGTTTAGAAATCATTAGATTTCACTGCTTCCCTTGCAAAACCTGGCAACTTAGCCAGTGTCCCCACGTAGCAACCATCTGTTGGAGCTGAGTCTGGGCTGCTCTTACTTACAGGGGCATGTGCTATCCAGCACCCCACTGTCAACACAACTCCAGAGGCTTTCCTCTTCAGTAAGGTTCAATGTCATCATCCTTATACCTTCTTAGAGGTTTCATTTGCTTCCTGGACTATTTTCAGCAGGTATGGCTTTGGGTATGAGCCAATCAGTGTTATTAAAGGCAACTATTTTACAACCCATGGGTAAGTTTTCTAGTTCCCTTCAGTGTTCTAAGTTCACCCTCTCATTGTGGGAATACAAGCAGAATGGCATGAGGGACCAGGAACAGCCTGGCATACCTGAGTTAGCTTGGGGATTTGGAAGCCAATGATATTTTCCAGCTGACATGGGCCTGACTGGACATCAACCTTGCCTTAGGCATTCAATTTTGCGATCTGGCTTATAATGTTAGGTTTTCTGTTTTGAGCAGGTATGAACAGGCCAAGCTATAGGATACCATTCCCCAGAGAAAACAATCCCAACCTCTTCTGCATTCAGTTTTCAACAATATTATAACTTCACTTTGAATTTTTTTTTGAGAAGCAATTTCTTAGAGAAAATGTTAAGTGGCATATGAATGACTTCAAATAGAATTGGTTCTATGCACAGGGAAAAACATAATTATTGGTAGAGAATATGAAACAACGTAGACTTTGTATTCCCCTCTTCCGTTTCAGTGTGGCAGAGCAGTTAATTCATGAATTGCCACACTTGATTGTTTTAATTTAAAATGTTAGATGTTCTTTATACATTATGACAGGACATCTCAGACACTCCTAAGGAGTGTAGAAGCTCTATTGCAGAAAATTTCAGCTTATTCACCACTAATGTTGCTATATTGGTCAGATAAATTTTGGGTGAGATGGTGGAACAGACTCCCTATGCATGTGTCTGCAGCATCCATTGTCTCTACTGTCTAGATGGCAGAAATTCAACTCAGTCATGACAATTAAAGAAAAGAAAACAAACAAACAAAAACCTGAATGCCTTGGGAAAGGAAATGGCTCTCAACCCCGAGAACACCTGATTGGTATTTCTTACCACGACATAGAGTCGTGTGACCAAACCCCTGCTGTTTCCACCCCCATACCCAATACCATGCAAGTGATTACAGTAATTTATTTTAAAATTACTTCCACATACAGTTCTAACTATTCCCATGTTTCCTTGAACTGATCCTTTCCTTGTCACCCACTTTTGGGAAAAGGTTTTAAAAGGGATCATTTCGTTGTTCGTTTATCTTGTCATAACCTTCTGGTTCTGCTGTCTTAAGTTACCCTTTACTTCTATATCCAGCTTGAAGGCCACATTCCCTATGTTTTCTACAACCTTGTGCAACAGGCAGCCCTTTCTTCCACCTGTTGTAAAATGGTGGACTTGAAATAACTCTGCTGAATCTCAGCTTCCTCCCCTACTAACTTGTGCCATCCTAAAAGATGAGGAATTTTCTTTAACTTTTTAAAATACATACATCTCTTTCATTAGTAAAAGAGCCTGCTACATAGTAAGATTATTTCAGTTTTTCAGTATTTGTTTTCTTCACTCTGAAAAGGGTTTATCATACAAAGAGTAGATATTTGCTGAGCAAATGTCTTATTTGAAAATCTGATTACTTTAAATAATTTCTTCAACAAATATTAGCTGCATGATTTTTTCTGAGTTCTATCTCCCTCTCTGGGGCATGTAATTCGATAGCATACACCCATAGATGTAATCAATAATGGTCTATCTGTAAAGTTTGTGCTGTTTACTTCCATGATAATCTTCATGGGGACAGATTTAGAGAGGTTAACTTTCAATCAATTTTTAATTCAAACTATACTCCTATGTATATATTTGGAACAAAACATATTACCTTGTAACAAAATATAATCATATCACAAAATTTAATTATAAATAAGTAATAGCTATGTGAGTGTGTATTGCTATACTTCCAGCATTGAAGATGCTGACACACACACATACAAATCACATGTTTGATGCATGTCTGGGCTACACAGAAAGGCCTTGTCTCAGACAACCCTCCACAGAGTATTTTATTTACACATTATATGATTGTTAACTATTTTTACATATATGTTGGAATTTTAATTTAAAAAGTACTTAAAATTTCCAAGTATTAAACATATACATCCTGGAACTTTCTCTGAATACCAGGATGGCCTCAAACTCACAGTGTTGGGAGTAAAGGCATGCTCTACCATGCCTGGCCTGTTTTTAACATTTTTAAAAGCATAACTATGCTATTTAATAAAGGAATAACTTGCCATTTGTAGATCTTGATCAGTTGATATATTGGTTATTTTGCAGTGAAATGTGCTCTAAGACCTCACATGTAATATAAAAACAAAGACGAATGTGTGGTATCAAAAATAGATTATATAGCTACCTTATGAATACATGTTAAATGTTAAAACTAATTTTGCCCATTTCTTTATTTAATGTGGCTATTAAAATTTTTGAGTTGTGTATGCGGATCACTCTTCATGTGTTTCAGGCTTGGTTTATCTAAAAATTCTCAAAGAATGATTCATGTGTTTGTTCTTATATTTCAGTGTGTTACATATTGTGGAAAGCAGAGCAAAGCTACCCAAATGTTAGACACAGAGCCTGGAGATATCCTTGATAAGTTCATAGCACTTTTTGGCCACAGATTGAAAGCTTGAGCAGAGATCTGTTGCCTGGCAGTCCTGAGCTCCAAGCAAAGCAGCAGATCCCAAAGAACAGGTGGCTGGGGAAGCATTGTACCCAGTGTTTCTGTGCTGTGCTGCATCCATCATTTTGCTAAGAGACTCTGAGATGGTGCCACTTTCTTTTTAAAAATAATTTTTCATCTATTACAATTTATTCACTTTGTATGCCAGGTGTAGCCCCGCCCTCACTCCCTCCCATTCCCACCCTTCCTTCCCCTCCTCCCTCATCTCCTCTCATGTCCATTCCCCAGTTCACTGATAGGGGAGGTCCTCCTCCCCTTCCCTCTGACCTTAGCCTATCAGGTCTCATCAGAACAGGCTGTATTGTCTTTCGCTGTAGCCTGTAAGGCTGTTTCCTCCCCTTCCCCCTCCCCCCCTCCCCGTTAGGGGGAGGTGATCAAAGAGCCAGTCGCTGAGTTCATGTCAGAGGCAGCCCCTGCTCCCCTTACTATGGAGCCCATTTAGAGACTGAGCTGCCATGGGCTACCTCTGTTCAGAGGGAGCCACCTTCTTGTGTATCAGGGGTGGGGGGTGTGGAGGAGGCAGAGCAAATTGTGTTCCATAATAGCAGCAACAAACTTTGCTTTACAAAAGGGCAAATACATTCCCATCTAGATCCTTAACCAGTGAGAGATTGACTGATGAAATGAACCTTCTAAAAATATCCGTGACGACCACAGTTCTTCAATGCTTCTGTTTACAGTGTAGGAAGAATGAGACTGCATTGACAAATGAAAAAAATAATACCTACATTTCTCAGGAAGGAGGCATCCGTCTTTTTCTATTTGTAAATGCTGACGAGCAGAGTTTAAGGAGGGCTAATGTCACCCATTCATCTTAATTAAAGAGTTAATTGCTCGTGTATCCTGATTCAGTTAGTGGAGCCTAGTGGATGGGAAGCCTTGCCTCTATGTATTTTATTGACCAATGTAATGACATCATCAGTAAGTCTTGAAATTTATTCATGCTTCGGCCTATCCTCATAATGTTAATAGCCCTGGACATGATAAAACTTTCAAGAGGAACAGCCTCCTTGTGTCTGGCACAGAATACAAAAAGGACAGTGGCAAAAGCTGTGGAATGTATCGCTTCAGCTGCCTCCGAAGCATTCCTTAGAAGTCTGCAGTCAGGAAAATGGTTAAAAAGCATTGTTTGTATGCTAGTTTTCAAAGTGTGTTTAGGTGTAGAATCATGAGGCAGGTTCTTACACCTATACATTGAATATTTGAAAGTTATCAGCTTTCATTTAATATTATTCATCTGTAGTTGAAGTCCAGACTGTGTATAGTACAGGAAGAGGAAGAATCTATGCTCAGTATTTTTAAAAGGGTTATTTTCAAGGCATAATTTTCTAAGAATAATGTATCCTAATTTTTGTTTTTTCAAGATAGCGTCTTTTCTATATCCCAGGATGACCTAAAGCCAGTTATATATCTCAGGGTAGCCTTGGATTTGCTTCCAATTCTTCTGCTTCAACCTTCTCAGTGCATGCACTACCATGCCTAGCTGGAAATATATTTAAAATACACACACACGCACATACAGAAAGAGACAGAGACAGAGAGACAGAGACAGAGACAGATAGAGACACACACACACACAGAGGGGGAGAGAGAGAGAGAGAACTCAGGGCCAAATAATTTATTCTTGGATTGGATGAAGAGGTTCTTAAACACAAGAATTTTCAGCCATTAAAATATAATAGTCCTCTGGTTCTCTAGTTTCCCCAGAAATAATGTGTTTAGATGAACTAAGAGGCTACCGTGGATACATGACTAATTTTAGAGTAACACCCTTTCTTAATACATTTTTTAAAATGGGGGGGGCAAAAATATCGAAGAACAGCAGGGAGAAAGTGCTATCTGGAGGGCATACAGAACAGAGCACACAGAAATGATGTGCAGAGTTAATGGGCCTTTTTGTATCTTTTCTTAAAGGAAGCTACAACAGTCTTAGAGTTAATTAAAGTTAGTGTCCTTTTTCTGTGAGGACAACTGGCTCAAGAATCAACCCCATTTCTGAGCTGCTGATTGCAATTAGAACCCTCATTCTCACCAAGGTAAGTACACTGAGCTTACATTAAGAAAAGGTACAAAATCAGAAGGTAAGAGGTGAAATTAAAGACATACAGGAGAGTCTTGGATAGCATGGCTATATCTCACAAAGCTGAGGAATTCAAAATGGATTTTAATTTTTCATACATCACACACATACACACACACACTGCCCATACAGTTTGCACACCTTCTCAACAACAGCAAATGTCCTTCTTCTATGGAGTTATTGGGTAGGTGAGTTGGGGAGTGTAACAAACGAACTGTGCCTTGTCTAGGGAAAGCATTCTATGTGCATGAACTGCAGTTACAATTATTTCTTAAAAAAGAAAATGTCCTCAGAGGGTCATCTCTACCAGTGTATGTCCTCAGCTAGTGACACCATTTAGGAAAGTTTACAGAAACTTTAGGAGGTGATCCAGGGCTGGAGAGAGTAGGTTATAAGGTTTGCATAACTTGGAAAGGGGCATTGCTCCTTGCATCTTCCTGTTCCTATTCTTTCCTGTGTAGCATGAGGAAAGGAAACTGTTTCATGAAATTCTTTTGCCTTCAGTGATATTCCTGCCACCCACACAGCAAGAAACAAAGTGACTATGGACTGGTCCATCAGAAACTGTGTGCTGAAATATGCTTTCCTCCGCCATTAAGTTGCTTCTCTTGGGTATTTGGCCCAAAGAAGTGCTCTTAAGTATCTATTGCATACTGTTATAAATACTTTTAATATGAAGATGATTTCTAGAGTTATTTTTTTTCTGAGTATCGAAAACATTTTAATTCAACATCTCGGGGAGAAAGGATAAAGATGTGGAGGGAGAGCAATGTTGCCTGCTTTCAGTGAGGGGGTAGAAATAGGAGTGGAAAGCAGAGAAGGCAGCTGTGGAAGGTGGGGGAGGGTGCTGGTTCCCTTAGGCCCCCCGTGGAGGCCGACATCCTTGAGTCCTCCTGCTGCCACCTTCAGCCCTTGGTGCACAGTGGCTCTGGGCTTGCTCTGTGCACTTCCTGGTTTGCCAGTCATGTCCACACCTGACAGTCGAAAACGCTGGTGTTTTAGGTCCTAGATCTCAGTCTCCCGGTCGCTGTGCCTACACTACTGTCCTGCTCCTCAGACACAGTGTCCTCCTGGGGCAGCCATCTTGGATCCTGTCCTCTAGAGTTATTTTAATACAGCTTAACTTTCAGTCTTACCATATTCTGCTTTCCATTGTCCTACTAGAGTGTTTGTTGTTTATAGTTATGTAAGAAAACAATGACAAATGATGTTGTTATTTATACTTGAACTTCTCCTTATAATCAGGCAGTACTTTGCTGGTATTCAGGATTCTCCCTATGTGTACACCCATCTAGTTCCTATCTCTCTGTATTTTTGTGACCTGGGAAACTGTCCTAAAATTTTTCAAGCTTTGAGTTTCTTCTCCACCAAATCCAATGAAAATAAGATGCACACATAGAGGTGTTGCCTATCACATTAATCAATGATTGTAAAACCCCTCCAATGGTACCATGCACACAGTATAATAATGATAACCCTTTCTACTTTTCTTCCTCTAACTAGGAGGAGGGGCGGCGATACCAATAAAAGGAGAAAAGAATCCAGAAAGGAATATGATTGAATATTAATGGTGAAATGGGGGTGATATAATGAGTCTTTTATTCCTTCTGCCTCCTCAATTCGGAGTCTCCGCACTGCTCATTTTTCTGCAGTGAACACGGTGGGGATGTGTGATGAGAGCATGTCGGAAGCCAGGTGTGCCAGTTCAGAGGAAGAGAAGCCCCTTTCCAGCTGGGGGTGATTAACTGAGCATTACTAGACGGATGGGATGTCTCCGGGTGGAAATTGGGGGAGATTATTGCAGATGAAGGGGAAAGGGCAGTATTTCTAAGGCGGAAGCACTGTCTGTAGCAGGGAGAAAATGAGCAGGCCTGATGTGCTACACTTGGAGGTCTGTGGTGGGATAAAAGATGAAGTTGAAGGATTGGGTATGAGATGAAAGTACTATATTCTCTAGTGAGTAAAGGGCTGCCTAAGTGGGTGAGAAACGGGACTGTGGAGTCCCAAATTAAACAGTATTTTAAAGTAACATGTAAGTCCCAAATCCAGGACAAAATTAGCCAGGAAAAAAAAACACATTTAAATCTCATGTAACCTACTGCACAGGGGAGTTGTATCTTCTGAGATGTTGTAGACAAGATCTTGAATAATTGATTATTTAAATGAATTAATTTTTAAAACTACTGAACTGCCTAAAGAAGGAATAAGTGAAAGGCTGTATAGAGATGTTCAAAAGCCTCCATAACATTTCATCTTCAAGGAGTCTCTAATGAGCCTTAGCATGGAATGGGAATTAGAGGAGCAGACAGCTACTGCGTATTTCCTGGCTATGTGTCAGTGGATGCTAATATTAAGCCATTCAGGTTTTTATCCATGTAAATAGATGTATTTATAATTTTGATCATAAGATTTAGCTCCAGGTATTTATCAGAGGCTTACTGGTACTAAAGGAAGCAGAATCACAGTACATGGCGATGGAAAGTTTCCAGTTGAAAGTCAAAAAAAAAAATTTGAGAAGATGCAATATCTGAGACTCATAGATACAACTCAGGACCTAATATGTGATCAATAGAGAGAATAAAGAAGGTCTCAACAGGACCAATGATACACATCACGAACATAGTTAGGAGCTTGCTTTGGCTAATAAACAGCCAAAGAGATATATTGACTTCTATAATTGAGGTAATGGCATATGTATCAGTTACAAGATCAGCAACTCTTCATATTAAGGTCAGGCCAGAGAAGAAAACATTTTAGGTGTGGTTGGAAGTATTCTCCAAGTTAGAATGGAATTCTAATCCCACGAAGAAGCCTTTACATATGAGAGTGGGGCCCTGTGCCATGCTTAAAACTATATGTTTTTAATTGAAATCACCAGGATGTATTCATGACAACTGTATTGAAAAGGGTTTAGTCAGACTCCCAATTATGATTTCTCCAACATTGTGAGGATATAACTCAGATATATTTAGCATTTAATAACGTTGTATCTGCAGAGATCTTTTTTACATAGCCATCCTGTTTTTATTCTGTAGCTTCTTGTATATCTTTCTTATCAATACAGATACCTATTGAATTATAAAATAATAAACAATTAACAGAAATGTTTTTGAAAGTGAATATATAAGGGGAAAACATGGCTAATTCTGGAAATAAAATGTAAAAGAAAAAATTGAGCATGTTGTCATTTCCTGTACAGAAATAAAGCCAGGAGCTGCAAAGATGGCTCGGTAGTTAAGAGCACTGGCTGCTCTTCCACAGGACCTGAGTTCAAATCTCAGCACCTATATGGCAGGTTACAATTATCTGCAACTCTAGACTCAGGCTCTCTTTTGGAATCCACAGGTAGTAGGCATGCATATTGTACATTATATGCTGACAAAATACCCATAAAGTAACTTTTAAAAATTATATAAAACCAAAAGCCACAAAGTTATCTCTCAAGTTTCTATGCTCAAGTCTCAAAGTCAGAACATTGCTGTGTTGGTAGAAGAGCTTTAAGGATATAATTAAGTTAAGATGTGTTTTTAAGTGCCCCAGTGGGTTCCATAGTAATGGGGACAGGGACTGCCTCTGACATGAACTGATTGACCTGCTCTTTGATCACCTCCCCCTGAGGAAAAAGCAGCCTTACCAGGCCACAGGAAGACAATGCAGCCCCTCCTAATGAGACCTGATATACTAGGATCCGAAGGAAGGAAAAGAAGACCTCCCCTATCAATGGACTTTGGGAGGGACATATGTGGAGAAGGGAGGGATTGGGAGGGGAAGAGGGAGGGTGCTGCAGGGGGGATACAAAGTGAATAAAATATAATTAATAAAAAAATAAATGCCATAGAAGAAAAACAAACAAGCAAAACAAAACAAGATCTGAAAAGAAAACAACAACCACAAAAAAGAATGGACCTTAATTCTGTACAGCTGCTGTTCTAAGAAGGGTGAGGGTGCAGAAACCCTGATCCAGGAGCAAAATATCTGTAAACTAAGCAAAGAAGACAATGGAGAAACCAGCCCTGATAGCTTTCATTGGCCTTTAGGCTTCTTGAAGTTAATTAATTAATTTTGTGATCCATTCAATTTATGGAACGTTGTTGTGCATCTCCAACAGGTGAAGACCATCTCCCCAAATCCTTTAAAATTAGCATAGGACAGATACAAAGTGTCTCTTTGGTCAAAATTAGAAAGAGGAACTTGAAACTAAAAATATTAGTTTACTTCAGGGCCACATACTGGAATTGTGTGAAAGCAAGGTTCAAACTCAATTCTACATAAGACTATTATTTGCAACTAGGCTCCAGCTCTATCTTTACTATTGAATAAAATATAAAATGAAAATTACCTACCTTTTCTACCAATTAAACTTTTCATTTAAAAATTTTAATTCGAGATAAGACAACTTAAAGTGATTCAATCATGAGTGCATCAGTATTTACTATAGATTCCCAAGTCCACGGGACCTTCTGAAAGACTCTACCCATTGGGGTGTAGAAGGAGATGCTGTGACTCATAGCCAAACTTCGGGCAGAGTTCAGGGAACCTTATGGAAGAAGGGGGAGATAGAAGGAGGAGACAGAAACTCCACAAGGAGACCAACAGAGACAAAACACTTGGGTCCAACGGTGCCTGCAGAGACTGATACCCCAACCAAGGACCATGCATGGAGAGGACCTAGAACTCCTGCTCAGAGGAAGCCCATAGGAGGCTCTATTTCCAAGTGGGTTCTCTATTAAGGGAATCAGGAGCTGTTTCTGACATCAACTCAGTGGCCAGCTCTTTGGTCAGTGAGCTTTTAAAGTTCTGAATCTTGTAAAGTAGGTTTTCTTTTAGATTTAAGAAAACTTTAAGGTAACTACCACTTTGAAAAAACCCAATAGAAAGACGGCTTCTAATTTTATCTACCAAGTTTTGAATGTGTGCAGAGGGAAATAGAACATGGCACTTATACTGAATAGCAAAGGTTTATATTTTTTTAATTTTTAAAAGTAGGTTTTGCTGAGCAGGGCACAGGGGTCTTGTATGAGACGGTTTCTACAATCAAGGACCATGTGTGGATGTGGCCTGGAACCCCCACACAGAAGGGGCCCATGATAGCTCTGTGTAGGACTGAAGACCCTATTCAGGGAAACAGGGACTGTTTCAGTCAAGATCTTTATGGCTGACTCTTTGACCCTCCCCCATACAAGCTGGGGAGT
>CM053757.1:26390457-26409415 GCA_028658305.1 Pachyuromys duprasi
GGAGCCTCACGGGATCTTATGCTCTCTTTCGATACGTTCAGACACCGGGCATACACATAGTGCATATGCATACAAACAAAACACTCAAACATACACACATACACACACACATATTTTTTAAAATTAACCTTCATGTGTCTATATGTGTGTGGTGTGTGTGTGAGAGAGAGAGAGAGAGAGTGTGTGCTTGTGCACATGAGGTTTTGTATATGTATATTTAAGTGTATGCATGCCATGTTGTGCACATAAAAGCCAGAATATAACCCTGGGTGTTCTTGTTTGAGACTGATTCTCACTGTTTTTCCTGTATACTACCTGCACTATCCTATTCCTGGGCCAGCCTCCCTTCTTCCTGTAAAAAAGCTGGAATTACAAATGTTGGCACCATAGTGCCTGGCTTTTATATGAGTTCTCAGGATTTGAACTCATGTCCTCCTCCTTACATGACAAGCATGCTTATCCACTGAGCAATCTCTCCAGCTCAGTAGCAAAGATATCTGATAGTATCATGTAAAATGTCTCTAGAAGCTATGTAGAAAGCCAAAAGGTAAGGTAAAAGACAGGCTGCTGAGGAGTGTCACAGTACAAGGATTCAGCAATAAGAAGGGGGGAAAAAGTAACAGAGAAAATGTTTAAGAGAATTCATAGCCCTCAAAAGAAGATGTTTATCTCATGATAAACATAACAAGGATGGAGAAAAAGCAACTGAAATCTCATTCCTTGGAACTGAAATGATTAAGTTGGGAGAAATATTTTTTTTTAAAGATTCAAAAGAGAAAGGACCAGAGAAATAAAGAAGAAGACAATCCAAAATAAAAATAAATGACAAAACAGCAAGAGAAATATTGTATTGACAAGAAAGATTGATTCTCCACATCAGAACAAGAGTCAGAGTGAGGAGTATGTGTGAGTGTTGGGGTTGGAGTATAGGGTTCTTGTTTCCAAACAACAGTGATTTGTGTATGTGTGTGTGTGGGGGGGGTATCAAAAGCAATTAAAGAAAATACTCAAATGAACATCAAATGAAAAATGAGCATTATTAGACTCTAGAGCCTTTATGTGTGATGAGGAGAAAATGATGTCACAATTAGGATCTGAGTGGGTTGGAAATACACGAAGAGACCCCATTATCTCTTTAAAGAAAGTATACTGTGAAACCAGCAAATACAGCTGTTTATAACTGTCACATATTTGCAGACTGAAGGTCATCCATAGTCTGTAAAAGACCCCTGGCAAAACAACAGAGTGGAGATATTTTTATTAACTCACCATTGTTTTGCAAAGCTCAGTTGGGAACTCAGTCTCACCTGCTTCTAGGTACTACTGATGCAGGCTGAGAACATTCAGTTCTAGCTTTCCTGTTTATTAGACATGAATAGCCATTGCCCTGCTGATTTCACAGCTCTCTGAACAGTTTTTTTTTTCAATGGCAGAGCCTTGTTGCTCTTTGGGAAAATCACTAGCAGATGGGAAAAAGCATGTGTTCAAAATGAGACAAATCTGTATTGGTGTCCAGGCTCTAGCATGTGACACATATGTAACATGGAGGACATGTTACATGGACTACATGAACCACATATTTCCTTACCTCTGAAGAATACTATATTTCTTATAGGTGTGGTGTAAAGATTGAAAGGTAGTGCCTTAGGCACTCATTAATTTGAATTCATCATGATTCAAAGTCATTATCTCTCACAGTAGGCCTTTGTCAAAATGATTCTCTTTATATTAATTTCTAGCACTGCTGTTACTATCATCTTTTTGTTTGTTTGTTTGTTTGTTTTTTGTGGCTACATCTGGCCTGGTAGGTGGCCATGTTGGCGTAGGCCATATTTGAACAAAACTTAAGCCTGTTTTCATAACTTTCAATAAATATTATTTCAGTTCTTGATATATCTTTTTGTATAAAGCCTCTTTTGTTGTATTTTTTAATTTTGAGGGGTTGCTAAAACAGTCAGAGAAAGATTCTGTTGATGACAAAAAAACTGTGATTTAGACAAAGAATAAGAAACACAATGAATCTAGCATCAAAGAACTACACTTCCAACCTTATCCTTGTTGTGAGCATTCATTTACTCATCAACTGGTAATTGAAATGTAATCAATCCAGTGAGGTCACTCACCTGTTCCCATGACGACTACATTCAGTTCAATGTCTTCCAATAGACATATATGATGATACTCTATGTATGTGCCAAGCTTCAAACTGTACCCTAGGCTCCAGACAACTACAACATACAACTGCTAGGCTAAGATCTAAAGTAGGCAAGTTACAGACATCTTAACTTCAACATTCTCAGAACTTAACTCAGACTTTATGCTCCAAATGTACCAGGTCTCTTTCAGTGACCAGATAATAAGAGTTTCGTTCTCTTTATCTGCTTAGGCTAAATCCTAAGAATCGTTTCTTATTTTCAGGCTCCACATTTTACTGTAGTTTAAGCTGAACTTTGGAAATAAAAGCAGAAGCTCACCACTTCTTACCTCTTATTGGCTTGTTTCCCATGGATTGCTAAGCTCTATGTTAAGCTGTATGTTTTGTAGAATTATAATACTACTTTCTAAACATTATCTGGTTTCCATTCTTAGCCACTTTGTACCATGTGTAACCATCCAGGAAGATGTAAATGAGCTCTACTCATTCATTTCTGATCTTACTCATAGAAAGAGTCATGACCAGAGGTTAATCTACAAGAGTCTAGAATTTTTTTTCCTTTCTTTTGCTCACTTCTTTTCCGGTCTCCTAGCTCACGTGTGATGCTTAGTTTTGTCAACTTGACACAAGCTAGAATCACTTGGGAAGAGGATGCCTCAGTTGAGGAATTGGCACCACAATGTAGGTATATGTACCAAGCATTTTCTTGATTAGTAATAAGTTGGGGGTGGGCATGTTATTGGGTGTAGTGCCACACTGGGGAGGTGGTCTTTGGTTCTTGCAAGAAAGCAAACTGAGCAATCCAAGAGAAGACAGTCAGTAAGCAGCATCCCTCCACAGTCTCTGTTTCAGTTCCTGCCTTTAGGGTCCTGCCTGAGCTTCTGACCTGGCTTTCCTCCATAATGGAATGAAACATGTGAGCCGAATGAAACCCTTATTTCACCATGGCTGTGTGGCTGTAAGCCATGCTTTACTATAGCACAAGAAAGCAAAGTGGGACATCATTTTGTTCAGTCATATTTGCTCTGTCCAATTTCACTAGATCCCTTACTATTCACATACATGCCAGGCTCATTTCCTCCTCAGACCTGTAAACTAACTTATTCTGCCTACAATATCCTCTACTTTGATAAGTCTCATTAATTCCACCATCAGGTTTATGCTCAAATATGAATATCTCAGTGAAAACTTCCCTCAACTATTTCTCCCTAACCCTTCCTTGCTTTCTTATTTTCTACAATGTGCGTCCCATCTAATATTTTGTAGGTTTTGACATCATCTTTGTACTTTTCCTTTTTCCTCTGTGGACCAGAATGTCAACTTTACAAAGACTGAAGTTTTGTTTATATTTATTAATTATTTCATTAGCATTAGGCATATGTTGGCTATGGATAAATATTTGTTGAATAAATCTAACGAATATATTGGGCTCTGGGGAAGTGATATTGAATATGATAAACAAATTCCTCATCTTCATCGCACTTAAATTCAACAAGAAAATATTAAACAAGTATTATGTTGCAGAGATAACTGTCTTCAACACTGATAAGAAAGGCAGCTGCCTAATAGCATATGAATTGGCCAGTCACAGAAACCTCCTGAATGTCAGTTTCCTTGTCTGGAAATGAGATAACTAACCTGTCTCAAATATGGCTGTCAGGGTTCAATGTGATAAAGAGCAGAGCACAGTGGGCAGAAGAACTGGTACCCAGAACACACAAAAGGTACATTCATTTCCTTTGTTCTTTGGAGTGTTTGGTGCTTGTTCTGTCATCACCTCATCTTATCCCCTTCAGTTTTCCACTTTGTGTACACTAAAGAGTGAAAGACAGCACAAAAATACTACTAGCTGCTGCATGTCCAAGTAGGCAAAGGGTGGTTGTGGAAACCTCTGAAGAACTTACCTCTGAAGAATTTATACTTAGGTCTTCAGTCTAATTATCTTAAAAATGAAAAGCAACCCAAACTAATGTTCAATGGTCAAATAGTTTACAATGTCACAGACTTAAAGGGTATAAGTAACCGAGTCCATGCCAGAGACTGTCCCTGCTGGGCTTACTAGGGAACCCCTATGGAGACTGAGCTGCCCATTGGCTACAACTGGGTAGTGAGTCTACATACTCTCTATGGATGATCCTTGTTCGATTCATCAGTCTCTGCAGGCCCTCCTGAACCCAGAATTTTTGGTTCTGTTGGCCTCTTTGTGGAAATCTTGTCCTCTCAAGTCTTTCTATCTCCCCCTTCTTCCATAAGCTTCCCAGCACTCTGCCCAAAGTTTGGCTATGAGTCTCATCATGTTTCGATACCCTGATAGCTGTTCTTTGATCACCTCCCCCTGGTGAGATGGCCTTACTAGGTCACAGAGAAAGAAGATCCAGACAGTGCTGATGAGACCAAGTAGGCCCGGGTCAGATAGTAGGGGAGGAGGACTCCACCTATCAGTGGACTATGGGAGGGAATAGGCAGAGAAGAGGGAGGGAGGGTTGAACCAGCAGGAGATGAGGGAGGGGGCTACAGCCAGGATGCAAAGTGAAAAAATTGTAAATAATAATAATAATAATAATAATAATAATAATAATGTATTTAAGGTGAAAAGAGGATACAAATAAAAGGATGTTGCTAAAATCTACTGCCTCTTTAGGCTGCCCCATTGCAGTGTGCTTTGTAATGCTCTCCCAGGAGGTCTAAATGAAAGCCAGTAAGGGTCTAACATGCAGAAACAGTATGGCCTTTGCACTTGTATTGTTTGCACATATAGGAACTCTGGCTTTGGGGTGGTCACTACAGATTCCAGGTCAAATCAGTGTTTTGTTTTGTTTTGTTTCCATTTCCCCTACATGCATCATCATAAAATAATAGAAATAAGCTATCTTTGAAGGCCAGTGAAATGAGCATTCATTCCATACAAAAATAGTCATGTGGACTTTGTATGAACACAAACATGCATACATGTCTTGTGTAACCTGCTCAGAGAAAAGTGCTATTTACAGTCCATGGGCATTCCTATATCAGTTAGCTATGAAGACTATGCTCTATAGACAGGCTCACAATGTTAGTATGTTCTAGGCAATTCCATACATGAGATTTTCCTTTCAAATATCTTTACATTTCACAGAGTTGGGAATTGATGCTAACTAGGACATGTGTCAATAAGAAGAAACACATGAGCTAAATCTCTTTATTATCATGGATTAATAAATATAACCATGAAGTTGAAAATATGTGCTAATAAATATTACATGTATAATCAAGCTAACATATTTCACATGTGTATATGCATATAATACTATGAGCATAGGCACTGTCTAGTCATTGCTTAAATATATGTTGCTTATTTATTAAAATAAAACATAAATTCAAAACTTTAGCAAATCTATGGCCATGTGCTTGAAATCTTTCTTGATAAGAGGCTTAAAATTGCACTATGCCAGGAGTTGCCATGGAAACATTTTGGGGGAAAATATAACAGACATAAATTACTGCTCCCCTCAAATTCTTCATTACTAACCTTCTTCTAGAGTTAACCTTTACCCTTAAGACATCACAGACTGGTTCTGTTTCTTAAATATGGTTACATTAATTTTATATCAAATTCCAAGTGAGTTACGGAGTGTTTTGTGAAGGTGCAATAAATTGAGAAAAGGGAACATCTGTCCTCCAGGAAGTTGATCAACTAGTACATCACAGACTATAATTCACACCAGGTAAGTTTAAAAACCATAAGGAATATGCATGATTATGAAGGAGAAAAGATGAAAATAGAGTCAAAATTCACTGAGCATATGCTCAACATATTGATGCAATGTAATTAGGAAAGGTTTTTTTTTTCATTACATTTTAAAATGTCCTATGAACTATAGCATTATATGGAAGTCGTAGATTCAAGTATAGTGCACTAATGATAGACTTAAATGTAGGACCCTTAGCAACTGATAAAAGTTAGAAAAGCGGAGTCCTGGCTAAAACAGGACCCCTGAAAGTACAGAAAAACCTTATGCTTTCTTCTCGCAAGTTTGGCAGATGATAGAAGTATTGAAGAATATTCTGAAAGGCAGTGAGATGGCTCAGATGGTGAAAGTGATTGCCACCAAGCTTGAAGACCTGAGCTTGATCCTGGAATTCACATAGTAGAAAGAAAGACCTGACCCACACCAAGTCCTGTCACTACTCCACATGCGTGGTGGCACAATTAAATGGAATAATAATATTCTACCAAGCAACAATCACTGGATGACTCTTTTTACTCCTAGAAGCTGCTTCTGTTTTCTTAATACTCCATGTTCAGATCAATGAAGCTAATTCTTAGAAAACTTGTTTCCCTCACAGTAGGCAAATTGATATTAAGGGTCATTGTCTTCTGCAAAAAGTATTATGAGAAATAAAAAACCATTAGGTGAAAAAAATAACAAACAGAACTTGCACTCCAGGAAAAGAATAATTTATTGGTGGCTGTGGGATAATGATTTATTTGGTCCTGCTTCACAAATGAGACAACTGTCATATCCCATCATATCCCACTACCATGAATTATATATAATGGCATTTGGTGAAACATGAAATTCTAAAAATATACTGAAATACTAGGCTCTTCTTAATGGTTTATTATGATAGGTGTTCTTGGTTTTGAAATATCTTCTTTCATGGAAGACAAATGGGGGCGACATTATTTTAGAAAGTCCACATCTTTTAAAAAGATGGATTAAAAAACTCTTTGAGACAGCTGTGCTGTTTCATCAGAAGAACAACATTTTCTTCCTAAATAGTCCTTCAGGGCACCACAGAGAAGAATCAGGGGCACTTTAGGTTCTATTCAAAATTGAAGCCCAAGGAAGTGCTGTACAGATCTCATAGTATCTATATACCAGTCTCTATCTATGGGAAAGTAAGGATATGAATACTGACAAGGAAGATAGTCAGACTAAAAGCAAGGAGGTTACATTCTCTCTTCCAGAAGATACATTGTTTCTGTAGTACTACTCCATTTGGCCCAGACCTCACCCTTAGTGTCAGAGACACCTGAATCTGAGTCCTATCTCTGCAGCCAATGCAACATGTAGCCTTGGCAGGTTCATTAAACTCATAGCGTCCATCTCTCTGTCTGCGAAATGAAAATATTAATTTGTACCTCTCTTCTTGAGGATGAAATAAGTTAATGCAGGGAATGTGCTTATCACGCTGACTGTGGTGTGGAGAGGTGAGCAGGCCTGCTTTCTGGAGGCCCAGGCAGCTTAAGCGATAAGCGCATGCACTATACTATTAGAATCTCCTGATCTCCTTTGCTTTCTGTGTAAGTGGAAGAGATCGCCTATCTCTCAGAAGGTCAGGTGAGAAATCTCAAAAGTAAAGATGATGAACGTGCCCACCTCTAAAGTTGGGAAGGTTAAAATGCTTCCTAGTACAGTCCTGGGTACATAATTACAATAAGAACTAACAACGACAAGCACAGGTACAGCCTAAAATAATGATACAATCAATATATGCCTAATATAATAGTCACAACTTCGAAGCACATTTTTTTTCTATTTTAAAGGTCTTCATGTTTTGTTCCTTGTCTATTTTCATATCTCTGAAATGCCTCAGGGGGAAAGTCCTAAATATATAACAGACACACAAGGGCACCATGGAACATGGCCACTGCACCTGTCATCATGTCAGTCATGATCGCGATTCTCTGCTCAAATGTGCACACCTGGGGAAGGTTGGAAACTCAGGCTTCTACATTCTCCTCCATTATGGTTGGGTAGGAAACATCTGGCCAATTAATTTTTAGTAGTCTAGAAGGCTGGATCACCAATTAGAGCATTCAAGGGTTCTTATTTTCATTACCTAGTGCCGATGTACACCAGACTGAGCTAGCTGCTTGTAATGAGAGTTTGCATTGCTAACATTCGAGAGAGGGACATAAAGAAAGGACCACAAATCATGCAAGGTGGAACTATAATCAGACATGGCATTCTCTTCAGATTGCTCTTATCTATATCCAAAGTCCCAATACACAAACTCAGGCTCCAAGTTATTGACCTAAATATTGTGCCCATGGCCCTGATGTATTTCCAGCAGAAAATATCAGGACAAACCATGAAGTCAGATAAGAGTTTCTGTTTCAAAACATTTTGGTTATTCTGTTTCTCTATAAACAAAAAAGAAATGTGGGGTGTGTGTGGGTGTGTAAGAAATCTGTAAATTGTAAACCAAAGAACATAATTCACTCTTAAATAAAAAAGGTCCATAGTTTTCATAACTGAAAATTATTTTATATTGCTATAATGTTAATTATGGGTCTCAGTTTGGGTCCATCAATAAAGCAAAAATTCAGAAGGAGGAGATGTTTGTGTAGCTTGTTCCTCTCCCAGAACTCTGTGTTTTATGTAACTACCATTTGTCTAATAAATACAGGTCTCTGACAGTTCTATGGTGAACTCAGCAGGATGCAGGCTATTATTTAAGGCTTTTAAAAGAATAAATATCAAATAATCTGAAAAGGCAATATCAAATAATCTGAAAAGGCATCTCAAAAGGCAAAAGTGTAGCCATTTTTTATGGCTACTAGCTGTAGAGAATCAATGAAGACTTTCATGGGTATGTAGGCTTCTAGTCTTGCTAAAGGAGAATATGAACATCAGCCACGTTTTTGCTGTGGTGTGGAGTTTCAACATGCCATCTAACTCTTATACTGTCCAACATGCTAAATCAGGCAGAGAATATTGGGAAATAATTAGATAGCTATAATTTTGCTCCAAGATGTACCTCCATATACATGGATAGGTTATAACGTGTGTCCTCATGATTTTGTAGACTCTAACAAAGTTAAGTTAGCAGCCTGGACATTTTTCTTGGTGAATATTTACCCCTACCATAGATGGTACCTGAGAGAAGTGAAATAGCTCACCTCCTTGGTTATCAGGTGGGCACATAAAGCAAGCTATTCTGATCAAAGCCTGCATTGTCTTCTACTATGATCTAAGCACAGTAGAAAGGGAATGACATTGCAAGTATCACTCTAAGTGATCCTGCCGCAGGAACTCAGTCTCTATCAAGGAAGCTGCTCTTGGCAGTGGATGGAGGATCTCACAGAGAATAGCAACTGATCAAATTTCAGAGAATAAGAGACTGTAGAATGCCTATGTGGCATCTACTTTACAACCCCCCCAGCCAAGGCTCATTGACAGAGAAGGGCATTAAAATATCAAGAGCCAGAGGACTAGAAGGAATGCTGCCACATAGCCCCTTCTGGACATGCCAGGGATGATGCATTATGAATTTCCCCAAACTGTGGCTATCTTCACAAGACCTTTACGAAACCATATTAGTCAACAGTCCAGCATAGAAGTGGGGAGAGCTCACAAGATCCACTTATTGCTGAAGAGATACTGAATGTGAATAGTTGCTAAAGATGAGAGAGTAAGTTCTCTTCAGGGATGAGGGCCATGCCACACTTGTTACCCATAAACCCATGTGCATATGGAAAACAGTAATTGGACTCAATATAACATATTTTGTGTATAAAATAACATGTAATAGAAAATGAAAATTTGAGGGGAGATATTGAGCAAAGATGCGAAGAGTTGGAGGATGCTAGGGAAGGGTGGCTGTGGCCAAAATCCATTATACTCAACCATAAAATGCTAAAAGAAAAAGAATTAAGGAAGAGTAGAAGGAGGAAGAACAGGAGGAAAAGGGGGAAAGGGAATTGCTAAGAGTTGAGTCATTTGCAGCAGCAGATTTTATAAGGACCTCTGCTAGTTTCTACTACCTGCATTTCAGAGCTTTCCTACTTCTGGTCTAGCCGTGAGGGTTCCTCATTCAGTTCTTCATTTGATCTTGTAAGACCTCTATTACAGACTCAATTTCTTCCTGCTTTTCTACTTACATTACTCAATACTTCTATTGCATACAACCAGTATGTTCTGAATCTTTTGGCATATAGATATCTATGTTTCCAATAAACTTCCATTTTAGAAAACTGTACACAGCAGTATGTCCTTTCCTGCCCCTATCAGAAACAAAAGCATTTACTTTCAATTTAACTTTTAGGGATCTGTTAAGAATCACCATTCGAGGGAACTAATAAGATGCTCCTTTAACAGAATTGAAAGTTATATTAATCTGTGTTTTATTTCATTTTTCCCTTCCTTACAAAATAAGAGCTTTTTAAAAATTAACTTTATGGATTTTGAAACATCAATCACTTTTAGCAGTTGGACAGAACCTGACCATATGCAAATAGGTTCGTTTCTCTATTTAGATGTCGGCAGCAATATTTTTCCAAGTTTTTAAATTATTCACATAGCATGTTAAATTATAGTGCCTCTCTTTCTTCTCTGACAGATTCCAACCTTTTGATTCTCTGCTTTCTTTCTTTGCTACAGTAAATTGATCCTTTAAAACACCCAGGTGCAAATGAATTAATGGTCTTCCATTGTGAGGGAGAATGATGGAGTTCCTCCCCCTCCTTCTCCACACTGAGGTCCTTTCCCTTATGAGAAACCACATATCAATTAAACTCACCTGCTAATTAAAAGCTTGTTTGGAAAAATCTTTGCTAGTTAGAAGCAAAGGAAAGTGTAAAGGTGTCTAAAAATAGAGGCTTTGAATGTCAATTACTTCCTTCCTCCTCGGTTCCTGGTTCCTTGGGTTGAATTGAACTCTGGAGAAGTGATAGGGGAGAAAAAGAAAGAGGAGAGGAATCTATCTTGTACACTCTCATTTCCCTGGGAGTCTATCAATTGGCTTAGCAACTTGAGCTGCTTCTTAGTAGAATCCGGATATGCAGGTTTTATTCAGAAGACGAAAGCACCAGCCCTCACCTCTTCTCACAAAACCACATGGATTTTCCAAAGAAAGGACAGTGGTGAGCATAGTCCTCACATGTCTGCCAATCTAGCCAGAGGTTTTTCGACCCATAGAACCAGAGGAATGAAAATGAATGTGGAAATGATCTGTTCTTGGTTTGTAAAATGACACTGTATACTATCAAACCCTCCTCTCTTCTGTAAACTAGGCCCTGTGGTAGATTCAGTCAGGTGCTACCTACGGAGTTCTTTCTCTTTTCTACAACAGAAGGAAAGGCTATACTACTCTAAAGTAACAAGTTATCAAATTATATAAAATAAAAACAAATCAAGAAAATAGAAATCAAGAGACTGGAAAAATTCCATGATATAAAAGAAGCCACAACATACATTTAATTTGCCAGAAAATAAAAACAAGTTACCACATGCCTTAAACAATGGCCACCACTTACTCACTTAGTCATTCACTCAATAGATTACAGATTTCTGTTAAGGGCCACTGTTGAGTAATTATAAGGTATAGCAGGGGAATTAGAAGCGAAATGAAGATCTAGTCTTAGCCACTCAAGACTACAAAATCTAGTATTAAAACACGCCAGGTAGGGTTTACTATGGCGTATTACTGTGGTGGTAAAAAGAAGAGAGACAGGCAACGAGCCAGATACGGGTTGTCAACTGAAGGTCATTGGAGATGGCTCAGCTAAGGCCCAAATTACGGAAGAGTGAGATAGGAAGGGAGCAAACGCATTCTAGCGCTGTTTAATGGGCCCCGTGCACGCCCAGAGTTCTGTAGACGGCAATTAAATCTCAAATTCTCATCCAGATCTGCTGTCCCCTTAATTTTTATTTTATCTCAACATTCACCTAATGTTTTCCATGCACCAGCTACGCTGGCTGACAGTGTGCAGCTCAAATATACCAAAGCTGTCTTTCTTCAGTACTCTGTCTTACTTCCTCTATCAGAATTCCCTCCTGTCAGGAGTTGACATGACTTACTCTTTCTTATTAAAAGCTGTGTGACTGAGTGATGTCATAGTTTCGATGAGTGGTTCTTAGACCACTTTATTTAAAATGTCTTTATCATTTATATTTCATTATTTCATCTGCCCATCTTTCCATCTATTTGACTACATAGTATTTATGTCTTATAAAAAGAGTTATGATTCTTTGAAAACTTCCTCCTCCTGTTTGTGTCTTTTCATTGATTAACTCAACAGGAGCATCAGCTCCATAAGATAAATAAAATTCCATTTCTCAACATTACATGAGTGTTCTGCAAACTGTTAGACTGCACGCAGGTACAGTGCCGGTGTTCCACCATGCAGTGGTGCATCTTTTATAGAGTTAGAACATTTTCCCTGGAGCATTTCTGAGATAAGAAAATAGATGAGAAACAAAACCAGAAGACACTTAAGACAGGAAAAAAAAACTTGTAACTTGTGAATATAGTATTATATATCCATTAATAATCTATCATCCAAAGTTGCACCATGCATGTTCCTGTCAATGCTTGTTAGAATCACATACAGACACTATGCTAAGCACTTTACATCTCATAGCTACTGTTCCTCATTTCAGAAGGGGAAACTTGGATCATCTCAGCTTCCTAGATGTGTCTCATTGTGCCTCATATTTACATTTCTGTAATATCTAAGAACATTTATCTTTTTCACATATTTGTTAGACATTTGAAGTCTTCATTAAAAAAAAAAAACTTGTCAGTCTTTGCCCACAGTTTTACTAGGCTACTTATTTGCTTGCTACATATTCAAGGCTATTATTTATTTTCAATATCAGCCCTTCAAATGACATAGGGTTTAAGCCAGCGGGTTGGTGAAAGCCTTTAGTCCCAACATTCAGGGAGGCAGAGGCAGGTGGATCTCTGTGAGTTCGAGGCCAGCCTGGTCTACAAAATAAATCCAGGACAGCCAATGCTACACAGGGAAACCCTGTCTCCAACTGGCCCCCCTCCAAAAAAGATATAGAGTTTATAATTTTATCTCCATTTTTACAAGTGTTGTGCGTTGCTGTGTATGTTTTGGAGTTGTTTAGCTTGATACTCATATGTATCTGGTTTTGCTGTTGTTTTCTTTACTTTTGGTATCACATCAAAATGTCCTCGTCCAAACCAGTATCATGGAATCTTTCCTGGGCCAGTTAGATGGCTCAGTGTATAAAGAGATCCCTAAAACCCACACAGTTAAGAGAGAACAACTCCCTTCATGTTGTTCTCTGACCACCCTGTCCACATTATAAGACCCAAGCACTTGCATATCTACATGGACTAAATAAATAAATAAATAAATAAATAAATAAATACATGTGTTCCACCTATAAAGACATACTTTTTATGGTTATTATTTGAACACTAAAGTTTCAGGTTTCTTTTTTTTAAAAAAATGTTATTTATTTATTTTTATATCAATCACAGGTTAGGTACTTTGCACCCCAGGTGTAGCCCCCTCTCTCATTCCCTCCTACTTTCCCATCCCTCCCTCATCTCCTCCCTGCCCCCTCCAAGTCCACCGATGGGGGAGGATCTCCTCCCCTTCCATCTGACCCCAGTTAATCTTGTCTCCTCAGGGCTGGCCAATGCACCTTAAAGTTATTCTTGTCTATCGTATGAAACGTATTATGATTTCATTCTTCTGCATGTGGGAATCAAAGTTGTCGTAGAAGAAGGTGTACTCAAACTTTCCTGTCCCTCTCTGCATTGTTGGCATCTTTGATGAAGACCAACTGACTGTGGATTTATTTTTTGGCATACGTCTTTTCTGTCATTCCTCTGTTCTATTTCTTTTGTCAATGAGAGTAACATATCAAACACATTCGACTTGATCTTTTTAAAAATTACATATTTTAGATGTGTATGTGTGTTTTGATTACTTATATGTCTGTGCACCACATGTATGCAGTGTTCTTGGAGGCTGGAAAAGAACATTGGATCCCTGGAACTGGAATTATAGGCAGGCATTTATGATATGCCATATGGATAAACAACCAGTGCTCCTAACTATTGAAACATCTCTCCAGCCCCTACATGCTCATATGAATAGAAATCCCTCTAAACTTCATCAAAAATGAAAATTGTGAACAAATTTAAGTAGGTTTATAGAACACAAAATCAATATAAGAACTCAGTCACATTTGTAGTAATTTTATAACAATGGTAATATACTTATATATGTATATATATGTAGCTATATATGAGAAATAAAATATTTACTAATATATTACAGCAAACAGGTTAAAAATGAGCAAAATGGGAAGGATAGAATAGTTATGAAAGAAGATAAAGAGGCCACAATCAATGAAAAATTGTCTTATGTTTATGGGTCAGACCCATTTAATATAGTGAAAATATCTCTACCACTCAATGTGAGCTACCAATGTGATCTTGAGAACAATTCTCAAGAATATTTTGCAAAAACAGGCAAAACATTATTTCTTTTTATTAACTGCAGTTTATTCACTTTGTATCCCCCCTGTATCTCCCTCCCTCCTCCCCTCCCAATCCCACTGTACCTTCCCCTTCTCCACCCATGTCCCTCCTCAAGTCCACTGATAGGGGAGGTCCTCCTCTCCTTCCTTCTGATCCTAGTCTATCAGGTCTCATCAGGAGTGGCTGCATTGTCTTCCTCTGTGGCCTGGTAAGGCTGCTCTCCCCTCAGGATGAGGTGATTAAAGAGCAGGGCAATCAGTTCATGTCAGAGGCAGTCCCTGTTCTCATTACTATGGAACTCACTTGGACACTGAACTGCCATGGGCTACATCTGAGCAGGTGTTCTAGGTTATCTCCATGAACGGTTATCTCCATGAATGGTCCTTGGTTGGAGTATCAGTCTCAGAGAAGACCCCTGTGCCCAGATTTTTTGGTTCTGCTGCTCTCCTTGTGGAGCTCCTGTCCTCTCCAGGTCTTACTATTTCCTACTTCTTTCATTAGATTCCCTGTGCTCTGCCCAAAGTTTGGCTATAAGTCTCAGCATCTGCTCTGATACCCTGCAGGGCAGAGTTTTTCAGAGGCCCTCTGTGGTAGACTCCTGTCCTATTCCCTGTTTTCTCCCTCTTCTAATGTCCATCCTCTTTGCCTTTCTGAATGGGGATTGAACAACTTAGCCAGAGTCCTCTTTCTTGATTAGTTTTTTTAGGTGTACAGATTTTAGTATGTTTATCCTATATTATATGAGAGATGGTTCAGCCATTAAAGGCTAGACTCACAACCATAAATATGAAAAAAAACATTATTTTTATGTGGCTAAAATAGAGTGAAACTCTACATAGAAACTGCTACAAAGTTTACTTCTCTCCAGGCAGGGCTTACATTAGACGTAAGCACGGACCCTTACAAGTGAGATGCACAGAAGCAAAGTTCACAGTCATCTGGTCTTCGTTTCATTTGCATTGATAAAAAGAATGTTCCAGACATGGAAGTTCAGTTCAATAAGTTCTCTCCTCATGTCTCCCCTTTCCTCCATCTGAGTTCTCCCCGCAATTCATTGTAAGTGTGAAAATCACAGTTTCCTCATCTACAAAGCACAGAGAGTATTTCTTATTTCTGTGAAGATGTGGGAATAAATAGAACAACGAGCTTGGTTAGCACGGTGCCTGAGGCCCCAAAAGGTCAGAACATATTAGTTGGTAATATTAACCAGGCTAATTTTATGTGAAAACTAAAAACAGACGTGACCTTGCAAAATGTAGATTTAAATTTAGAGTATAATATGTTACTGGGCTTTAAACTTTAGCTGTTTGAAAACAGAATAATTGCTTTATGTCCACTATTAATATTTTCTATGGTTTCTAAATAATCCAATAATTTATGTCTCAAAACTTTAATTATTGATTGTTGAGACAGGACCTTATATTGCTCAGATTGGCCTTCAACTTGTTATGCAGCCAAGGCTGGCTTTGAACTCCTGATCCTACCATTTCCACTCCTAAGTGCTAAGATCAGAGGTGTGAGAGACACCTCACTCAAACTCTTGTTTTTTTTTTTTTCTGTTATTTCAAGGTGACTTTTCTCAATTTCTTATTTGTTCGATAGTAAAATCGGATATTTTATTTTTCTGTGCAGAGGCATGCAATTCTATATCTTTGTATGGAATTCTAATGTTTGCACAATGTCTTCCCGTATCTCATTTTCAGAACTTTACTAATAAGATTGCTTCACTTATCAGGTATTTAAATCATTTTTGGTGGAGTTATAGGTTTGTTTTTTTTTAAGTGCTAAAGGATGAAATGTAGAGCTGTGTATATCCTGAGTAAGATTTCTCTCCTGGAGACATATCTCCAACCCAGCATTTTCTTTTTATAGCACATCTTGGGTTTATCTAAGATGTATTCTAGTGTGTAACCTGATATGCGGTGGAAAATGCCGCTCCATAGCTTCATAAAGTGATTGGCGAGCCATGTTTTCTAATAACCCTGCGTGTGATACTGATCTCACCTTCCCTCTACCCTTTTTATTCATGTTGCGTAGTTCTAAGAGTCAAGCCACGTGCAGTACTTAACCAAATACAAAACTTCTTTCATCTTTCTGCGGCTTAATCCTTTATTCTCTTTGAAAAACAGAACTCACCTTCTTATCCTGCCGAGAGTTGCAAGTAAATTTCTGTTTTTGCAAAAATCTGCAATGTTTTCTTACCCTTGAAACTGTAGATGGAAGACCAGCAAGAAACGTCTTTTACATCTTTTTTTGTTACTCTTACATTATACAACATATTTGAAAAAAAAAATTCTCAACCAGCTGGAGCTCCAGAGATCTGAATTATGTGCTAACTACTCTGGTTAATTAGAGTGCTATTTAATTTTTGTAATTCACCCTGAGCCTGAATAGTGCAAAATCCATTTGACCTGTATCTGACAGTCATCAACTTGCCACAAGTCTCAGACCTTTCTAATGATGAACTGCTCTGACTTGTAATCACCTTTGGGCTCCCTGTTCCTTCCCTTCACAAATTAAAAAGAAGTCTGCAAAAACATCCCAATGCAAGGTGCACAGGCAATACAGTAAGGTTGTAAGAGTGAAAAACTATTGCCGCTTTGAATACTGATGACTAAAAGAAGGAGGAAACATAGCCAACCATCCTCTAGTCATTGTGGGTTTAGTATAGGGAAAATAAATGAAACAATAGCAGAAGGAGGTATAGGCAAAATGAGAGGGGAAGAAATAAAAGGCAGATGTGGTCAGACTTTATACTGTACACACACACACGTGTATATATGATACCACAAGCAAAATGCAGTTTGCAGTTTTAAAAGATGCAAAGCAGCAAGTATACAACGACTGAGAGGGGTAATTATAAAAGATGTGCAGATTGTTAAGTAAGGTTGCTTCTTATATTCTATTCTAGAAAGGATGGCAACTAAGATTTACAACCTGGTATATGATGCTCATTTAAATAACATTTGATTTGAGCAGTGACAATATAATAAGACTTACTATACACACCAAGAAAACATTTTTTTTAATACAAGGGGAAAGGATTTGTGTACTAATAAAACCAATCTACCGATCCAAAATAATTTCTATTAACATCCCAATGACATTCCATACTCAATGAGAAAAAATCCTAATATTAACTTGGAATCATAAAGATGCTAAATAGGCAAACCATTTCCAACTAAAAGAACAATGTTGGATCTCAAATGATGGTACAGAGCCATAGTGACAAAAACCGTCACATGGCTCAGTAAGTAAAGATGTTTACTTTGCATTTTTTGACATGTTTCTCATTCAAGGAGAGCCAACTCCACAAAGTTATCCTCTGATTTCCACATTTTGTGATACACATGCATTCCACTTATCCTCCCAACAGAGACAAAATTAATAATGATGGTGATGATGATGATAATAATAAGTGTTGTTCTGAAAAGCATACCTTATAATTTTTCACGGAGTTGAGTGAAAGAACAATAAAATAATAAAACCAAAATATTTTGGGATGAGAAGATTTATGAAGAGTTGAAGAAGGCTTCAGACTGGTACGTTATGAGAGAACGGATACAATAAGAGATGACTAAAAAAGCTACAGAAGTTCCTAGCAAACCAGTCACAAATAATGCTAAGTTGTAATTATGTCTTTAAATTATTTCTTCAATGTCTTGAACTTTTTCTTATATACATCTTTCACTTCTTTGATCTGAGCTATTCCAATATTTTTTTAGGCTACCAAAAAGGTCTATGTTCCTGGTTTCTTTCTCAGTCTGTTGGCCGTAGGCAAGTAGAAACACTAATAATTTTTGTGTGTTAATTTTGTATTCAGATACTTTTACAAACGTGTTTATCAGCTGCAGAAGTTTCCTGATGGAGTCTCTGGGGGGTCTTTTATGTCTAAAAATACAAATGCTTTCACTTCTTTCTTTCCTCTTTGTATACTCTGATCTCTCTCTCTCTTATCACCGTAATTGAGACTTGAAATTCAATATTCAATACATATGGAGAGAGTGGAAATGCATGAGTTGCTCCTGATTTTGGTGGAAATGCTTTGAGTTTCTCTCCCTTTAGAATGACCTTGGCTGTGGGCTGGCTGTAAAATGCCTTTATTATGTTAAAGTACGTGCCTTGTACACCTAGTCTCGCCTAGACACCTATCATCAAGTGATACTGGATTTTGTCAAAGGCCTTTTCTGCATCTAATGATATTATCATGTAGTTTCTGTCTATTAGTCTGTTTATGCTGTAGATTCTGTTTATCGATTTGCCTATATTGAACAATTTCTACGTCTCTGTGATGAAGCCGACTTGATCATGGTGGACAACCTTTTTGATTCATTCTTACATTTGATTTGCAAGTATGTTTTTGAGGATTTTTGCATTTATGTTCATAACAGATATTTCGCTTTAATTTCCATTTTGTTGAGTATTTGTATATTTTTAGTATCAGGATGATTGTGACATCATAAAAATAATTTGGAGAGGTTTGTCAAATTTCTGTTTTGCAGAATAAATTTGATGGCCTGGTAGAATTCTGAGCTACAATGATCTAGCTTTTGGCTTTTTTTTTTTTTT
>CM053757.1:26409915-26453930 GCA_028658305.1 Pachyuromys duprasi
AAAAAATTAAGATACAAGTTCATGCAATTACTCAGGTCCATAAGCAGAATATAAATAGGAACCATCTGACCTCAGACCTTCAGTTACCTCTCAGAAAAGTAATCAAGTCTCCTCCGTGTTAGTGTAATTAGTGAGTGAATCTTAGCTGATGGTAATCTTAGGTTACATAGCTGAGACTTGTTAATGGATTTCCCAGAACAGTCATGAATTTAGATTAAGGCACCATGCTAGCTACTCTCATAACAACTCATCAAATGTCACATACTCTTGCAAATAGATTCTCAAACACACTCTCTGTCTATCTTCGGCTCTTTCACTTTCTCCTCCTTCCTCTTTCCCTGCACACAAATACAGATACAACCTTAATTAAAATTAGGTTGAGAAAACCTAGAAAGCCTTCATGTAAGTTCAAAACAGTACAGACCCGGGATACTTGTCTACATCAACCTGACTCCTATACTATATGTTAGTAAGATGTTGTATAGGAGTCAAAGCTCACCACAGCTGGTTTCAGTTTGGCCTATGAGCTAGGATGTTTTTATATTTTTAGATAACCTTTTTAAATGAAAAAAAATTAAATGACTATTCAGTATTCATGAACACAGAAGGACTTCCCACTACTGTGCCCATAAATAAAACTTCATTGGATTGTAATGTCTACACGCTTGGATATTGCCTGTGGCTGCTTCTACCAGGCATTGGTAGAGCTGAATAGTCTCAACAAGGACTGTCCTATGAACAAAGCTTAAAATATTTGCCTCCCGGCTTTTGAGGATAAAGTTTCTGCTCCTGTCCTAAATTGAGATGCTTCCATTCTGCCATGATAGTCTCCCATTGTACTGGGCTATATGGATTACACACAATGGACTGAGTGAAGCAGCGAGGTCAGCGAGGGGACAAGAACATTGCAAAAAGGAACGGACATTTCCCCGTCACTTTCAATTTGAGATTTGTAATCAATGGCACATAGAAGGCTGCTTATTTCCTCTTAGGCAATAGGCCTGAAATGCAAATGCAGAACAGCAGAAAAAAATGTGCTACTTGGAATATTTTTGGAGTATTTTTGTGCAAAAGGATTTTCTAGTGGGTCGGGGACAAGAAGAACATTCGGATAATCAGGTGATAAAAGTTTCACAGAGTTGGGACATTTATATAAATAGAGCACTATCCCTAATCTAATTCTTCAGCCACCCATTCTCTATAAGGATATTTAAGAACAGAATAAAAAGAACTGTCTATTCATGTGTCCAGATGCCAAACAGCTGGCTATACCATGACAGGCCCCAGTTGTCAGCAACTCATTTGAATGAGAAATCAAAAGAACTCTCTAACATCTTTTAACTTTCACTTCTGTCCTTCCTGCAAAAACAAAAACAACAACAACAACAACAAAACTGCACTCTACTTACTCTTTATTCAAGTGGTTTATGCTGTGGTGTTTTGGAACAACCTCTATCACATTAAAATCCAAAACAAGTTAGAACAATTATATACATTGACCACTTTTGTGTCCAATCTGTTTGTTAGTCTCAAACATTAAGACAAGAACTAGACGATATATTCATCCCATTATTTCAAAGGCACAATCAATAGGGTTTCATACCCAATCAGCCAATAATAGGGTATGGCAGGCTTCCACCCATGTTAACTCTAACAGTGTCATGCTTAAACAAAAATACTGATTCCTGAATTTGAAAATCTTACTCTGAAAAATCTTTCTCCACCCTTTTCTTTTCTCTCTTATCTCTACCCGTCCAGCTAATGTGTCACATTGTCAAGGTGTGTCAACCATGAAGGTGATATGTCAAAGTGCCAATCAATTTACTAAGGTAAAAAATAAATGTGTTTTCCCCTAAACTGCAGTTGACTTTACCTCATTTTAAAAATAAACTGCTGAAAGGAGACAGAAAGAAAATTTGGGCATTATCAGTTGTCCACATTTGAGGACCACTATCTGAAAAAAAAAAAAAATACGAGCCAAAAGCTTTTAAGGAGTTTCTGTATGATGCTTTGTCATTAGGGTCAGTCTGTTAGGTAATTATCCCCTGAGAGTTTTGGACTGCAGTTTCCCTTTCACTCTGTGCTAGAGAAAGCCAAGGGATATGCCCCATGCCCCACCCCACTTTCTGGTTCTAACTGAAGTTTTTCTGATGTCAGCTCATGCCCCAGCTCTTTTGAGGGTTTAAGAACCTAAATGTTCTTCTACATTGGGTCATCTTTTCTTTTTGAGATTCCCATCGTGCAGAGTCAAAAGAGCAACCTGCATAGCAGTTGATGGGAAGAAGCAAAGGAGATTTGAAAAGAAAGGGACGGTAGAGTCATGCATTTATTTGAAAGGGGTCAGGCCTAAAATGTTGGGCATGGTCAAACAATTTCTGGTTACCGGGCTTCTTCATCTGGCCTATTTATCTCCAAGCCCAGATAAAATGGAATACATAGATTGAATGAATAATATTTCTTCACATAAATAAGGCTATTTATCAACTGTACAGAAATTCTGTAGTTAATAAGTCAATTTCACTTCAAGATTATAGTCAATTCAAAAATTTTTTGGGTTTAGGGTATTTTTAAGTAAATAGTAATTAAGGAGGCATCATTAGATCTCAGAGAGATTTGTTTTTATATTTAAAAGAGATATTAAAAGTCTAAATCCAAGAGGTTAAGACAGACACAGACGTGACCAGAAAGGGGGTTTAGCAGGTAAAGAAACTTGACACTCAAACCTGAATTTGACCTGAGTTCAATCTAAGTAAGGAGAAAGGAGAGAACCAACTCCACAAGTTTACTGCCTCTCTCTACATAAGCACTGTAGCACTTGAATGCTCCAAAAGCATCATTTAAACGCATACAGAATAATAAACAAAACATTTAAAAACTAAAAAAAAGGACATATCTAAAAGACTAGAATTTAAAACTACACACGTTATCTCAGGGTGAATGACCCAAAGAGCTGTGGAATTTGTTCCTGTACTAGCTCAATCAGTAGATGTTTAACACAGATGGCTTTAGAAAAGTGACAATATACAACAAATATACGATATATAAATATACAAATAAGCAAATCTAAGATCCTCTGACAAAATAATAAAAAAGGGCCACTAGACTGATTGAGCAGTAGACCACTGCAGAGATGTTGTATCTGGATTTCAATAAAAGAGATGACAAGGACACCCATGATGGGAAATGTGGACTAGGTGACACTGTGGCACATCCATCAGGATACTTTGGTGCCAACTGGCTGAAGCACAAGAACTGTTATTACAACTCATGTAACAGCCTAGGCCTGGCTCTGACTACAGAATGGAATGAAAACAAGCAGTAAACTCAACTTTTCTTTATGCCATGGTTCCAATGTGAGCATGCTTGTCCAGGACTTCTATACATGGTAGTCCCTTTCCCTGCTGTTCTCTCTCCCCAGTTTCTATTTCAGCCAGAGAGTCTTCCTAACAAGTCTACCTAAGTCTTGACTTTAATCTCACCAAACTGTCTTAAAGTATGTGTCCAACCATGTAGCCAGTGCAAATGAAAATTTATATTTTTTATTGACTACATTTGGTTCTGTGACTTGGAACCAGTACAGAATATATGCTCAAAATCATACAGAGGGAGCACTGCAATGCACGTGCTGAATTTATGGAAATGCGTATTGCCAGGTAGAGAAAAAAATATGGATGCTGAGCATCAGTGGATGTTTACTGTACATAGATAAGTATGGAAAGATTTTGTTCATGGTTTATTATGTCAAGTAGAATTCCTTGATATATACTTTGATATATAGCCTTTGGTTTAGTGCTTTATTTGATATCATTGAGTTGATATTTATGAAATTTTCAGTTGATAACGAGAGTACCTAATTCCTCAATGGTTTTTAATGTTGAAAGCCTTAACAATGACACAAACATGACCTTTCCATATTAGAAAAGTTGATTAACTTCTACATGATAGAACTTTCATACATAAGGTTTGTATTAATGGTCAAATATCCGTTCTATAAATACAATGTCAAGGAAGCTTGGCAGAACAGTAGTTTATTTGGTAGAAATAAAACCTCCAGAAGTTTCAGTTAGCTTCAATATTAACAGTTATTGCTAAAGGAAATTTTAGATTGTAGTATTTACTGATTTTTATTTTTAAAATTTATTTATTATTTATTACATTTTATTCACTTTGTATCCTGCTTGTAGCCACCTCCCTCATCTTCTCCCAGTCCCACCCTCCCTCCCTCATCTCTCCCTATGCCACTCCCCCAGTCCACTGATAGGGGCAGACCTCTTCCCCTTCCATTTGAACTTAGCCTATAAGTCTCCTCAGGACTGGCTGCATTGTCTTTCTCTGTGTCCTGGTAAGGCTGCATTCCCTCAGGGGAAGGTGATCAAAGAGCCACTGAGTTAAAGTCAGAGACAACCCCTGCTCCCCTTACTAGGGTACCCACTGGAGACTGAGATGCCATGGGATACATCCAGGCAGGGGTTCTAGGTTATCTCCATGCCTGGTCCTTGGTTGGAGTATCAGTCTTTGCAAAGACCCCTGGGCCCAGATTTTTGGTTCTGTTGCTCTCCTTGTGGAGCTCCTGTCTTTCTATCTCCCCTTTCTTTCATAAGATTCCTGGTACTCTGCCCAAAGTTTGGCTATGAATCTCAGCACCTGCTTCAATACCCTGATCAGCAGCACAGGCTCTAAGATCAACAATCAATAAATGGGACCTAATGAAACTGAAGAGCTTTTATAAAGCAATGGACACTGTATTCAGAATAAAATGACAGCCTACAAACTGGTAAAGGATCTTCATCAATCCTAAAGGCAGGCTAATGGCCAGAATATATAAAGAACTAAAGAAATTAAACACCAACAAATCAAGTAATGCTATTAAAAATGGGGTACAGGCTAAACAGAAAATTCTCAATAGAAGAATATCAAATGGTAGAGAAACACACAAAGAAATGCTCAATGTCCTTAGTCATCCAAGAAATGAAAATAAAAATGACCCTAAGACTTTACCTTACCCATCTGTATGGCCAAGATAAAAGACTCAAGTGACAATCCATGCTAGAGAGGACTATGGAAAGGGGAACCCTTCTCCATTGCTGGTGGGAATGTAAACTTGTACAAACACTTTGCAAATCAAGTGGTGCTTTCTCCAAAAATTAGGAATAATGCTACCTCAAGATCCAGCTATACAACTCCTAGGCATATATCCAAAAGATGCTCAAGTATACAAGAGGGGCATTTTCTCAATCATTTTTGTAGAGCTTTATTTGTAGTAGCCAGAATTTGGAAACAACACAGTTGTCTCTCAACTGAGGAATAGATACAGAAATTGTGGTACATTTACAATGGAATATTACTCAGAAATTAAACACAAGGAAATCATGAAATTTACAGGCAAATGGATAGAACTAGAAAAGATCATCCTGAGTGAGGTAACTCAGAAGCAGAAAGACACACATGGCATGTACTCACTTATAGGTGGATATTAGTCATATAATATATGATAAACACGCTAAAATCTATACTCCTAAAGAAGCTAAGCAAAAAGGAGGAACCTAGGGAAGATGCTCAATCCTTATTCAGAAGGGCAAATGGGATAGATACCAGAAGTGGGAGAAAACAAGGAACAGGACAGGAGCCTACCACAGAGGGCCTCTAATAGACTGTAGTATTTAAAACTGAATATGGTACTAGACCAAGGAAGTCAAATACATGTGTTCTCTATTTTTTATTTTTATGTTTTAGAATTTATTCATTTTGCATTATTATTATAGCCCTTCCCTGATCTCCTCCTGGTCCCACTCTCTCTCTGTCTCCCTCCTATCCCCTTCTGCTAGTCCACTGAAAGGGAGAGATCTCCTTCTCTGCCATCTGACTCTAGCTTACCAAGACTCATCAGGACTGCCTAGATCCTCTTCCTCTGTGTCCTTGCAAGGCCGAACTGCTAGAGAGACGTGAACAAGAGCAGGCAACTGAGTTTATGTCAGAGACAGCATCTGCTCCCTTACTCAGTGACCCACATGGAGAATGAGCTACATATGGGCTACATCTGAGCATGTGGTCTAGGTCCTCTCCATGCATATTCCTTGATTGGTATATCAGTCTCTGTCACCCCCCTCTCTTGGGCCAGATTTTTGGCTGTGTTGGTCACTGTGTAGAGCTCCTGTCCCCTACAAGTCCTTCTATTCTCTACTTCTTCTGTAAGAATCCTTAATGGTTGGAGCTAGAAAAGATCACCCTAAGTGAGGTAACCCAGAGCCAGAAAGACATGCATGGTATATACTCACTTATAAGCAGATATTAGCCATAAAATATAGGAAAAGCATACTAAAATCTAAGACCTAAAGAAGCTAAACAACAAGGAGGACTCTAGAATCTAGGGAGAAGATTTAATTCTCATTCAGAAGGGCAAACAAAATAGACACTAGAAGCAGCGAAAGAAAGGGAACAGGATGGGAGCCTACCATAGAGGTCCTCTGAAAGGCTCCACCTAACAGGGAATGGAAGCAGATGCAGAGACTCACAACAAAACTTTGGGCAGAGCACAATGACTATGTTTTTTAGAAAAAAATGTAATAGACTTGAGAGTAACAAAAACATGAATAAATTTGAAGACAGGATACTTTGGAAACTCAAGACATCTTAAGGGGAAGAGGTGAAGAAATTAACATACTCCATGTGGAGCAGTATATTGAAATTTTATAGCATGTGTCTTTAAAGTTCTCAAATACCTGTGTATGCATGAACAATGCTCATATAATACTGCTCTCCTTTTCTTTAGCTAGCTGTAATGACTTCAGATGACCCTCTCTTAAGGATGCCACTTAGAGTGTTTCAACTGGAGGATGAGTGGCAAGCTTGCAGTTTGCCTAACAGCTTCTACAATGTCATCTAGGATAGACGAGGATTAAGCAGACAACAGACAGTTCCTGGAAACCCCATATACTGTCTTTTATCAGCCATGCCAAAAGGATAATGTTTATGGGAGATGAATTTTGACTAAGTCATACAAAAATCAGAAAAACACAGAAACATGAAATATCACATCTGAAGACTGCTTTCCCTGTAGTAAAATATAACACATGCTCATAGTCTTAAGCACACATGACTTAGACACACGAAGTCCAAGGTATCAAGCCCATTATAAAATCATATCAGGTACAGTTTCTGATTCATCCTTCTCCCTTTTTTATTTCCTCCACAGGGATAGTTCTAAATCACCCTTTGAAATAAGTACGGCATGTCTGGCATTTTGAGATTATATTTGTGTACTTGTATAATTTTATAATTATATGTGGCTTGAAGGAATCCTTAACAGAAATGGTTCTCTCTATATATTTTCATATGAATGTTCCATTGTATTTCAGGAAGAGGGTTTTGATGCTGTTTATATTCCAAAAGAAACTTATGTTGGTTATTTGTTCAAACTCCCCTCTTTTCAAGAGTAGTACCTTTTCTTTTTCTTTTTCTTTTTCTTTTTCTTTTTCTTCTTCTTCTTCCTCTTCCTCTTCCTCTTTTTCTTCTTCTTTTTGTTTTTTGAGGCAAAGTTTCTTGTTGTAACAGAACCCTGGCTGCCTTGGACTCAATTTGTAGATCAGGCTTGCCTCAAATTCACAAAGATCCATCTGCCTCTACCTCTCAAGTGCTGGGATTAAAGGCATGTGCCACCATTGCCCTGCTCACTTTTTTTTTCTTTTTTAAAGATCTGGATGGTAGCGGTGGTGCTTTAGAGAGATGGCTTAGTGGTTACAAGCACTTACTGGACTTGCTGAGGACTGAGTTCCTTTTCCAACCCACATGAAGGCTGACAACCATCTGTTGTTCCAGTTCCAAGACATCAGATGCCATCCTCTAGACCCTGTGAGCACCAGGCATACATACATGTAGCCCAAATTCTCATACACATAAAATAAAAAGTATTATGAGAATACAATAAAATAAATCTACATAGTATGCTCTCTGTTCAAATTAAGTTTACTGTCTCTAGGGTTCTTAACATATTTGACTTTTGGCTGACACCTTTCCTTATATGGAATATATATATTAGAATATACTTTCTTGGTTTCATTGTGTCCAATAATGTAATAGAATGTTGTTAATTCATGGTTTGACTTGATTTGATATTTAGCAAAAAGAGACAGCCAGGGCTGTGCCCTTTGGGTAAACTCATGAAGAGCCCCATGCATTCCTTGGCACACAGTGGTTGATTAATAATTAAAATCAAAGCTGAGCTCTTGAGGAAGGGCCAGGGAGGAGTCTCTTTTCCTGGCAATTTTTATCATTCCCTCACATGCATCTGTGGGAACCCCTGGGGCTGCAAGTCAGTGCTTAGATTCCTTAAAAAGTGTTTTTACAAAGGAATTCATCTATAATCAAAGCAGCAATAATGAGTCAACCTGGGAAACATGATAATTTCTCCTAAGGGTTAAATTGTTTCAAATCAGAAGTCAAAATTATATTTATACTAATGACAACCTTAAAAATGTAACACAGCATTCAACTTTTGCATAAAAACTGCACATTTTAAATACCAAAAGCTTGATGTGAATTTTACACTCTGTTTATGTTAAACCAAAAAAGTGAACTTAAAAGTAATCATGTAAATTGAATGATAATAAGAGTTCTTTTATATTTTTAGACTACTTCAAATGAATAATTTAAAAGGCATCAAGCAAAATATTTTATTAACATAAAGTTAATGGTATATTTTTATAGTACCTGATTTTCAAAAATTTGCACTGAGACATTATCATAATCAGCTCATGTCAGTTGTGTGCCATTTTACATACACTATTTTTGAATAAAGTTAATGCAATCTTTGGCACAGAAGCTCAGTTTAAATCTTATTCTCAACTATCACTGCCGGCCTTATTAAAATACTTTTAATTTGCCAACTTGTACGTAAATCTGGAGTGAAGATGACTTTACTCTTTGAAATATAATTTATATCAGCAGTGTTTCTGATGATATAACAAGGTCACATAAAAATTGAATCATTTTTGTTAAAATAGGAGGGAAATCATAAGATTCAGTAGGTTACCCACCGTGAAATGAAGCAGGAATTATTCTCACACAAAATTACTTCATCATACAAATAAAACTTTATGGCTGTTACTACCCTGTAAATTAGATATTTATTCCTTCCCCATTAACGTGTCTTTTCTCAATATGTTGAGCTGGGTTATAATATAAATCTGTAAATTACATGTGCTAAGGGAAATTGGCTCATTTTCACATTTGAATTTTCATATATAATAATTCTTCAACAGATTATATTTTATATTAAATCAGACAATTATTGTGCAATTTTCCTCTCATATGACAAGATAATAGAATAAATAGCCTTTGATACTACAAAATGTTCCACCCTTCTGATTAACATAGGAATGTTTTGTTAATTTTATAGAAAGGGATAAAAGATACAAAACTTACAACGTCAGTTAAGAATCTGATTTACGACTTAGCCCCTTAATTTAGTTTTACAATAGTCACAGTCAAAGAGCCAGTTTCATATGTGTATCTCTTTGTAGGTACAATAAAGTTGAGTGTTAAACTGGATAATCTAAATCAAATTTGAACTTCATTGCTTTTTAAATATCACATCCAAAAGGGAGACTGCTGTACTAGAGAATTCTCTATATCTTATGGTTGAAATATATATCTCTATATATACACACACATATATATAGTGTATGTATGTATTTGTTTGTGTGTATTTGTGTGTTTTTCTTTTTCTTTCTCCGCTCTTCTACCTAGAATCCTACTGTAAGAATCATATTCCATACTTGGCTTTCCACAGCAACTCTCAGAAGTATTTTGTATTGAAATCAAAGACCCAGAAGACTCTTCACCCTGCCTTTAAATAAATAGATAGATGAGGAAGAAGAGTGTGTATGTGTTATTACTCCCAAGGATTCCTTTAAAATTCTATTGTTTGTCCCTAAGCCAGGAACATTTTTTTTCCTTCTTCTGTTGATGTTTTAAACTTTCTGTTTTCTTAGCTTCCAGCCTTTTTTTCTTTCCCTCTGGTGTATGTGTTTTAGTCTAATAGTGCTTTTGAGTGCCCAGGTACCGCTGTGATAAGTGCCAGAGAAATACTTATGTAGAAAGATAGATTACTTTGAACTGGCTTTCATTCTCCTTTCTCCAAACAAAACTTTCAGAGTCAGAAAAAGAAATCAAACTTGCTACTGGTTTATAAAAATCAATGTTGCCTTTGTCTGCACAAAAAGTATGGAATTTTGTCAAAGGACTGATACAATTAATACCTGATTTCTAGTTGATGAAGGCTTTCCTTTAGGAGACAAATAAATTAAACATAGAAGAATGTCTCTAGCCTGCCACTGATCAGGTTCGTTTTCTCTACCTTTAGTATAAGATTTATAAGGAATTGAAAAGGGGTAAGTTATTGTAGTGCCATAAATTTAAAACATAGAAATCAGTTAACTAAATAGGCTACTCAAGCTAGTGGAGGGTTGACTGAGGACTCAGAGCTCCACAAACAAACTTGGCATGTTTAATTACCCTTATCAAAGAATAGGGAACTTTGATAATATACTTTGTAAAATTGCTGCGACACTTGAGAGTAGTTGGAATTAAAAATTCCAATTGATGATGCATCAAAATAAAATCTAAAAAGATGATGAGGATGAATATGGTATCCCAGGAGCTTTCCTTTGGCCCTTCATGATGTTTATAATCACCCAGTAAAGATTTGAAGCCCCAACATGTTCAAATGATTAATTTTAAAAAAGAAACAAAGCAAAAGGAATCGGGTATGTGCAAGCCAGTGGCCTACTTCAAAGATTGCACAAGAAGGGAGCACTTTGTGATGGAAATTCTTTTTCTCTAGGGTTTCACTGTCACTTGGTATTCAACGTGTTCCCCACATTTTGCCTAGCATAGTTCAGATATCTTCACTAAGGGATCCAGACAATTCCTTAAAAAAGAAAACCGAAAGAAGAAGAAGCAAAGAACAACAAAGGAAGATGATAGAGATCATTGCAGAGTCACTTTCATAGAAACCATTTCACCTTGGGGAACACACGATGCCAGAGCTTAGGTGATACACATGGCGGGAACCTGCTTACATGTTTGTGGGCTTTGAAGCCAAAGGAGAGCATTTTAATTAATTTCAAGTTCTGTTTTATCATACCTGTCAACCTTTGACTATGTATGAAACTGTTTAAAAGCCAGTTTATCCTAGAAACATTTCTAGTCTTCTAAATTCAATTTGAACTTGACCTTGTATCCCCAAGCTTACCAGCCAAACTTTCAAAGTATGCTGTTTGGTGACTACTGATGCGTTCAAGCCTTATAATCATTATTTATTACCCAACTGCACTTCAGTGCTAGAATGCGAGCTTTGAATGCGAGCTGGGGTTTTGTCTTCTTCCAAGCCCTGTCACCTGAACTGCATGCTGGGTCTAGTCCTTGCTGATTATTTTCGTGGCTCTAAGTGTTTAGATGTTTTCTTTTATCCTCTTTTGCTTGCCTGGGATTTCTAATTGCTTCCTCTGGGAGTTTTCTTTAGTCCCACCTGACCTCAGTCTACTAATCAGGACTTTGTGCTCCATTCTCTGTATCTCTGAATCTTTGTACACACCTTATATTCATCCCAGATTCCATAATATTTCAAAATCTTCCTTCCATACTTTAAGCCTACTATTTTCTATGTCTGTCCTGGCTAGTTTTGTGCCAATTGGATAAAGGCTAGAGTTATTTTGGGAAGGACTCTCAATTGGGTTGGGAGGGTGTCTATATACAATTTACCTGTAGATAAATCCCAATTTGGATGGTGTTATCCTTAGACATATGGTCCTGAGGTGCTATTAGAAAGCAGGATGAGCAAGCCAGGGGGACCAGATCCTAAGCAGTCCTTCTTTGTGGCCTCTGCATCATCAGTTCCTGCCTCTAGGTTCACACTCTGCTGAAGTTCCTGAAGTTATAACATTAGAGTTATAAACCTATATAAACCATTTCCTCCTCAAGTGGTTTCCAGTCATGGTGTTTTATTACATATAAACCCTATGTCAATGTCTTTTATGGCTCAAATATTTGTAAGAACTCTAGAACTAATTTTTAATGAAGGTTTGTCTGTGTATCATTCACATTCCATCACATACTTCATTGTTCAGACAGATTCTAAACCACATGAATTGAATAGCATTAAAGTTATCACAATAGTTATGATACAAAGAAAGCAAAATAAACATATCGATCTTGATGTCCAGCTTGTAACAATGTCCCTTTTTCCGGTGGACATTTTATGTAATGAACAGTCTTTGGCTGAGTATGTTAAGTACAAAACAAGACACTTGACATAGCTGAAAAACAAGAATTTATTTCTCCAAGTGAAGCTGGGGAAGGTGAGTCTCAACAAGAAAAGGGAAGTTTCAACATTTTAGTGACTGATCTTGTAGGTGTACCTTGCAATTCTTTCAATACTATATCCAACCCTATAGACTGAAGACTTGGAGACACAAATAGAACTCTTTTAGAGACAGAGCTTCAGAGAAGAAAATGTGCACTAGGTTCAATATTTACTGTTCTTAATGTTGCATTCAGTATTATTCTAAAAATTTAGCTCTATTGTTCTCTTTAGGGAATCATATTATTTTGTGTTCTTCTCACTGACTCTATCTGTTCTGTTTTATCTAGCTCAGGTTCCTTTGTTATTTATCACAGAATGCTGCACTATGGTTTCAAGATAAGAAGGTCAAGCTTAGTGTGTCTTAGAGAAGATGTTATCAGGAATGAAGGTATACTGTGTCTCCTCTTACTTTCTTTATCATGGCCTATTGTTCAAGTAACAAATTTGCATTACAATCACTAGTTTAAACTAGCACATTTATATCTAGCTTGAAGGTCAAAAGGTCAAAAGTCTAAAGACCTTAATCTCATAGAATACATAGGACATCTTTTTATTTGGGAGATTCTAGCTCCTGGAAGCTGCCTTCAAGCCTTGACATGGTCCCTTCAACCTTCAAAGACAGTGGGGTCTTTCTCATACTACTTACTCTAAGTTCACACTCTTCCCCTTTCTTCTGTTTTTAAAGACCACATGATTACATTGAATGTTCCCAGATAACTTGGAGTAATGTCTTCACCCAAACTATCTTATTTCTAGCAGATTTACTGAATCTTTTTGTTATAAAATATGTCATATTCACAGTTTCTGGGGGTTATGATGAAAACACATTTGAGAACACTGAGTGATGTTTTTCCGCCTACAATAAAAATTCTTAAACCTCAAATCATCATTTGTGTGACTTGTTTGGTTCTGTATCTCATTTCCTACATTTTTCTTCCTTCTTAAAAATATAATAAAATATATCTACAAAAAGCAAACACAAAAAGTAGTTAGAGTACAGGTTCCATAAAAGTCTGAAACTTGCCAGCCTCCATCAGTACTGTTTTCTCTTGCAATGAATACTAGTGTGGTATTCAATAAATATCTTGTAGAAATTGAACCTAAATGGCTCTTCAAAATACAAGTATCTTTTCTCCAATTTTTCTTTTCTTTATTTTGAAAGATTTAAAGCAATAAGCACACAGCATTCTGTTTCTGACAGTATTGTCTAACTTTGGTAGAGGAGAATTGTGCATAATACATACTTTGAGTATATTATACCTGTGTTAGATTCCCTCTTCCTGGAATCACTCTTTCCTTGAACGAAAAAGAATATAAAAACAACATCACGATTTACCACATGGGAACACACACACATGTACACACACACACACACACACACACACATACTATGCTAAGCATTTGCACATATATCTTCCTATGGGTGTTATCAACCCATAGGTGTTATCTATGGGTTAACAATGGTGTTATCTGAAGTTTCCCATAGAACCTGCAAGAATATGTGGGCATTTCTTTAAATCTGTTCCTTGGCAGGAAAGTGTGTAGCACTATTTGTAGCAATAAATAGAATCCCAATACCAACCAATTTTCAGTCTTCTTTATTTCCTTCAATGTGGTGTTTTTATTTTATATGGTATTATCTTCTTCATCTTTGCATTCCAAGAATGGAATAGAAATGGAGAATATCACTATTTTTGAAAGTTCTGTAGCATTTTAGGACCACAGACAGTGCTATCAGTTGTCCAGGAGATACAGGTACCATGTAAATTTTCTCGAACATATTTTATCTTCTACTTCTAAATTTACACCCTTTCTTCTGACATATTTTGCTGCCTTGAGCAAGCCTTATCTTTGTCTACCTGATTAGTTATTGATCATTTATTTCAGAACATTATCTATTACCACAGACTGCTAAAATTTTCATTGGTCTTTCCAGGCTATTTCTTGGTTTCTTCTTTTTTTAATTAAATTTTTTATATTTTTATATTAATTCCAGTTTATTCACTTTGTATCCCAGCAGTAGCCCCCTCCCTCATTCCCTCCCAATACCACCCTTTCTCTTCTCCTCCCATGCCCCTTTCGAGTCCACTGATAGGGGAGATCCTTCTCCCCTTCTATCTTATCAGGTCTCATCAGGATTGGCTTCATTGTTCTCCTCTGTGGACTGGCAAGGCTGCCACCCCCCACATTCAGGAGAGAGGTGGTCAAGGTGCCAGCCACTGAGTTCATGTCAGAGATAGTCCCTGTTCCCCTTACTAGGAAATCCACTTGGATAATAAGCTGCCATGGGCTACATCTGAGCAGAGGTTCTAGTTTTCTCTGTTTCACTGCATTACCCTCAGGAAAAATTAATGCAAAGAATATATACTTCTGTCATAGGGTACTTAGCTTTAGTTGTACTCCATATATGATTTACTTGTATCATAAGGTGAAATTACATGAAACCTGGCAAGTTGAAATTTAAAATGCACATACAAGTACTGATGTTTAAAATAAAACAATGTTAAAAAGTTTGGACAAATTACATTTCAGCCCAAATAACGTGTCCATAAAAGTTTTAAAGTCTTTCCATTATCTTCTAGTCAACTCTGAAGTTGTAGAGAATGTAGAGAATGTATTTTTTTCTGTTTCATAGGATTGTTCAGGTGATCATAAGAAAGAATTATTTTACTTTTTTTTGTCCTCGATTTCATATTTTTAAGAATTTCTCCATTGCCTTCTCCCTTTGCACATTTCCTCTGATATCAGTAGAGGTCCGCTGGCCTCAAATCCAGTAAGACCTGTGCATATCTTTGCTTTTGAAGTCCTAAAATCTCTCTGGAATATTGGTTCTTAATTATCCTTCAATTCACCCTCATCACTTAACCATGTTCCTGCTTTCTACCTTCAAATCTATTCAGATTTTCTTTTATAAATGCAGTTGCCCTTGTCACTGCCACTGCTTTCACAGCTCTCTGCCAATGAAATAAGAATATTCTACAATCTGTACCTTCAGTTTTTTTTTTTAACCCCATCTAATAGGGTTCCAGCCCTCATCACTCAAAGGAACCTACTCTTTCAAGGTTCACTGACAATTCTTTAATGGGAAGAGCTGATTTCTTTTCTCCTCGATTTTGTTCCAACCTCAGCAGCTTCCACAAAAGTCTCCTTAGTGAATCGTGAGAAACAAACCCTTCCTCCAAACGTCTACTCCCATTTCAGATGACAGGACCTCTCCATCCTTGTCTTTTGAGATTACAATGCCTTGTGGACATTTTTTCTATCCCTATAAATTTGTATTCATTTTACTATGCAAATTTTCATACCAAAAATTTTTAAAAAATCAAAATAAGAAATAAAACAAAGCCACTTCAAAGTTTCAGAATATTGTCTTACCCCATTATCCGTTAAAATGTGTATGTGTTTTCCTTGAACCATTCAAGTATTTAATCTATTAAGTTTTTTTCATTCTTTTTTTAAATTTGATTTTATTTATATATTTCTTATAATTTATTCACTGTGTATCCCTGCTGCAGCCCCCTCCCTCATCTCCTTCCAGCCCCAACAACTCTCCCACTTTGCCCTTTCCCTAGTCTCCTGACAGGAGGACCTCCTCTCCTCTTATCTGACCCCAGTCTTTTCCATTCTTTCTCTCCCAGACATATTTTTTATATCACCTTCTTTAAAATACATTAAATATTAGGTGGATCAGGCCTTTCAAAATTATTTTTATTCCCCCACATATCATGTGTGTGTATGTTTGTGTGTACGTGTGTGTCGCCATCCACAAATGCATATATCTGACTTGGTTATATAATTCTGCATATAATTAAATATACATGCTTAAAATCTATGCTGTTATTTCCTAGGAGATGAATTTTAATATTATCATATCAAAGGCTTAGAAAGCCCTTCAGTTAATAAACCTGTTTAACTCAGTTTAACCCAATGTGCCCAAACTGACTTGACCTTATAAAGTTTTAGCTCATCATTCTGAAGAAAAACCTGCTGAACAGTCAGGGAAATGTCACAAAATATAACAAGCATGTTTTTGGAGGCTAAGCAACTTGTTGAAATCTTGATTTCCTACTTATTAGCTCTGTGGGCAAGCTAATCTCCAAGCTTCTACTCTTTCGTTAATAGCCACAAATACCTTTAAGATACCTTTCGAGGATTAGTGAGCATGCAAACAAATTGCCTCATGTGGCAATGGACACACAGTACAAACACTGTAAATGTTGGAAGCATCAGTGTCATCATCATCACTATTATTGTATTATAATCATTTATTCAGGTATCTCTCACAGACCATATGTCATAATATATTTTAACTTTCTTGACTATCCCGAAACAGTGTCTTAAATTTCTAGTATTTCATAAATACTAGAAATATATATATGTATATATATGTGATATGTAAATTTCTAGTATTTCATAAATACTAGAAATATATATGTATATATGTGTGATATGTATATATGTATATGATATAGACGAGCTACAGGAAAAAGAATTATTGATATTGTTCTCCATTATGTGATGTCATGTAATAAGCAAATCTGACTTGAACACATGAAACTTCTTGGCAGATAAACAAAAATTCAGGCCTATGCCTTTAATCCACTATTCATTTTTCAGTGTAAGAATTCCCACAGTTAATACATGGCTTAAAAACACTTTGGGAAAGAAATTGTAAATTAAAGTATACTATTTCATTAACTGCTGTTTTAAAAATAGTCACTTGAATAAATTTGGTTCCCTTCTTTGAGTTCTCTGTGGCTGGTATCATTAAGTCAGTGTGCAGCCATAGTCAGAATTATGTGTCTCCTATATTCCTCCCACTGACACTCAACACATGTCAAAACAGTGTCCTATGGTTGTTCTGATGATCGGGTGATGAAATAAAATCTCCTGTGCAAATATAAATTTGTGGGCATCTTGTGTTTCCATGTTGATACAAACTCTGTGGCTATTAACTAGGATATTAACTAAAGGCAGAAAGAGTGCCATTTCATCTAGTAAGTGAACAAAGTTTTGGAAGCAAGCATTATATAATAAAATAAAGTCATAGTATACAGATTATTTCACATACCCCATAGCTCCTACGTTTATGTTGAAAATGGTCAAACTGACTTAGAAATAATTAGCCAAATCACTTTTTTCCCCCTGAAGCTAACTCATAATATTGGACCATCGCCATTTCACAAATACATCTCTAACATTTTGCCAAGATACTGCTTGGAGTGCATCATGAACTCACTGCCCCCTTTTCATGAACTTGCTTCAGTGGTTTCTGGAAGCTGCTGACTGTGAGGATGTACAAATGACCTCAATACAGACATAACTTTCTCAAATTAGCCTGTGTAGATTGCTCTTTGTAGGAAGCAATATTGTGCTCTAAGGCCTGAGTTGCAGTTTGGAATGCTGGTTTTGTCACACACAAGCTCTCATGTTCAGCAAATGACCAAAGTGCTAGGTGCCTCACATGTCTTTTTTTGTAAACTGACTAACATTATCTACCTTATGGGTTGATTCTGAGCAGGGTCTATACAGGGACAAACTGTAAGTTCAGTTCTGTCGTGTTCAACCTCCTCATAAGCTTCACCTTCACATGGTCAGCATTGGCATATTCTACAAGTTCAAACGCCGGTTGTTCAAAATGATTTACACTTGCCAAACAAGTTAAAGTGGTTCCCTAAGCATTTATCCTAGTCGTTGTCACTATAAATTTTGTCTCATTTTTTTCCATTTTCTTTTCACCATCCTTCATAGAATATGATCATTTTGTTATCTTTAATATTATATCTATATGCCTAGTAGAAATCCTTGCATATGTTCAGACAATATCGAGGTAGTTTATCATAATATGATTTGATTTAAAGGACTCTAGATAATACTTTCTAACCCCTAGAAATGGTTCTGTCTTAAACTTGTAAAGACCAAAGAGGTACAATTCTACCAAAAGTGAGTAGAGAATTGAAAGAACACTAACATTAAACCAAGAGCTGATGAATGGTTACCATAAAACATAAGGATTTTTTTCTTTTTAAAATTATTTTATTTTATTTTTATGAATTACAGTTTATTCACTTTGTATCACAGCTGTAGTGCTCTCCCTTATCCCCTCCCAATCCCACCCTCTCTCCCTCTTCTTCTCCTATGCCCCTCTCCCAGTCCAATGATAGGGGAGGTCCTCATCCCCTTCCATTTGACCCTAGTCTGTCAGGTCTCACCAGGACTAGCTGCATTGTCTTCCTCTGTGGACTGGTAAGGCTGCTTCCTCCTCAGATGGAGGTGATCAAAAAGCCAGCTACCAAGTTCATGACAGAGATGGCCCCTGTTCGTATTATTGGGGGACCCACTTGAGCACTGAGCCGCCATGGGCTACATCTGTGCAGGGGTTCTAAGTTATCTCCAAAACATAAGCTTTTAAGTGACAAGAGCTTCTCATGGTTACCTAAAATGTGCATTCTCATTTAATTATACTGACCCGATCAGACTTGTATTCCAATTGGTGCTTCAATACCATGAGTTCAACCTATTCATGCCCTGGTTCTCTTTGCACTTGTGATAAATGGGAAGCCATAATAAAAAAAAATAAATGTTATAATTTGTTTACTCCAATATCAAACAATTTAGAAAAGTGAAAATTTGCAACTAGCATGAGTAAGCAATTCAAAATGGAAGAGGAGTCAATAATCCATCATGGTCTCATGGGACCTTTTATTTGTTGGTTAATTAAAATGACCTGAAGTGCTGAACCTTCTTCCTCTGGGGGATATTTTTAAATTCCTATACCTCCCAGGGGAATGGCCATCTTGTTTCACTCTCATTTTTTGATGAGGAAATAAGGACACAAACAAGCCAATTAGCATTTCCAGAGTCGGAGTCTTCAGAATTTTCAGTGGGCCTGCCTCCTGTCCCTATCTTACCTTCGTATCAAAAATGAAGAAGAAGAAATCCAGAGAGAGAGAAAAACATACATTCCTAGCTGATTTTTTTCTCAGTAGCAGATGAAAAAGTAAGCTCATTGTAAGATTAACCTGAAATGTCTCATTTGTTTATAAAAGCTCTAGCCACCTGTGGTGGTTATGGACAGGAAATGGTCACTTAGTCATTCACCATGTTGGTTGTGCATATTAAACTCAGGTGCCTTCATAAAACTATGTTTCCATTCGCTGCAGTTTCTGTTTTGTGGAGGGGACAAGAGAGGCTCCCAGGTTCTGCCTAGACATGAGTATTGAACTCTCACTTCACTACAAAGCCCACACCTTTGACTCAGAGTCAGACATCCGCAAAAGTCATTGCCTCACTGTCTGTTTTGGTTCCACTTAGAATTAAGAATGTTCTGATTTTTGGGCTAAAAAGATGCCTCAGAGGTTAAGAGCACTGGCTGATCTTCCAAAGGTTCTGAGTTCAATTCCCAGCAACCACATGGTGGCTCGCAACCATCTATAATGAGATCTGGTGCCCTCTTCTGGCTTGCTGACACACATGCAAGCAGAACACTGTATAAATAATAAATAAATAAATCTTTGTTTAAAAAAAAAAAAGCCTGGAAACACAAGATAATTAAAAAAAAATAATGTTCCCATTTTCAAATGAGTAAAATATCGACGTGGAAGAACACTTTGTAACACATGAAAATTGTATTAAATACCAGTTTCTGTAAGTAAAAGTTAATCAAAGCATAGTCATAAGCTTTTGTGCACATGTGACTGATTGTGTCATAGCTAATAGGTGAGGTCATAATGGCCCTCTTTTTTAAAAAAGGCCTGTGTGCCGCTAGTATTAATCACTATGCTGTCTTGCTTCCTAAATGTAACAATGCGAGAAAAAGCAAACAAACAAACAAACAAAACATGAAGTAAATGAAGAAAAAGTTGAAGCTGTGACGCCCCTCCCCCCCCCCAAAAAAATCTGTATCACACTTTCCTCCACATCATCAAGACTCAGGCAACATGGTAGAAGAGAAGCCCCCCAACCCCCAAAATAAACACATTAAATAAATAAATCTAAAAGCCTGAAGTTTGAGAAGACTTCTGTAAAATGTATTTTCCGGACATGGCAGGGCTTGAACTCAATGGAGCTGAGGTTACCTTCGCAAGACAGCAAAAGACTGACTCATTACCATTCCCCATTCTGGATGGGGACTGGGCTCCCAAGGCTCCACCCTTCCCCTAGGGACTAATGAGAGTTAATGGTGTGTAGCCACTGATAAGTTGCCTATTCTCCAGTAAACAGCCTCCCACCCATGCTCATTCGGGCAATCCTATGTACACTCCCTGGGTCACACACATGCAGGAGCACATGAAAGTAGGGAAGGTTGTCCTGGGGAAGAAGAGCATCTGGGTGGCAAAAAGAAAGGAAAGAAAGTTGATAATGAGAGAGGGTGACAAGGATCTAAGCTTATCAAATACAAGTATCATACTGCCAAAGAGTAGGAATGAAAAGAAAAAAAATTAAATAATAAAAGTTTAAAGAAAAAAAAAAGACTCCCTATGCTTCACCCATTGCTTGGCTATGAGACCCAGCATCTGTTTAAAGCACCCACCCACTGCTGGGTGAAGTCTCTCAGAGGACAGCTATGTTAGGGTCCTGTCTGCAGGCATAGCAGAGTATCATTAATAGTGTCAGGGTTTTGCATTCTCCCTTTGGGTGGGTCTCAGGTTGGGCCAGGCATTGGTTGGATATTCCCTCAATCTCTGCTCTATCTTTATCCCTGCACTTCTTGTAGGCAGGGTAAATTTGGGCTCAAAGATTTTGTGGATGGGTTGGTGATTTCCTCCCTCCACTCAGAGTCCTATCTAGTTAGAGACTGTCCTCTTCAGACTCCATGTCCCCTGCTTCTAGAGTTTCTGCTAGAGTCCCCCTTATATCTTTCCAGAAGCTGTCACAGGGCCTACACAGGTCTGTGCCAGGTCCTCTGGATATATACTATAGCTTTCTGTTTAGTATTTTTTGTTTGTTTGTTTGTTTTGTTGTAATTTTTGAGGGTTTTTCTGTGTAGCCTTGGCTGTCCTAGACTCACTCTCTACACCAGGCTGGCCTTGAACTCACAATGGTGTGCCAATGAGTCTGCCTCTGCCTCTCTTAGTGCTAGAATTGTAGGTGCTCACCAGCACATCAGGCTCAGTTGTAGTACTTTTATGGGACTCCTGAATATGTAAACTCATGGGTCTCTGCTTCTCGTGTCTGTACCTTTTACTTTCTCGTGCCTGCACTATTACTTTTCTCTTGACTTGTTCTGTCCAATGTTGAAATGATGGGTTTTGTTTTATTTTATTACAATTTATTTTGCTATGTTTTGCTGTTGTTGTTTTTTTTTTTTTTCAAAACCTGTTCTTTTCTAATGAGAAACAGAAAGGAAGTGGATCTGGATGGGAGAAGAGGTGTGGAGGAAGCGGGGCTGGGAGGAATAGGAGGAGGGGAAACTGCATTAAGATTATAATGTATGAGAAAAGAATCTATATTTAATAAAAGGAAAAACCAGAAGCTATGCAAAGAAGACAAACTCATGTGTCTAAAACAAAGACAATCTGATATCTACAGAACAAAGATCTAAAAGCAACAACCTAGCCTATGACACAAATCCGTTGTAGTGGTAAATACAAGCATGTCATCCTTGAACAGGCATTTCTGTTAGGACATATTCTCTTATGTGAGTCCCTAACATGGTGGTTCTCTTCTGCCCTTTGAATCATAAAGTGTGTTGTGGTTTTCAGGTGCTTGTGAGGTAAAAACTATTTTCATAATGGTACTAGCCTTTTGTTTCATATTTTGTTTCATTAGCCTTTTCACACACATTCTTCCATGAATGTACAGTGGAACTTTCTAGAGGCTTCAAGAAAAGTGATTTTTTTTTTACCGTGGACTAAACACAGAACTAGATATTCAGTCTCATAAAATGAACGGATACTAAAGAGAATTGCAATGTCAAGGCAATGGCACTCTTCACAGAGTTTATGTTTTGGTTTAGAAAATATGGTTGCAGGTCGATAATTATATTTAAGAGTTCTCAATTTTAATTCCAATGGGCTACAATAGATAGATTTAACTCAAAGATATAAAAATTTAATATTCTCAAAGCATTCTTAAGAGAGAGAAAGAGAGAAAAGGAGAACTCATACCCAGAATTCTCTCATTGTTCACTGTGCAACCCTATCACCACCCCATGATATGTTTTTCTGATTACAGCTGAATCACCACATGTCCACCTAGATATGAACTACCTGGGAATGTACATTGTATCAGTGCAGCCCAAGTTGTTATATTTATTCCCACATGATTCTAGTAAGCCCATCTTAAGTCAATTCTGTGTAACCATCCATGCTAGAGTTATTAGTGATGGTTTTGGGTATGGGTTGACACCACCTCCCCCCACTACCCTTACCACCCTCACCACTGCATGTACATCTGCTGGACTTCTAGTTACCTGCACATTTCAAATATGACTGTAATTACACATGGAATCCTTAAAGAATGAACCGAATTGAAAGATGATATTAAGAAAGCCTAAAAGAAAATATCAATACACATAGATACAGGAAGAACCTGATGCTAGGGAGACTACCATGCACAAACAAGAGTGATTTCTGAAGGAACCAAGTTGCCCCTCATCTTTATAACAGATTTCTTGCCTCCAGAGCTGGGAAAACATTATTTAACTGCCTAAGCCACGAAATACATGGCACCTTGTTATGACTTCACCCCCTTCTCCACCAATGTAAATGCAACTCCTTCCTCCAAATCTGTTTGTTCTCCATTTATTTTTTGTAAAGTTGTTTTTGAAACTTTAAAAACCCATTTTATACCTTTTTATTTCCTTTATTTTAAATTTGGCCAAGATTGGTATATCTGGGTTTTTTGTTGTTGTTGTTTGTATTTTTGTTTTGATGATACTCAGGGAAAATCCCATTACTTTACTCATTCTTTTTTATTCTCTAGACTTACAGTTTTGCAAAAGGAAACTGCTAGATAAAAGGGCTTTGATCACTTAGAGTGCTAATCTTAGAACGTCTATTTCTTGGAGAAAAGGAATGAATATTAACAGTGCCTTTTATGTATATTTTGTCTGGATATCTTTGAAGAGGAACAGATTCCCTTCAGTTGGTCATCTGATGATGGATCAGTACAGCAGAAACCTATACTGTCTGCTTACAGCAGTAGAGCTATACAAAGAGATTTGGTTTCTATCAAAATGCTGATGGGGGATGTTTATGCTAGGTGGAGAACCCAGGAAATCACTGAGTGGAACAGGAAGTATCTTTATCTTTCCTACCTGTGACTGCATCACTAATCAGCAGAAGCATCATTTTGGAGGCCAACCATGGCTGGTGGGTACTCTCTGTTTAGGGATGGGGGCCTGTCCTTCCTGAAAGACTCAAAGCTTCATAAACATAGCTAAAGTCAACACATTGGCAGAAGTGCTACCACACTCACAATGACTCTTGCTTCTGAACAAGGGTAGGACTTGGTCACAGACACACATAAAAATACTTCATCAAAATGAGTAAGAAAACAGGTTTTACTTCTACCTACGACATAGGTTCCTGGTCAAATAGGAGACACCTGAGAATCTTCATATGAACAGTAAAGAAAAAGTGATTTTTTTTTTTACTTCCAGAAAGGGGTCCTGAATTGATGAATTAAGTTAAAACAAAAACAAAAACCAACAACAACAAAACAGAGATGAAAACTGTCAATGGGAATGTACTGTGGTTCCTGGAATCTTGGAGAAATTTTACTCCTTGTGAATCATCAGCTTTTCACTTTAACATGAAGCCTACTGAGTTAATATGATTATTTTCCAGGCATGTGTGTAGCACTGGACTTAGAACTTGTAAATGGAGAAAACTATTGATGTTTTACTTTCCATTTGTAGAAAAAGGGCATGATGGCAACCACCTGATTCTCATAATGTGTGTTAAAAATAGTGTTGCGAGGATTGTTTAAGTGTGAATGAGAGAGTCTCCTCAGTATTTCCCTTTATGAGAGTTCAGGAAGGGTCATTACTATTCTTTCAGGTCACATGACAGGAGAACAGTATGGCCAGAAGTAAAAATTCTATTCTGTCTGACACCAAAGTTTATATCTTAAGCTCTATAATGTGTTGCTAAGAAAAACAAAACAAACATATAAACACACATACAAAACACCTTCTCTTCCTTCTCTTTCTCTTTCATTTCTTGTCTTTCCATATTTATACTTAAATCATGCTTGATAGGAGCCTCAGAGAATTACAATTGCTAAGCACAATTTGGGGAACAGAGAACAAGCAGTTCATTCATTTTGTTTGCTTCAGAACCCACCCTATAAGGAATTCAAACTAGAATTCTACTAGTCACTGAGCTCCCAAAGCAAGTGCTCAGAAATCATTATTCCAGTGTTCAGCAAACTCTTTTTACCATTTCACCATATGCGTGAAGCCAGCAGGGGCCCCTCTTATGACCTCTATATCTTCGTCTGATCTAATGGAAAGAAGCACCTGACAGGATGATTTTCAGGTAATCTCTAGCTTCAATGCAATAAATGTGTAGGTACTGAACTTGAAAGCTTGTGACATTTGACAGAATATCAATGGAATTGTTATGCACAGCTACAGTTTGGACTGACTATGTAAAATTACATCACAGCAGATGAATGGCACCATTTCAACAGCTATAAAATGATAACCTTGTCAGCTATGTTTAAGTTTTCAAGACATAGAAAAGTAGAAAATGCCCCATGGAACCACTTAGGAATGCAAGCCAGTCACATTTGCAATTACATGGATGTGACTTCTCCTAAAACAGGGTTAACATAGGAAAGCAAGGAAATAGAATAAAATGTGAAGCCACAACCATCTCTCAAAGTGTTACCTGGGCACAATCATCACTTTTTCCTTCTCTATTAACTTAAATATTCTGTTTTAAAATAAATTATTAATTAATAATAAGCCTCCAAGGATTGCCTGCTCCTGAGTCTTAAAGGTAATTTAAGAGAAAAGATAAACATCTATACCAAATGAACCAGTTTCCTCCACATCCCTTTTTAAGGTAAGAAAAATCAAGCTGTCAAGTCTGTATCCCAACAGTCCAAAGAGAATGTTGTTGACACTAATACCATAACCGAGCATTCATGAATATCTTTAGATTTGGGGAAGTAAGAATCCTTGACCAATCTGAGTTGTATCTGTTGGCATTCTTTATCACATTTAGATGTTAGTTCTTGCTTTCAACAGTATCAAACCAATAATACTTATTTCTGAAACTCAATGCAAGAAGGGCAGCTACAATTACTTGGGAGGTATCTGCTGCACACTGTGGAAAAGTCAGAGTTCAGCAAGCAGAACAGACAGGAGCATTTCTGAGAACTTCCAGCACATGGAAGGAAGGTGGGCCAGTGAAGCTCTGTCTTAGACTAGGCTGTTTATGTGAAATGGCCATTCTTTATCCATAAGAGCATTTGGATATCTGTGGGGCACTTTATGAATGAAATGGAGATGGGTGTAGTCAATCAGTCACAATCATCTCTGTCTGAGCAATGCCAAATTAGTTTACTATGAATTAATATAAGGGAAAGAAAAACAGGGTCTGAGGCTACCAGCCCACCCAAACTAGGGCACATTAGGTTTCCATTGTGTGTATGTGTATGTATTTATATGTGTAGGTATATATAGATATATATACATATATTTAAATTGTATGTATATGTGTTTTAATTGCATGTATGCCTGTATTATACCACATGTGTGCACTGTTCATGGAGGCCAGAGAACGTATGAGATCACCTGGATTGGAGTTCCAGGTGCCTGTGAGCTGCCATGTGGGTGTTAAAAACTAAATTTGCATCATCTGCAAGAGCAGCATGTGCTCTCAACTGCTGAGTCATCTCTCTAGCACCCAAAAAGGCATTTCTAAAATGTTTAGAATGATTGTAGGAAAAAATGTATAACAGCTCACACACAAAGATAAAGGGGAACTAAAAATGTATATAAGTCATTCTATAATAGCAGAGAAAAACATGGTGTGAGAGGTAAATGGTGAGAAATAAATGTAAAATGATATTTTATTGAAAGAAAAAGTTATCCAGGACATGGTATATCTCAATCACCAAGGATTCACATTTAGGATTTAAAACTTTCTAGTTCAAGTTACTAAGCATTCAAGAAGAGAAAAATGCTTCTAGTAAAATATTGAAGCCATGGAGTAAAAGGTTACATAATTTCTAACATTCTCTTATCTACAAACTCCAAAATAATCTCAAAATTGCACTTGGTTTAGTGTCGTTCAGATCTCTGAGATATAAAACAAAAGACTTATGTTTGTTGGCTGTTCCCAGCCCACTTGACTGGGAAAGTGCTCAAATATTCAAAAACAAAAAGGGAAATTATATATCAGTACCCTCTCCCACACCTGGTAGCATCCAACTTTCTAAGCTCATAGTCTAATGGCTGTGATTGATTTTGTTTTTTTATTTGCAACTTCTGGTTTTTATTTTTGTATTATTATTTTTAATTTTTTTACATTTTTTATTTTATATTAATCACAGGTTATGTACTTTTTATCCCAGCTGTAGCCCCCTCCAGCATTCCCTCCCTATCCCCCCCTCCAATCCCTCCCTCATCTCCTCCCTGCTCCTCTCCAAGTCCACTGATAGGGGAGGACCTCCTCCCATTCCATCTAACTCTAGCTTATCAGGTCTCTTCAGGACTAGCTGCAATGCCCTCTTCAGTGGCCTAGCAAGGCTGCTCCTCCTTTGGGGGGGGGCGAGGGGGTTGAAGAGTCAGACATTGAGTTCATGTCTGAAATAGTCCCTGTTCCCCTTACTAGGGTACCCACTTGGATATTGAGTCACCATTTGCTACCCAAGGAAATGGTGAAATTTGCAGGCAAATGGTAGGACCTGGAAACAATCATCCTGAGTGAGGTATCCCAAAAGCAGAAAGACACACATGGTATATACTCACTTATATAGACCTATAAGATAGGATAAACACACTAAAATTTTTTAAAAATTTTAATCAAAGGTCATTCCCTTGTATCCCAGCCATAGCCCCCTCCTTCTTTCCCTCCCAAGCCCACCCTCCCTGCCTCATCTCCTCCCTGCCCCCTTCCAAGTCCACTGATAGGGGAGGTCCTCCTCTTCCATATGATCCTAGCTTATTAGGTATCTTCAGGATTAGCTGCAATGTCCTTATCGTGGCCTAGCAAGGCTGCTCCTCCCTCGGGGTGGGGGGAGCTCAATGAGCCAGTCACTGAGTTCATGTCAGAAATAATCCTTGTCACCCTTACTAGGGAATTTCCACTTGGGTGCTGATCTACCATGGGCTACATTCGAGCAGGGGTTTTAGGTTATATCCATGCATGGTCCTTGGTTGGAGAAACAGTCTCATAGAAAACCCCTGTGCCCTGATATATTTGGTCCTTGTGGGGCTCTTGTCCCCTCTAGGTCATACTAACTCCCCCTTCTTTCATATGATTTCCTGCACTCTGCCGAAGATTTGGTTATGAGTCTCAGCATCTGCTTTGATACACTGCTAGGTAGAGTCTTCCAGAGGCCCTCTGCAGTAGGCTCCTGTCCTGTTATTTGTTTTCTCCTACTTCCAGTGTCGATTCCCTTTGTCTTTCTAGGTGAGGATTGATCATCTTAACCCTGGTCCTCTTTCTTGTGTATCTTCTTTAAGTGTATAGATTTTAGTATGTTTATCCTATCTTATAGGTCTAGTACACACATATAAGTGAATATATACCGAGTGTGTCTCTCTGCTCCTGGGATACCTCACTCAGGATGATTTTTTTCTTGATCCCACCATTTGCCTTCAAAATTCATGATTTCCTTGTTTTTAATTGCCGAGTAGTATTTCATTGTGTAAAAGTACCACAATTTCTGTATCCATTCCTCCATTGATAGACATCTAGGTTGTTTCCAGGTTCTGGCTATTATGAATAAAGCTGCTACAAACATGGTTAAGAAGCCAATACTTCTTCCCAGATCTAATGGGTTATCATCCCCATTCAGGTTCTGCTTTTTTATGTCCCTTGCTCCTTTGGAACAACACAGCTTCCTTGTTAGTGCTCAGAAACACGTGTGTCTCAAAGACAGTAACATGGACAATTAAAGGGACACAACACATGAAAAGATGAAAGTTCAACCTTTCCTGTCTGCTCCCAAAAGAAAACTAGGTAGTTATTTATAGCTGGACAAGAAAGTTCCCCCCTACCCCTCATAAAGGTCCAGTTGATGAATATGTTTGTCTACAGGATATAAGATCTTCATTGTAACAATTCTCCTCAATAAACTATAGTCTGTCAATACATACTTTTAGATAGAATAAATTTTTCTATTGCTTTGCACTTTTTAAAATGAAATAAGCACTAGTGTGGCCCAATTCTGTATGTGACTTTCCGTAGTGTGCCACACAGAATATTTTTATTCATGGTGTAGTGGTTGAGATACCTGTATCCCTTCCACATCATATTTTGTAATGTCAATGATGCACACCCAGCCATACACTCGTTCCTATAATGCCATAAATGTTTATATTATAATTAAAGAGTTATGTTCCATGCTTTGAAAATAAGTTTTTGTACTTTTATGAACAACTGAAAATTGATATGTTCAAATCTAGACACAAATCTTCACATGATCCTTACTTAGAAACCATTATGACTGATGGCAAAGTTTAAATATTTACTTTTGTGGTTATTTTATACTTATTTGTATCTATAAATTACATCATGCATTGTGCTGTATTTATTAATATATCGCTTCGCAGTTTTGAGACTAAATTCTCTCTCCTTTTAATGGACTCAGCATTTATCAACCCTAGACAGTAAAACAAAGATCTTTGCCTACTTCCCATTTATTGTTAAGTAATACCTGAAACAAATTTTACCCATCATTATTTCTGATTTTCCATGGCCAAGCATTTCATCAATTTTAAAGTTGTAAAATTATGGGGCATTATGAACCATTATAATTTTTTTGAATAAAAGAAAGAAGTCCATTCACACATCCATTTAAATTTCTGTTTTAGGTTGCTTATTCCTGTCTATCTTTTTGGAGTATTAAAATTTAGGTTTGGAGCTTTCAGCAATGAACAGTTAGAAAACCCTTTGGAAAGACTTGAAATGATAGACTAAAATAAGTCATTTTCACGTGTGTTCATGTACTAAAATTAAATAATTCTGTAAAGATAAATCAAAAGGTAAAAGAGTCCTTACACTGGTTCTCTGAGGATGGACAAGCTGTGTCCATGATAATCAGTCAAAACATATTCAGTAAGAGAAGATATGCATATTTTTCTTCACTGCAAGTGAGAATAGTTTTATAATTTTACCTCATTATTATACAAAAAGATTAGTAATGTCCCCACTCTGATAAACATTAGCTCTTGGGTTTTTCATATAATAATATGTGAAGAAATATGTTATCTGGGTTTCTGATGTTCAAACTTAAATTATATATCTGTACCAAAAGCTCACATTGACTCACTTTACATCCAAAATCCAGCCAGGCACGACAAGAGAGACCTGCAATTGCTACCAATGGAGAGGTAAGAGAAGCTGATCTTGAGGGCCAAATTGGGAAATTTAGTGAGATTTTTTTTCTCAAAATAGAAAAGTAAAAAGAAAGGCAAAGGACTTGGGATTCATTCCAGCAGTAGAATTTCTGCTGAGCATGTCAGGACCTAGGCTTTCCTCCCAGTGCTACAAAAAGTAAGCAAGCAACATCCAAATGAATAGCCATGGATCTGCCCAAAATTCATACTTCACCAACTGGTATGCATGCATACACATACACACACACACACACACACACACACTTCATAGGTTAAGTCTTCTCCTCCTCAACTCACAACCCAGGACACATAGAATCAAGGATTCCTAAAACTTAGAGAAGCAGATCCATCTAGAATATAAAGGAAGATGAGCATTTCTGCTTTACTTTCCATCCAGAAGATGAAACCCAAGAAGGTGATGCACTTTCAAGGGTTTCATCATCTACCCTGGACAACTGGAAGTCTTCTAAGATTAAGTAAAGCCTTATCAATCCTTACCAAGACATAGTCTCTTCAATGTCTTGCATTTCTGTAGTAAATGATAACATAAATGATAGGGATATTTAAACTGGCATTCAATCAACATCAATTTGCTGAGTAATTTTAGTGCAGTAAAAATAATATAGCATCCCAGTCATTTGCATGGTCCATTGATCCTTCAAATATTTCCCATTTTCTCTAACCACTGGCCAAGAAAAGTCTACAAAACACCAGTTGAGGTAAGATAGTCTCCAATTTCTAGGCATAATTACTCACTCTTTGAGTGTAGTAAGAAAAATCAGCCATCTATAACACATTTATGAGTGAGGGTAACCAAGCACCAATAAGCTATTGCTCATATTAAAATTAGAATTTCATACAACTTTATGTGTCATGGCATGGTTTCTTTCCCCAACGTTTAACAATATAAAAATTGTTCTTAGCCCATAGGCAGTATGCTTATTTGGTGATAGAATTGAAAGTTTCCAAGTGTACCTTAGACTGTTATTCTTGTAACTTACCGTAATTTGCTTTTGTTTTTATCTTGTAGTCGTTGATAATCTCAGTCTAAACCTAGACAATAGGTTTCCCATTTAAATCCCTATTTCTCCTATGCATTTCTTCATAGATCTTTAAACATCTCTACATTCATTCTCTCTCATGGATCTCTGTTTCTGATAGTTTTCCCTGGATCTCTGACTTTTCCCCCTCCCTCTCCTTTCCTTTCTCCATTTTTCCAACTGTATGACCATGGCAAAAAAATATCCTACACTTATCCCATGCCATGTACCTATCTTATTTTTCTCCTGATTTCCTACAAATGGAAAGAGCTATTCATTCACTGTCAGGAAGTCCAAATTTTGGAGGGAAAAGATTGGCTTCCAAGCAGTGTCACCAGGAATACAAACCTCCAGGAAAAAAAAAAAACAATAAAAGAGTGTTCCCTCTATGGTGCTTTCTGTTCCTTTGATTTAAAACATCTCCTGCCATGGTAGAGTGGCAATACTTCAAACATAGTCAGCTGGATGTAGGATGCTTTCATATCTAGCCCGCACAGTCCAGTTCATGTAGGTTATGCCAGCACGAGCCTTCTGCGTGGGAGAGGATGGAAAAGCTGACAACTTTCACCTGGAGGGGAACTTGAAAAATCACAATCTGCTCTTTAATTACCAGGACTACTGTTAGGTTGTGATTGATTACACACACAACATGTGGAGGAAGCGGGATATGGGGAGCACAGTGTTCAGTGTCCAATCAACTGAGAAATGTGAAATCACACTCCATCCAAGGATGAGGGCCACAGGAACTTCCCTGTAAAAGAACTAGTCCTCATCTGAACATGAACTAAAGATTTAGTTTTTATTTTGCCATAGTTAAAACTTTCCCAGTGGCACTGAAAGCATTTGCCTCAATGAAGAAAAATGGCAAGATTTAGCAAAACTATTAGAAAAGAATACATTTTCAAGTAAGGTAAGCTTCTAGAAATTAAACACTAAATCATGCTCCTCATGTGCACATGCTTTCAGGTGTGTATGACTGAACATGTGGAGGCCGGAGGATAAGCCTGAGTATCCTTACATGACACGGGGTCTTCCACTGGCCTGAAGCTTATAGATCCATATATGCTAGCTGTCTAGTAAGTCATGAATACTCTTCTCTCACTCCCTCCTAATCCCTCCCCTCCCTGATTTCCCTTCCTTTTGTTTTCTTTGAATGAGTACATGCTCAGGATGTGCCTCTGGCCAGTTATATGACCATGTGAAAAATGCTCATTCACAGATGAGAGAGTGAGCCCCCATCTAGAGGAAATCAGACCTTTCTAAAGACATTGCCTGATAGACTTTTGACTAAATGCCTTATAGAGTTCTTAGGCAGAAATCCTCATTTAAGATTGTTATTTGTTTGTTTATTTATTTATTTTACTTATCACAGCACTGCTACCAAACATTCTATCTATAACCTTTGCTTCCAGTCCTATCTTGAACTCCTTAATACCTGACCAGGTGAGTGGTAACTAAAGAGTGTTTCAGAGTCCGTTAAGAAAGGAATATGCTCAAAACCGTATGTTAGGGAGAATCATCTGCCATGTGTATGCAGGGTGAGGGAAACAAGCTTGGACAGTGTTTCAGCAGTTTAAATGGAACTTGATGAAGGTCTGGCCTTAGGGGAGAGCAGAGGCATGACTGTTTTCCCTCTAAGCTAAAAGATAGAAATCCAGAGCACTGCCTGAGGGTACCTAGCAATACAACCCCCAAAAAGGACTCAGCAGAATGCTAGGCATTTCCTTTGTGACTTTCCAGATTTTTTCTCGTGGTTAACAAATACTTGTGGGACACCCTCTGAGGGTCTGAAAGGTATGTTTTATATTGGAGACCAATAGAGTCCTGCATTCCTTACAATCTAGTATCTTCAGCTGGTATGTGCAAGACCCAGAGAAGCTGAAGAGTTATTTCAAATTCCATGCAAACGATGGTCATGCATCCTGGCCCATTTGCACTGACTTTACAGGACACTTCCAGGTTCCTTATGGGTATTACATTATGAGTTTTCTATTATTCAATTAGTTCTGGCTCCTGGAAGCCAGAGTTCAGAGCTGAAAGTCTGGTTAGATTCATGAGGTATTTACATATATTCATCAGAGCACACTCTTTAAGATGACACTCATTAGAGTAAAATATCTGCTTCTCACTGTGTTATGATTAGAGATACCACAATGATAGAGACTCTGCCACAGAGTGGCAAGATCCATGACAATCTGACATCCTAAGCACTCGAGGCAGGCCTCCTTGAGACGGGCACTAAAAGACGGATGGCTTTTTCTTTCTCTGAGGCTGCAGAGAGGTCATTGTTCTTCTTATTAATATTAACTTCAGTGCCCTCAAAGTGATATTAAATGAGAATCCATGGGCCAAGTGAAGAAAAAAGATGGAATCCTTCCCGGCTTCATTTACTTCATTTCCTTATGAGCTCTCCAAAAGTTCCTGATAACATAAAGGAATCTTTTCTAAGAAGAAAATAATTGAAGTGTGACTTCTGTTTTGCTTCCGAATAAGCAGTAGTGACAATGCTGAACTTCACTGGGTCATTAAACTTTTCATACAAATATACAGCATGTACCGCTAGGACTGTATTTTCGATCCCCACAGTTCAACATATGAAAGCTTTTATCTCTCGCCTGGCCTGTTGGGAGGCAGGAACATCAAGAATTGGAGTACAGTGGGAGCTCCTGGGTTACTGGGACCATGCCCTCAAAGGACACCATGGGACTTAGCTCTATCCTCTTCTTCTTCGGAGCCATGATGGAAAGGTTTTGCTACTTTCCACTCCTTGTGCTGCTGCAGCCATCACGAGCTACCTCACCACAGAAACAAAAGCCAAGGATAGGAGACCACCGTTGCAGTTTTCAAAACCTTGAACCAAAATCATCTTTTTTTATTTTTTTCTTTGTAAGCTGATTAAAATGAGGTGTGTGTTATAGCAATGGAACAACTGAGAGATGGATATGTGTTCTAATTTTGCTTACTCCTTTTTATGCGTGAAGACACTGAAGCTATAGCGGGAGAAACATTTTACCCAAAATCATAAGATTAATGCTTGGCAAAGCTAGGAACTACCAGTGCACACCAATATTCAAGTTTGACTAGCATATGGAGGGGGCACAATGGGTGAGATTAGAGCAGCATTACTTTATGACATTTTTAGCTCTTTCTTATCCCACTGTTCCAGAAGTAGCAGGCTGGAGCCTCTAGAAGCCCAGGGGCCATTTCTTATCTATATTTCTTTATGGATTTACTATTTGTATCATTTTTATGGGCTTAGAAATTTGGGCTCCACATATATCTGTGTTTATCTGTGCACCACTGTGTGTCTGGTAACAACATTGGCCAGAAGAAGATGTTGTATCCGATGGAGTTCTAGTGGCCCGTGAACTGCCGGGTGCTTGCAGCTAAAGTCAGGTCCTCCAGGAAACCAGTACCTGCTTTTAGCCACACAGCCTTTTTCTACAGCTCTTAACAGCCATTTTACATAAATACTTCAGGCAAATACTTGGGGTTCCTGAGTCAAAAGGAATTGTCATGTGTCATTTAGTGACAGGGACACCTTCTAAGAAATACGTCCTTAGACAGCTTCATCATTGCGTGCACAAACTTACACACCTTCTTACATACTTACTCACCTATTGTGCATGTGATCTATCACTGACAAAAACATTGTTATGGGATGTATTAGTGTTAAAGAACTGTCACTGTGCTGCAAGCATGCTCCTTGGTCTATTTTTCCACAAGTCTGTTACAGATTAGGTGTTTACACTCCTACGAAAAGAGTGATCACCAGAGCCTCCTATGCTTGAGTGTAATGACAAAGCCAGAGTGTTGCAAAGATGTCTCAAACCAGGTTTGGACATCTCCAGAGTCAAAGTTCTCTACTTCAGGTCCCTATGCAGTCACACCAGCAAGTGAAATTTTTATTGAACTTACTGCTCATGGTGGCCTCTGATTCATATCCCAGAAATAATTTGTGTCCCCAAATCCAATTTTATTTGCTGTAACTATGCTTGATCTTCACCCGGAGTTGGAGGAGAATATGTGCTACATAGTCACACACACAAACAAACATAACATTTGTGCTTGTTCATTTACCCGGTGTCACACTTCAAATATAATGCTAATTGGAGGTTAAAATTAGATGATGTATCTAGCGGATGCCTTGGAATCTTCATACTCTTCAAAATGTTTTTACTTAAAATGTTGACAAACCATCAAACAAGAAAGTGTTTGCTGATTGGGATCTTTAAAATGGGATCTTTTAAAATTCAAAGTAAAAACTGTTTGACATGCACAAAACAAGTTGGATAGTACAATGTCAAGCAGAGGAGGGAAAGTGCTGAAGTTAACTCTAGTAATAATCCATCTTATTTGTTAACTCAGCTGTGTTTGTCTTCCTACGCTGATGGTGGGGCGCACCTTTGGGTTTACTCATGAGGATGTTTCCAGAGAGGTGTAACTGAGGTATTGAACTCACCTGTCAAAGGCAGGGTGGAACAAAACAGAAAAAGAAAAGTCAGGTGAAAGCCAACTAACAAGGGCAGTCCTCATTCCACATCCTATCAGCACTGAAGAAACTCTTCATAACTTCCTGCTGCTACAATGTTCCAAGCACATGGAACCAACTAACACCAACTAAGCCCGAGGAAACTGTGAGCCAAAAACAAGTCCTCTCACCCTTGCTTCTCTTTGGTAGTTTGTCAAATGATGAGACATATCAAACACAGTAGGTGCTTCCTGAAGCATTTAAAAACCATGGCTAAGAGGGCTTCACAGATGATACAGTGCTTGAGAGCATGTACTTCTCTTGGGGAAGATTTGAGTTTTGTTTTCAGCACTCATGTCTTGTGGCTCACAACAGCCTGTAACTCCAGCTCCAAGAGATCTGATACCGTCTTCTGGATTCTACAGGCACCTGTGCACGCGCATACACACACACACACACACACACATGCATACACAAAGATATTAATATTCTCTTTTGAAAGCAGTGGTAATGAAGCAAAAGGGCTATACCTAAGTTGTCTCTCAGCTTATATCACTCTTATAATAAAGACTATTTCATAACTGCTTACTTAGCATGTGCTAGAAGATGTTTCCCTGTGAAATACTGTATTTTTTCCAAACTTAGAGATGGGAATTTGGCCTTATCATGCACATACAATCACTACAATGTGGCCATATGTGCTTGGTGCTTTTATCATGAACATTTGTTCACATCTTATTTATCTATCTATTTATTTATTTATTTATTTATTTATTTATTTATTTATTTTTCTCATTTATTAATTTTATTCACGCCATATGCTTGTAGCCCCTTCCCACCTACTCTCCAGTCCCTCCCTCCTCACCTCTCTCCCTCCCCCTCCTTTCCCCTTTTCCTCAGAAAATGGGAGCTCCATTTTCCGTCCACCCCAGCTCATCAAGTTGCATCAAGACCAAACATACCATCTTTCCCTGTGGCCTGTCAAGGTAGTCCTGCCAGGGGAAAGTGATCTAGCAGTGAGTCCTTGTCCAGTGCAGTCCCCACTTCCCTTACTAGAGTACCCAGATGAAGCCTAAGCTGTCCACCTGCTACATCACTGTAGGGGTTCTAAGTCCAGTTCATGCATGGTCCTTGGTTAATGATTCAGTCTCAGCAAACCCTTTGGAGCCCTGGTTATATGGATTTGTTGTTTTTCTTGTGGTGCTTCTATCACTTCTGGGTCCTTTTCTCTTTCCTCCCACTGTTTTCCAAGGTTCCCTATGCATCAACCAATGTTTGGTTATGAGTCTCAGCATCTGTTTTGAGGTACTGCTAGGTAGAGCCTCTCAGAGGACAACTCTTACAGGCACCCATCTGCAAGTTTAGCAAAGTATCCTTCATAGTGTCCACAGTTGGCATTCTCTGAGAGAGTGGGTCTTTTGTTGAGCCAGGCATCTGTTGGGCATTCCCTCAATCTCTGCTCTATTTGCTCTATCTTTATCCCTGCATATCTTATGGCAGGGTAAATTCTGGGTAGAAGTTTTTGTGGGTCGGTTGGTATTGCTTGCTCTTTACTAGAAGACTAGTCTAGTTAGAGGGTGTCCTCTTCAATATCTAGGGCCTCTGCTACTAGGAGTCTACTTGAATCCTCCTCATATCCTCCCAGGAGCCTAGCCTGACTTAGGTCTCCAGCTTGTCACAAAACCAGTTTCTCTTGTTCTGCAGGCCTTCTGTCCTCTTACCCTTGCTCTCCTCAGGTCTGATCTCCACCCTCTTAATTCTCTGTGCGCCCTCTCTTATGTTGTTCTCTCCAGCTATTACATCTGTATATTCTATCCCCCCTTCTGAGTGAAATTTATGCATCCTCACTTGGGTTCTCCTTATTACTTATCTTCTTTGGGTCTGTGCCTCAAAGTATGCTTATCTTGTACTTTATGGCTAAAGTCTACTAGGTTTGGGATACCTATGGGTGATCATTCCTAGTTCTGTTCATTTGCCTGCAAAATTCGTGATTTCTTTGTTTTTAATAGCTGAGAAGTATTCCATTGTATACACGTTTCTTGTTTTGTTTCATTTTGTTTTTAATCCATTCTTCTGTTGAGGGGCATCTATGTTGTTTCAGATTCTCACTATTACAAATAAAGCTGCTATGAACATAGTTGAGCAAGTGTCCTTACAGTATGGTGGAGCATCTTTTGGGTATATATACAGGAAAGGTATAGCTGGGTCTTGAGGTAAAGTTATTCCATTTTTCTAAGAAAGAGTAAGATTGATTTCCAATGTGGTTATACATGTTTATATTCCCACCAGCAATGGAGGAGTGTTTAACCTTATCAACACCCTTGCCAGCATGTGCTGTTACTTGAGATTTTAATCTTGGCCATTCTGACTCTTGTGAGATGGAAACTCAGAGTCATTTTGATTTGCATTTCCCTGATTACTAAGGAAGTTGAACATTTCTTTAAGTGCTTCTAGGCCATTTGAGAATCCTCTGCTGGGAATTCTCTGTTTATTTCCATGGCACAATCTTTAACTGGGTTATTTTGTTTATTGGTGTTTTATTTCTTGAGTTCATTAAATATTTTGGATATTATCCCTTTGTCAGATGTAGGATTGGCGAAGATCTTTTCCCAATCTATAGACTGTTTTTGTTGTTGTTGTTCTATTGAAAGTGTTTTTTTGCCTTACAGAAGGTTTTCAGTTTCAAAAGGTCCCATTTATTAATTTTGATATTAGAGCCTGAGCTCTTGCTGTTCTGTTCAGGAAGTTGTATCCTATGCCAGTGAGTTCCAGACTCTTTCCTGCTTTCTCTTCTAATAGATTTAGTGCATCTGGTGTTATATTGAGGTTTTTGATCCATTTGGATTTCAGTATTGTGCAGGGAGATAAAATATAAATATATTGACATTTCTCTACATCCAGTTAGACCAGAACCATTTCTTTAAGGTGCTGTCTTTTGTTCCATTTTAAGATTTTGGATCCTTTGTCAAAAATCAACTGACCAAAGGTATTTCTGGGTATTCGATTCAATTCCATTGATTTACCAGTCTATTTATATGTCAGTACCATGCAGTTTTTAGCATGATTGCTCTGTAGTATAGCTTGAAGTTAGGGATAGAGGTACCTCCAGAAGTTCTCTTATTGTACAGGATTGTTTCAGCTATTCTGTGTCTTTTGCTTTTAAATACGAAGTTTAGAATTGTTATTTCATGGTCTGTAAAGAACTGTGTTGGTATTTTAATGGGGATTTCAATGAATTTGTAGATTGCCTTCAGTAAGATGACCTTTTTTACTACGTTAATCCTACCTATCCATGAGCATGGGGCATCTTTCCATTTTCTGATATCATCTTCAATTTCTTTTCTTCAGAGACTTGAAGTTCTTTTCATACAGGTCTTTCACTTGCTTGGCTAGTGCTACACCAAGGTATTTATATTCTTTTTGGCTATTGTGAAGGCTGTCATTTCCCTAATTTCTTTCTCAGCCCATTTATCATTTGGATAAAGGAGGGATGCTGTTTTTTTGAGTTAATTTTGTATTCAGCCCCTTTGCAGAAGATTTTTATCAGCTGTAGGAATTCTCTGGCAAAATTTTGGAGTTCACTTATGTATACTATCATATCACCTGCAGGTAGTGATACTTTGATCTCTCCCTTTCCAATTTACATCCCCTTCACATTTTTTAGTTGTCTTATTGATCTAGCTAGAATTTCAAGTACTATGTTGAATAGATACAGAGAGGATGGGCAGCCTTGTCTTGTCAATGATTTTAGTGGAATTGCTTTGAGTTTCTTTCCATTTAATTTAATGGTGGCAATCAGCTTGCTATATACAGCCTCTATTACATTTAGATATGAGCCTTATATCCCTGATCTCTCCAAGAATTTCATCATGAAGGGATGCTTGATTTTGTCAAAGGCTTTTTCTGCATCTAATGAGATAATCATGTGATTTTTTTGAGTTTGTTTATATGGTGGATTATGTTGATGGATTTTCATATGTTGAACCATCCCTCTATTTCTGGGATGAAGCTAACTTCATCATGGTGAAGGATATATTTGATGTATTGTTGGATTTGGTTTGTGAGTATTTTATTGAGTATTTTGCATCAATGTTCATGAGTAAAGTTGGTCTGAAATTCTCTCTCACTTTTTTTGTTGAGTCTTTGCATGCTTTAGGTATCAGGGTGACTATGGCTTCATAGAATGAATTTGTCAATTCTCTTTTAGTTTCTATTTTGTGGAATAGTTTGAGGAGTATTGATATTAGCTCTTCTTAGAATACTGCTGTAAAGCCATCTGAACTTGGGCATTTCTTTTTTTGGTGGGGGAAGACTTTTGATGGCTGCTTATATTTCCTGAGGGGTTTTAGGACTATTTAAACTGTCTGCCTGATCTTGATTTAGCTTTGGTGGGTGAAATCTCTCCATAAAAATCAATTTCCTTTAGATTTTTCCAATTTTGTGGAGTAGTCTTTAGAAGTAACACCTAATGATTCTTTAGATTTCCTCAGTGAATGTTGTAATGTTAATTTGGATACTCTCTCTATGCCTTTTATTTAGTTTGACAAAAGGTTTGTCTGCCATGCTGAAATAGCTCTTGGTTTAATTGATTCTTTGTGTCAAATTCTTTGCTTACAATTTATTGATTTCAGCCCTGAGTTTGATTATTTCCTGTCATCTACTCCTCTTTGGTGTGTCTGCTCTCTGCTGTTCTAGAGCTTTCAGGTGTGCTGCTAAGTTACTAGTATGGGATCTCTCCAACTTCTTTATGAAGGCACTTAGTGCTATGAACTTTCCTCTTAGCACTACTTTCATTGTGTCCCATAAATGTGGGTAAGTTGTGCCTTCTTTTTCATTAAATACTAGAAACTCTTTAATTTCTTTCTTTCTTCTCTGACCCAATTGTCATTGAGTAGGGAGTTGTTTAGTTTCCATGAGTTTACAAGCTTTCTGATATTTCTGTTGTTGTTGAGGTCCAGCTTTAATCCATGGTGGCCTGATAAGATGCAAGGGGTTATTTCAATCTTCTTATATCTGGTGAGGCTTGCTTTGTGACTGAGTATATGGCCAGTTTTGGAGAAGGTTCCATGAGGTGCTGAGAAAAAATGCATATTCTTTTGTATTTGAATGAATTGTTCTGTAGATATCTATTAGGTCCATTTGATTCATGACATCTGTTAGTTTCTTTATTTCCCTGTTTAGTTTCTGTCTTGATGATCTATCCATTAGAGATAGTGGGGTGTTGAAGTCTCCCACTGTAAAGGTGTGGGGATTGATATGTGATTTAAGATTTACTAATGTTTATTTTACAAATGTGGATGCCCTTGTATTTGGAACATAGATGTTCAGAACTGAGATGTCATCTTGGTGAATTTTCCCTTTGATGAGTTTGAAGTATCTTTTCTATCTCTTTTGATTAATTTTGGTTGAAATTCTATTTTATTTGATACTAGAATGACTACTCCAGCTTGCTTCTTGACTACATTTGCTTGGAAAACCTTTTCCCAGCCCTTTACTCTGAGGTAATGTCTATCATTGTTGCTGAGGTATATTTCTTGTATGCAACAGATAGATGGTTCTTGTTTTCACCTCTATTCTGCTAACCTGTGTTGTTTTATTAGGGAGTTGATGCCACTGATGTTGAGAGATATTGTTGACCAATTGTTACTTACTGTTATTTGATAGTGGTGGTGGTAGTGTGTGTGATTCCCTTCTTTTGGTTTTGCTGATATGGAGTTGTTTATTTCCTGTGTTTTCCTGGATGTAGTCGGAAGCTTAAGTTGGAGTTTTCCTTCTACTAACTTCTGTAGGGCTGGATTTGTGGATAAGTACTGTTTAAATTTGTTTTGTCCAGGAATTTTTTGTTTTCTCCTTCTATGGTGATTAAAAGTTTTGCTGAGATACTAGTTGAGGCTGACATCTGTGGTCTCTTAGTATCTGTAAGGTATCTTTTCAGGCTTTTAGAGATTCTGATGAGAAGTCAGGTATAATTCTGACATGTTTGCTTTTATATGTGAGTTGGCCTTTTTCTCTTGCAACTTTTAATATTCTCTCTTTGTTCTCTAAATTTAATGTTTTGATTATTATGTTGTGGGGTGATTTTTTTTCTGGTCCAATATATTTGGTATTCTGTACGCTTCTTGTATGTTTATAGGTCTCTCTTTTTTAGGTTGTGGAAGTTTTTTTGAAAATATTTGAAGATTTTGTTGAAAATATTTTCTGGGCCTTGGAGCTGGGTGTCTTCTCCTTCATCAATTCTTATTAGCATTAGGTTTGGTCTTTTCATAGTGTCCCAGATATCTTGGATGTTCTGTCTCTGGAACTTTCCATATTTAACATTTTCTTTGACTGATCATCAATTTCTTCAGTTGTATCTTCTACCCTTGAGATTCTCTCTTCCATATCTTATATTCTGTTGGTGATGCTTGTGTCTGTAGTTCCTGTCCTCTTCCCTAGGTTTTCCATCTCCAGGATTCTCTCAGATTTTTTTTTCTTTATTGCTTCTTGCTTCATTTTTTAGGTCTTGAACAATTTTATTCATTTTCTTCTCCTGTGTTTCTTTAATTTATTTAAGTGATTTGTACAATTCTTTCATCTGTTTGAATGTATTTTCCTATGCTACGTTGAACTGTTGAAAGTGTTAGTTTCTTCCTTTAATACCTCTATCATTTTCATAACCTCAGATTTAAAGTATTTTTCTCATGCTTCAGGTATAGTAGTATCTCCAGGGCTTGCTTTGGTAGGACCACTGATTGCTGGTGGTGCCATGAAGCACTGAGTTTTATTGCTTGTGTTCGTATGCTGACCTATAACCATCTGGTTCACTCTGGTGTTTGCTGGCCTGGTGGCCTCTCTGCTAGGTTCACTGTCTGTGCCTCAGGTGGGCCAGGCAGCTGGGAAGCAGGCAGAAACACCTTAAGCCAACTGCTTGGGTGCCTCACAGGCTGCCTTGGGGTGAGAAACAATGGGAATTTGGTCCTGTGCCAAACTCATCTCCCCTGGGTTCGCTGTCTCTGCTGGGGTCTCTGTTTCTGACCCAGGTTTGCCAGGCAGCTGGGGAGCAGGCCCACACCATATTTAAAAACTGTTCTACATCCTACCTTTGGGTCATTATAAGGTGATTTAAAAAATACTGTCTTTACAGTATGAAAAACTTCATACTACCAGAATTTTTTTTTTCTCAAAGAAGTTCAAAAATGAATGGAAGAGGCAATTCTTGGAGGTGCTTATTCACCTGAAATGTGCTTCATACACTCCAGAGAGCTGTGACAGGGGCACAATAGAAAACGCATTTTCATTTAAAATGCTAAGTCTTTGATCTGTGATCTAAATCACATTAATTCAAATACTGCCAATTTGAAATTCATTGACTTATGGAATTTTAGAGATGAGCAAATTAGGAAGATAAGTAGAAGTACACTGGGAATATTTATTCTCTTTGGGAAAACACATTCGAGGCACTTAAAATAAGCAGTAATCTTGTAGCTGTTTACAAACAGTATATCTAACTGAAATGTTTTCTACATTATTTTAAAAATAATTTATTTTAAATACTTCTACTCAATCCATTTGAGTCTCATGGGTACTGAATGATAATAAGTATGTATTTTATCGTTGATAACTTGGGCTTATGTACTTCTCTTAACTGAAGAATCTAAGATGTGCTTAAGCATTTTAAATAAGCAGCTTAATCAAAGTTAGGACATACAAAGCTGTGACGGCCTTATGAGCCTTTATGTCAACTGATACCAAACAAATTATTCCTGAGCAATCTCAGAACTCCTTCTCTCCTCAGTTCTTCAGGCAATATTACTTCTTACTTTTCTGGAAATATGAGTAGTTTTTAAAAAATTTTTATTAGCTTTTCATCACTGGGATGGTACCTGAAAAAGTATGCATAAAGGAAAAACATATCTGATTGATTGGATTATCAATTAATTGATTTGGGGTTATAGAGGCTGTATCTAATTCTGTAGTGGAGGCTGGACTTGCGACTTCCAGTGTAGCCCAGGAGAGCCTTGAACCCAGAGCTCCTCTCCTGCCCTAACTTCTCCAGTGTTTGATTACAGGCATGGTAGAAAACCTTTGATAGAGGAGGTTATGCCTTGAGAGAAAAGGGGGAAAAGAAAGTGGAAGCAGACAGGATCCCAATGCTCTTCTCCATGTCAAATCCCCAGTGACTTGCTTTGACTTGATGCCACCTATGAAAGATATCATTCCTCCCTGCTGTCTTTGCAGGCTAGTGATTAGGTCTTTAATCACTGCAACATCAAAGGACTTTAAGTTGTGGTACTTTTACACAATGGAATACTACTCAGCAATTAAAAAAGGAGGAAATCATGAAATTCGCAGGCAAATGGTGGGACCTGGAAACTATCATCCTGAATGAGGTATCCCAAAAGCAGAAAGAAACATATGGTATATACTGACTTATATAGACCTATAGGATAGGAAGGTCAAGCTGAAATCTACACACCTAGAGAGGATATACAGGAAGGAGGACCCAGGTTGGTATGATCAATGCTTGTTTGGATGAACAAATGGGATGGTCATTGAGTGGAGGAGAAAACAAGCAACAGGACAGGAGCATGCCAAGGAGGACCTCGGGGGGGGGGGGTCAATGTAGCGATGTATCAGAGC
>CM053757.1:26462858-26502507 GCA_028658305.1 Pachyuromys duprasi
TCATCTCCCTAGATGCTGAAAAAGCATTTGACAAAATCCAACATCCGTTCATGTTTAAAGTCTTGGAGAGATCAGGGATACAAGGCACATACCTAAACATAGTAAAGGCAATATACAGCAAGCCTATAGCCAACATCAAACTCAATGGAGAGAAACTTAAATCAATCCCACTGAAATCAGGGACAAGGCAAAGCTGCCCATTGTCTCCATATCTCTTCAACATAGTACTTGAAGTCCTAGCCAAAGCAATACGACAACTAAAGGAGATCAAGGGGATACAAATTGGAAAGGTAGAAGTCAAAGTATCACTATTTGCAGACGATATGATAATATACATGAGTGACCCCAAAAATTCAACCAGAGAACTCCTTCAACAGATAAACACCTTCAGCAAAGTGGCTGGATTCAAAATCAACTCAAAAAAATCAGAAGCCCTCCTGTACAACAAGGACAAAAGGGCCTAGAAAGAAATTAGGGAAACAACACCATTCACAATAGCCACTAATAACATAAAGTACCTTGGGGGTGACTCTAACCAAGCAAGTGAAAGACCTGTTTGAAAAAAACTTCAAATCTCTGAAGAAAGAAATTGAAGAAGATATCAGAAGATGGAAAGACCTCCCATGCTCATGGATTGGTAGGATTACCAGTGAAAATGGCCATTCTGCCAAAAGCAATCTACAGATGCGATGCAATTCCCATCAAAATACCAACACAATTCTTCACAGACCTTGAAAGGAAAATTCTCACCTTCATATGAAGAAACAAAAAACCCAGAATTTCCAAAAAGATCCTGTACAAGAACAGATCATCTGGAAGTATCTCTATCCCTGACCTCAAGCTGTACTACGGAGCAATAGTAATAAAAACTGCATGGTATTGGCATAGAAACACAATAGTGGATCAATGGAACCGAATAGAAGACCCAGAAATGAACCCACACACCTATGGAAACTTGATTTTTGACAAGGAAGCCAAAACCATTCAATGGAAAAAAGATAGCATCTTCAACAAATGGTGCTGGTCCAACTGGATTTCTATATGCAGGAAAATGAAAATAGATTCATATTTATCACCCTGCACAAAACTAAAGTCCAAATGGATCAAAGAGCTCAACATAAAACCAGACATACTAAACTGGATAGAAGAAAAAGTGGGGAAGACCCTAGAACTCACTGGTACAGGAGACTACTTCCTGAACAGAACACCAACAGCACAGGCTCTAAGATCCACAATCAATAAATGGGACCTCATGAAACTGAAAGGCTTCTGTAAAGCAAAAGAAACTATCATCAAAACAAAACGACAGCCTACAGACTGGGAAAGGATCTTTACCAATCCTACATCTGACAGATGGCTAATATCCAGTATATATAAAGAACTCAAGAAGTTAAAAAGCAACAAACCAAGTAATCCAATTAAAAAATGGGGTATGGAGCTAAAAAGAGAACTCAGTGTAGAGGATTGTAGAATGGCTAAAAAACACTTAAAAGAAAGGTTCAACATCTTTAGCCATCAGGGAGATGCAAATCAAAATGACCCTGAAATTTCACATTACAACTGTCAGAATGGCTAAGATCAAAAACTCAAGTGACAACACATGATAGAGAGGTTGTGAAGAAAGGGGAACCCTCCTCCATCGCTGGTGGGAGTGCAAACTTGTACAACCACTCTGGATATCAATTGAGCGCTTTCTTAGACAATTAGGAATAGTGATTCCTCAAGACCCAGCTATACCACTCTTAGGCATCTATCCAAAAGATGCTCAAGTACACAACAAGGACATTTGCTCAACAATGTTCATAGCAACTTTATTCGCAATAGCATGAACCTGGAAACACCCAGATGTCCCTCAGTCAAAGAATGGATACAGAAATTATGGTACTTTTACACAGTGGAATACTACTCAGCAAATAAAAAGGAGGAAATCATGAAATTCATAGGCAAATGGTGGGACCTGAATAAGATCATCCTGAGTGAGATATCCCAAAAGCAGAAAGAAATACTTGGTATATACTCACTTATATAGAACTATAGGGTAGGATGGACATGTGTAAATCTATACGCCTAAGAAAGATAAGCATGAAGGAGGACCCAGAGTGGGATGTTCATTCATCAGTTAGATGGACAAAGGGGATGGACATTGAATGTAAGAGAAAACAAACCAACAGGACAGGAGCCTACTACAGAGGGCCTCTGAAAGACTCTAACAATGTATCAGAGCAGATATTAAGACTCACAACCAAGCCATCGCCAGAGTGCAGGGAATCATATTATAAAAAGGGGGAGTTAGTAAGACTTGGTGAGGACAAGAGCTCCACAAAGACCAAATAGATCAGGCCACAAGGGTCTTCTATGAGACTGTTTCTCCAACCAAGGGCCAAGTATGGATACAAACTATAACCCCTGCTGGGATGTGGCCCATGGTAGCTCAGTACCCAACTGGGTACCCTAGTAAGGGGAACAGGGACTATTTCTGTCATGAACTCAATGTCTGGCTTGTCAACTACGCCCCCCACAACCCTGAGGGAGGAGCAGCCTAACTGGATCCCAGAAGAGGACATTGCAGTCAGTCCTGAAGAGAGATGATAAGCTAGGGTCAGATGGTAGTAGGGGAGGTCCTTCCCTATCAGTTGACTTGGAGTGGGAAGGGAGAAGATGAGGGAGGGATGGGGAGAGTGAGAGGGAATGAGGGAGGGGGCTATGGCTGGGACACAAAGTATATAACCTGTGATTAATATAAAAATAAATAAATTACTTAAAAGAGTTATGAATAACTGAAGAATTGAGTAGAGGGCTTAATCCAAAAAGCACATGGCTTACATGAAGTCTCAAGTTTGATCTTCAGAATCAGGTGTTTTATTTTATTTTATTTTATTTTATTTTATTTTATTTTATTTTATTTTTAATTAAAATTTTATTTTTATATTAATTACAATTTATTTACTTTGCGTTCCAGCTGTAGCCCCCTCCCTCACTCCCTCCTAATGTCAGCCTCCCTCCCTCATCTCCTCCCTGCCCCTCTCTAAGTCAACTAATAGGAAGAGGTCCTCCTCCCCTTCCATCTGACCCTAGCTTATCAGGTGTCATCAGGACTGGCTGCAATGTCCTCCTCTGTGGCTTAGCAAGGCTGCTCCTCTCTAGGGGTGGGGGATGGGGGAGGGAGGTCAAAGAGCCAGCCACTGAGTTCATGTCAGAGACAGTCCCTGTTCCCCTTACTAGGATGCCCACTTGGATACTGAGCTGCCATGGGTGAAACAACCCAGATGTCCCTCAAATGTGGAATGAATACAGAAATTGTGGTACATAACACAATGGAATACTACTCAGCAATTAAAAATAAGGAAATCATGAAATTTTCAGGCAAATTGTGGGATCTAGACAAGATCATCCTGAGTGAGATATACCAAAAGTAGAAAGACATACATGGTATATACTCCCTTATAAGTGGATTCTAGACCTAAAAAGATTGGATAAACATATTTGTGTTTTTTCAAAAAATCTAGATTCCCAGTTCAGTCTTTGTGAACTCTCATGGGCCTACGTTAGTTGACTCTCTAGGTCTTTCTCTGGAGTTCTTGACTCCTTGGGCCACCTTAATTGTTCCCCCAACTCCTCCATAAAACTCCCCCAGCTCTGTCCAAAGTATGGCTCCATATCTCTGCATCTGTTTCTATCAACTGCTTGTTGAAATCTCCCAGAGGAGTTATGCTAGGCTCCCGTCTACAAACATAGCAGAGTACCATTAATAGTGTCAGGGAACGGTTGTTTCCCATGACATGGATCTCAAGTAGGGCCAGTCTTTGGTTGACCATTGTCTCAATCCTTGCTCTATTTTTGTCCCCTCACATCTTGTAGGCAGGAGAAATTTTTGTGGGTGAAAGTTTTGTGTGTGGGGGGGGGGGTTGGTTTCTCCATTACTCTGGAAATCCTGTCTGGCTACAGAAGGTGGCCACTTAAGTCTCCATATATCCTGCTGTCGTGACCCATGCACACTTGTTGGGGCTTCCCTTATCCCAGGTCTCTGGCAAATCCCAGGAATGGCCCCTAACTTCAGCTTTGTTCTCTACCTTGCCAGTGACACCACCCCCTGCTCCAGTCACCCTACTTGTAATCCTCACCCCTGCTCCCCTCTTCATCTCCTCTCCTACCCAGTTCCCTCCCTCCACCCACCTCCAATGCTTATTTTAGTTCCCTTTCTGAGTGAGATTCAAGCATTTTAGTGTGGATCTCCCAGCAACTGGAGCAGGGTGCGGGTGAGAAAGACAAACAAACAAACACACACGCACACACACACACACACACACACACACACACACAGGACAATGGCTAAAGAACAACATATCAGACTATCCTCTGGCTTTTACATGCACCACACACAGAAACTGACACACACATGGATTGACACCTCATGGAAACCAAAGCCCTCCCAGTTGGTGAAGAACATATGCAAACTAAATGGAATCTCCGCACATTGTTTGCAGATGAGTGCCATAGAACAGTGTAAAATGGAAGTCCAGATACAGAAGACAATAGAGGAGACAGTCACATTTATATGACAAAATTACATTAAGACAAAATTACTATACAGTGTAGTCAGTTCAGTACTTAGTTACAAGTGGAGAACAGATGTAGAAAATAATTAACCATCTAATTTGTGAATATCTTCCGTATTTTTGTGAATGGCGGTTACATAAATGTGCGCATCTGAAAATTCCATTGAGCTTCATACTTAATGTTTCAGGACATTTTCAGATGTATGATATACCTCAATAAACCACATACACACAGGGAGAGACACATACACATACCTATTACATTCCAGAAAGCCACCTTTATTATCATAAGTGGCTTTATCATCATCTATGCATTATTAGTTATCAACTGGAGATATTATTGCTATCTTCTATGTAATTTTTATGTGATTAATCTTTTGTATATAAATAGACTGATAAGCAACCTAAATGCAAAGAAAATATAGGATCTGGAGCACTTCCTATAGGCTGTGTATATAGTGATGAATACATCCCCACCTTTTTCTTTTTCATTGTCTATTCTATTTAGGAATGATATTCCCTTAATCCGTTTTCACAGGTAAGATAGCTGGTCAGTGGAGGAATGATATTCTTCTTAATGCAGTTCTTTTCACTAATTCCACATGAGGACACATGAGTCCTGTATGATAATAGCATGCTGTAGGGCCCATCTTCCACTTATGCCATGTGACGATAACTTTTCTATACTATGTTTAAACTCCTAAAGCCAGGATCTCCATTTTGTTTTTATAGTCTGATTATCTTTGAACAGTGAATCCAATCTACTGGATCCTGTAACAGTGATGTGGATGATGGAACATCCCAAAGCAGGGAAATGGCCAGCATCTAGAGGAACATTTCAAATATATTGTTGATGACCAAAATCAAAGACACAAATTTTCAAATGTAAATGAAAACAAAATACTAAAAATATAAATTAAAAGCAAAATTACATTCCAAGCACGTGTCAAGGACATTATCAACTACAAGAGCAGCAAACTGTGTCGGGATAAGAATGCAGTTAGATGTGGGACAAATAGAAACCCCCACTCCCAAAATTATTTCAACATAATTCAAAGAAGTGTGTGGGTCCTCAAGAAACCAGTATAAGACAAATGGAGGAAAGAAGATGAAAGGACTGTGTTTCTATGTGGGTGATTTTAAAACCTAGTGTTTGTATTTCTTTGAGTGAAAACTTTTTCTTTAATTTTCTAATTTACTTCTTCCCTGCAAGCACTCTTATTTAAAAATATTCGCCATATCTGTCTATTTCTTCATCACAGCTCAAAAAAAAAATCACCTCTCATTTTCTTCCAGTTTTTTTTTTTTTTTTTTTTTTTTTTGCATTATGACCAGTTTTAGCTGAAAGAATGGGATAGACAAGCTTTGCCTCTGGCTACCTCCCACCTCTTCCTTTATCTTACTTCCTGCAGATGTTCACACAGCACCCACCCTTCTGGTCCCCTCTTTGGTGACAACTACTGATAACAGTTCTGTTAGGGGCTATCACTCCAGGGGGATTTGCATTTTAATAGGTTTCTCTCCCACCTAGAAGCCTCAGCACTGGATCACCAGTGATTGGCCAGATAGTATTTTGTCTGCCTAGACTTTGAAAGACAAGCAATAACTGCAAAACAAACAAACAAAGCAGGAAATCAAAAATAACGAGGCTGCTTTTAAAAACAAAACTACATTTCAAAAGTTTCCAAATTATTTTGAAAAGAAATCAGGATTGGAAACAGTAGGTTTCCAGATGCACTAAAATTTTGAGAAATTAGTATTCCTAAATGCAATGATAGATTATAATAATCAGGTGAAGTGTGCAGAGGCTGCCTGTTCTGGGTTATGAATCTGGGTCTGCAGCAATCCCCATACTCCTGTGATATCCCTGACACAGAGGCATGGTCATTCCCTCTTTTTTAGGGATGAGATTTGGTTTCAATGAATACAGAATTACTTCCATGTTCAGATATTGACAAAAGCAAGGAAACAGCAAAGAACACTAAGACTTTCTTTGGGGACATTGAATATGCTCTGTTCATTTCTACACTTGGCCTAGTGTGCTGCTTAGCCTTTTTGTTTTTCTTTTTTTCTTGTAGCTTGACACAAACTAGAGTCATTTCAGAAGAAGGAATTTCTATTGAAAAAAAAAATGCCTCCAGAAGATTGGTTTGTTGGCACATCCGAGGGAGATGGAATGTTCCCTTTCCTCTTCAAGTTGATTTGGTCATGATGTTTATGGCAGCAATAGAAAGCAAACTATGATACCTATCATACAGAGCCCAGGGGTGTATAGCCCAGTGTTAGCATCGCACAGCAAGCTTTAAGGGAAAATGGCTCATTTTAGCAAGCATTCATTCTCTTAACTCTGGGTCCTTATATATTTACTGAGTATCTCCCATTCCTCAATCACTGTAATAAGCACCAGGCATGGTCACATTGACGATATGACGGTCTTCACAGTGATGATGAAGATGAGATTAATAACAAATATTGAGGAAGAGTAAGATTTTGTTTCATGAACACTTTCAGTTAATCTATCCAATAGCCTTATACAATGGATTCTAATGCTATCTTCATTTCACAGATAAGGAAATAGGAGTTAAGAGAAGTTAAATAGTTCAGAGAAGTGAAATAATTTGCCAAAATCTTTTAAGTGTAAAATGAGTGTGTGATGAAACCAGCAACCTCCCCAACCCCAGAACTTCACCATGCTGTATCACATTCTCCAGGTCACAATACACAGTGGGACTGTGCCCCTGGCTTTGTATGGCTTCCTTTTCAAGATCCCCTGAGAAGACTACCTTGCCAAAGTTCCTACCTTGCCATGCTTTAAAATTCTGCTTGTACTCTGAGTTTCTCCTATATTTGTTTAAAGTTTTAATCTGATTCATTTACAAAATTCCTCGTTTTCCTATATTTTAATTAATTTCTCTTCAGATCAGTCATTGCTGCATGACTCCTAACTCAGCCTGACTGTAGAAACCCCAGTAAGCAAATATAAACAAACAAACAGGAAGAACCCCCACTAATCCTCCCTGACAGCCCCTGTGTTTTACCTAATGAGCCCTAATGTGTTAGGATAAACATCCATTCCAAACTATTTGGTCAGAATTTAGAGAATTGATGTTTTTAGGCATTTGGATCATTCTCTTTACTTCAGTCAGTTCAGGTCTAAATAAGCTCCAAACAGAAACCACAGGACCTTGTCATTTTGCTTTATTAAAAAACAAAACAAAAAAAAAAACACCAGCGGGACAGATTCTTCTGGAAAGTTCTGTGAATAGAGAGTTTATAGGAAAAACCAGACCACCTCACTTTCTGGAAATAGAGGGTCAAGTACCTTTTGTTTCTGGTTAACTCATCACAGAAACCTAAGAAAATCTGTAGAGTCTACAATCGCCTTTAATTCAAATTCAAGTTTCTTTAATGAAAAGTAAGAAAGCAGGTTGAGCAGGTCACAAAGAGCAAGAGAGTAAGCAGTACTCCTCCATGGTCTCTGCTTGTTCTTGGCTTCTCCTGATGATGGACTGAAAAACCTAAGTTCAAGTGAACCTATTTTGTGAGAATGGAAAACAAAATCAAAGTTTCCATCTTCTCCTTCTAGGGCCTGACTGCCTATTGGCAGACTCTGACTTCTCTTGTTAAATCTTATCGCTGGGAGGTAGCTACAGCTTCCATTTTTCTTTTGCCCTTCCTCTATCCTCTGAAGCCGTTCATGAAAATATGTTGTGACTCTCCAGCAGTCATTGTCCTATTACTGAGGGAATTACATTGGTATTCTACCTGGAAAAGCACAACCTGCTATTACTCACCCATCAAGAGATATGAAGATAACCATAAAAGAGAAAGGAAGAAGAGATATCCCTCATGCTCTTGTAGCTTTCTTCCTCAGTCACTGCATTTGGGTAGTCACATGTTTAAAAACAAAACAAAACAAACAGCTCCTAAAAGCTCTAAGAAGTTGCCGTTTTTGAGTAATTTCAAGGAGAAATACAGTGGCACGTGGGCCAGTTATTTTCCCATACTGAATCTGACTCAGAAACACCTAGCTTCCTGTAAGTCTCTACCTCCACCACCCTTATAAAGGAAGGCTAAACATCTTTGTGTGTATGTGTGTGTGTGTGTGTATTGTATGTGACATGTCACTAAGCACATTCTGCATGTAGTTCAGGCCCATTCTTTTGGCATTTTATCACCATCCTCACTGCCCCCATATACTATTATAAAGCCTGGACTGGCTCTTGAGATTTTCCTTAACATTTACACTAACTCATGTATTCATCTGAAGCAATGTGCTGACTATTCAGCCTCAGTTCTCCATGACGGGTCTATACTAGTTAACAGAGTTCTTGCTGTCATAGGACTCATGGGCTAGAAATTAGCACATTATCAAAACAACATAACATGTGTTCTCTTGAATGTAGAATCTAGACTAAAGAAAAAAATAAGATCTGACTATAATGTGAGACTGTTCAGTAGCAGGAAGTACAGCAAACACAGGGCGGGGGGGGGAGGGCAGAGGGTGGCAGAGTGAACGTGAATGTAAATGTAATACATGGTATGCATATGTGAAGTCATAATGATTCCATTAGTTTAGATGACAAATAAAAATTAAGTTATTGAAAACAAGTATGAGTAGTTTAAGTAATAATAAATGTTACTGTGAAAAAAATTCATGAGGTTAAGATAAGACTGAATAATTGCTTTGAACTAACTAGCCAGAAATCTCAGAAACACACCAAAGCTTTCCATTCTCAAAGTCAGTTTTCTTTAAGGGTGACTTGTGTTCTCACAACAAGGAATTAGAAAACCAGTTCCTTCTACTACATTCTCACAATTATTGGTCGTTTTCTATATTCAGCAATTACAAACCTCTACAAAGCCCACTTACTTAAGATTTTTTTTTAATTTTTATATACTTACATGGCATTTTCACTTTAGTTCTCTGCATGTATCTTCATTCCTTAGATCACAAATTCCTAGTTTCCTGTCTTTCTTACTCCTCTTGGTTGGATATAGAATTGATAGGATCAAGTGAATGCTACTGTACAGAATCATATCCTACGTTGTTTTCTTTGCCAGTAACCTCCACTTTCCCCCAGGCATCCACGGTTCAGCCAAACTTGTTTATCTCAAGTACTCTATGTTGGTTTCTCTGAACTTCTAACCTTGCTTTATAGGCTCCCACCATTCAACCTCATAAGAACTTTTACTTTTTCTTTCATTCATATCTACACTCATTCATTTTCCAGCCTAACTCCAGCATTCTCCCTAACTCAGATACCTGCTCTGTGGAGTAGACCTTACTTCAGTTCCCCATCCTACTTTATAACTTCAGTGAGTTATGGAAAAGGCAGATCACCTTAGTATCCCTTTTATTTTTATTAATCCAAGACAACATTTCAAGACACACGAAAAAAGATTGAAACTCCTTCTACACAGAGGAAGCTTACCAAATTTTATAGCTACTGCTCTTATTCACATTGAACCTACACTGTTCCTGTGGACCGTCAATGTCTTAAAATACTTGATGATGACTATCATTGGGGTGTAGGCTGTTCTGTTTTTTCTTCCTCTATTTGTCATATTATTGAATTTGACAGCACTATTCCCATAACTATTTATGGCTTCTTCACAGTGATGTTATTGAGACTCACAAATGCTTTTTCTTAAATCTTTTCTTCATTGCTAATTGACGGTCTGCTCCACTTACTAGAGCCCTGTTTTTTTTTCTTTTATTAACCACAGAAATCCCTAAATGCCCTCAATCAGTCTCAAGAAATGATCTAATTTCCCATTTTACTAATGTACCAGGATGCTAAGCTGAACTCTTCCTGTTATCTTGTGTTTTATGTATAGGTCCTTGGCTGAGAACAACACAATAGCTGCCAACCCTCTTCCATTCTAAAAAGAGATGCCGCACTAACTACACAGAACTCTCAAAGGAGATAACAGTTATACAGCATGGGCCTACCTCTGTCTTTTGAATATATGAGCTAGAGAATTAAGAGCTACAAGAAAGACTAAGTTCGGGAAAATATTCAATATCTAATGTATCATATCTTAGCTTTTCACTTTATGCCAAGTGACACTTTTCAAAAGATCCCGCCAAAGCCACTGATCAATTTATCTATTATGAATTGAGGCTTGGTTCTAATCCAAAACACTATAAGAAAGTAAAAACGAAAAGACCCCCAAAAGAAGCATATATATATATATATATATATATATATATATATATATATGTATATGTGTGTGTGTGTGTGTGTGTGTGTGTGCATACTTTGTGTTAAGAATGAAAGGGCTGGTGTATATTTCTTGTAGGGAAATGTCTGAAGTCAAAACCTGATAGTTTGATAGTTGGAGTTGCCCACTCTATAGGCCAGAGGAAGAGAGGCTGATTTGGAAGGAAATGCTCTCCATCAAGTACTGGAAAACATTAGCATTCCCTACAGAATTACATGGGCTATGACTCCTAAAGCACAGTGTGATCTTATGAATTTCTTAAGAACTGCATAGCAGCATGAAGTGACCCAGAACAGCATGGACATAGACGATCAGAGGATAAGAGTAGAATTGGGAGCAGACAACCAGGCTGGAACTCTTTCTCATATCACATATACTTCAATTCTGAAAAATCATAAGGATCTGTAATTTAGATCTCTTTCGTGGGTAAGGACAATGGATAACAGCTGCTTTGGTCATATCAGCTTGTACCAACCAGGCAATTGTCTTCTTCATGTACTCCCTAATTAATGATCTTTTGGAGGAAAAACGTACAAAAGGATAAAAGCAAAAAGAAGAGGAAGCAAACTGAATTCCCATAAGTCCGAGATAAGTCCAAGTTGAAAACAACAGAAAGGGCTCTTTTGAAGGTGTATATTAGCTGATAGTGTTCAATTAGTACCATAGGCTGATCTCTGATATTAAAGGGCTAAAAAACAAAAACAAAAACTTCGATACCTTCAAGAATTTCCTGCTATGCACAGTTGTTCCAGGCACCCAGTTAAAAGAATAAAAGAACCAGGTTGGTATCTGGCATCACTCTGCAAGTACCCTTCAGCAAACTGGTAGTATCAATAACTGTGTGTGGACTTGTCCTGAACTCTGTCTCACTCATCTTAAAATTTTCTACCTATTCACTTGCTCTTTCCTTATTATTTTCCAACTCATAAAAAATTCCCTTCTCTAGCAAATTCACTTTCACCAGTGTCTTCTTCTTTGTCAAAATGAATCTACTGATTGATGCCTTCCTTTTGAACTTGGTACGGTTTTGTTCTGTGACACTGCACTTCTTTTATTAATAATTGTGACTATTTCTTACTCTCCTTTGCTGTTTTACTTTTTATTTTATATTCCTTTTGTTTGTTTTTTTAATTTTCTCTATACTCAGTTTCTGTATAGATTTCTTTATCTCTGTGTACGGTTTTATAAATTACTAATATTATAATTTCCATATCTCAGTCTCTGCCTTAATATTTTGCCCAAGTCTAAGATATAAGGATTACAACAGTCTGTAAGCCAAGAGCTTATGGTTTTATTATTTTTTCTTTAAGACTTATTTTATGTGAATATATGTTTTACCTAAAAAGTTAAGAAAGGGGTGTAGCAGAAAACCTGGAACTGAAGTAAAAAAAAATGTTGTGAGTCCTTATTTATATTCTGGGAACCAAACCTTGGTCCTCTGGAAGAGCAGCAAATACTCTTAACCACTGAGCAAGATATCCAGCCTTGACATATCCTTGTTTTTATTTCCAAGGTATGTTGTTCCAACTTTGTATTTCTTTAATAAAATCCTATCCATCTTTTTATGAGTTATTCAAATGTTACCAGGGTTGTGAATTCTGTTCCTCTTAGAGCAAGGAACATTCTTCCTTGCAATGTACAAAACAATAGAGTTTGTCTGACCCACCTTCTCTATGTTCTAGGATTTCTATGAGTGACTAAATGTCCTAATTGTTTATTCCTAATCCAAAGAAGCATGTAACAAATCTTTCTACAGATGGACTTGACCACCACTAAATTACACTGAAAGGAAACTTGTGTATAGAAAAACATGAAATGACACTTTAAATATAGTTTGTTCATATTGGATTCAGCTAGAAAACCAGAGAAAGCAGGTACAGTCTCTGTGGTGTGTGTGTGTGTGTGTGTGTGTGTGTGTGTGTGTGATGATATATCCTAAATATAATGTCACCTGTTCTCTTGCTCATTTTTTATTTGTTGAAATGACTTAAAATTCCTTCTGGAGTAGGGAATTTTACTCACTGCAGAAACAAAGTTGAATGGAAAAAAAATGCATCTTCAAGTCCAGATATCTTTAGTAAGGCAATTCTTAACCAAAGCAATGATGGAATGAGAATGAGCCATGCCTGAAATATACAAAAACTCATAGCCATCATTTACATACACATACTTATGCCCATATTTGGTCTCTGATAGTACCATCCCCCTTAATGGGTTTGAATTGCTATCACAAAATGGAAATGTTGATGGGCATCAGCCTGGCCTTAACAAGTGACTTGCTGTAAGAACTATCTTTTGTATTGCAAAATGAGCATCATGGTCAGCTGCGTATCCCCTCCCGAGTTCTGATGCCTGATTCTTGATTGCTTCCATGACAACCGTGTCATTTCACTGCCAGAATATCTTATAAACAGTTAAGATGGATGGAAATATATGCATGCTCTTCTGAAATTAATTGTGAAGAAATGAAACAGAGAAAACTGAAGTTTTTCACTTGCTGAGCACAATTGTAAGCAGATAAAAAGACTTTTGTAACTAGGATCTTCACTATGTGGATCAATATTTTATGTGCTGCTTATCCTAGCTCACAGGTTGACCAATAATCATTTTCTAGTTGTTTCAGAAAAAGATTTCATGCCACCTGTATTAGGATGTGAATTTTCTAACTGTCTTAAAGTTCCTGTGCTTCAACTGAGTTCTTGTTATGTGAAAGACACTGGTATTAACTTTCAAGTGTGTGATCACTTGCATTCTTTAAACATTGTTTTTCTAACATATTTAGTATGTCTGGTTTTATGTTGAGGCCTTTGATCCAGTTGTTCTTTACTTCTGTGCAAGGTGATAAACATGGGTCTATTTGCATTTTTCTACCTGTAGATATTCAGTTAGTTACACCAGCACCATTTGTTGAAAATGCTATCTTATTCCCATTGTATGGTTTTCACTCCTTTGTCAAAAATCAAGTGTCTGCAATGTGTAGGTTTATTTCTGGGTCTTCGATTCCATTGATTACCAGTCTGTTTCTATGCCAGCACCAAACATTATTTTTAAGATGAGGAAGCTGAGATGCCAAACAATTATTAAGTAAGTACTTTCCATTTAGCTGGGAAAGGAGTCTCTTCATGATGCCCGATATGGAATTCGCTACATTCAGACTGTTTATTGCTCTGAATTCATTACCTTTTCCTGTAGTTGTGTCTTTTCTTTATAACTTTTTTAGCTTTTCTATTGATGGCTGAGTTTATTTTCTCACCCCATTAGTTCTGAGATGGCCATCTGCAGGTTGTGGCAGTGGAAAGCAGAGAAAGTGGCATTCTGCTCAGAGTGTAGACTTTAAGAGGCATCAGAGGCTTTTACAAGTCCCTCTCGCACATCCCTATCTCCAGAAAAATGACACACTTTGGCTCCCACACTAGATCAGCAAAGATCAGCCAACACAAGTTACATTTGGAGCAGATCCTGACTGAAACTCCTGCTTTTCACCAAGCCCAGTAGGGAGCACAGTGAAACAGGACCTGCTTAGTCAACACAGAGAAGCAAGCAAGAGGAAATTACAGTGTGGGCTGCTGACTTCCAGAGTGGTTTGCTATGCAGCAACTACCGTGGCAAGAGCCAAATGGTTTACTTATGGTAACTGTTAGTGCTCATCTCCAATTTCTCTCAACAGATCATATATTCTCCACTCATTCTGAGGCTTTGGAAGTCTCTTTAAGCTCCAGCCATAATGCACACACTGTAGAAATGTGTGCTCACACACAGATATTTTCTCGTTCTTGAAGTGGATTTGTAAGTGGGCTCGTTACGTTTGTAATAAAATTACACGAATTTCACATAATCAAAAATTCTGAATCATAAAATGATTTACACCATGTTTTATATTCCTAATGATTGTCTCTGAAGGATCCCACTTAAGAGGGCTATTTTCCAAAAAAGAGAACCCTTGAAACCATCTTGGAGCGATAGAATGAACCGTTTGTGGTAGTGTACTTCCAGTTTTCTTACTTACTAGAAATGCATTGTCTGAGCTCAAGCTTCCCTTAGGTAAAGTAAGGTTGGTTGTGTTGTTCTTTGCAGCATTTCAGGGGGAATACTGGGATAATATGTAGAAAAATATCTATCTTGAACTTAAAACAATTACTAAGGTTCTACTCTATGTAATAAGTGTATTTTTAAATTCTAACTTAGTACAACATAATACTTGGAGCAATGTTAGTTAACACTAACATTGTTAGTTGACATATATATATATATATATATATATATTTAAAATACAAAACAATATAAGGATTTTTTTCCAAATATGCATCTACATCCTCCAATACTCACTCATTACTTCAAGATGTTGCATGTAATTTCTGCCTCTGGAGAGTAGGCAAGACTAAATGATACAAAACAGGGCAGACATTCTAGGGTGTTACTTCAGTTTCACAAGAGAAATCTGTAGCCTGAGCTTGCGTGCTCCTCCTTACTCTCACATATTAGATTTCACCTTCTGTTCCTTTTGCTAGTAATGGAAATCAAGAAAAAAGAAAGCACCTGTAATCAAGTTCCCATGCTAAGTATCAGCATGAACTTTGAGCTGGATCTTTCCACCCTACTCAAAAGTTAGGTTCAGTGGACATTGAACTCTGCCTAATAGTTTCTAAGAATTTTCTTCAGAATATTGCTTGGCTTTTTCTTATAATAAAGGGAGAAGAAATACAGAGACTTGAATTTAAAGGATGGTTGTGAAAATTGTCAGAACTCCTAGATGATACATAGTACCACAAAATAAACAGCATTCATAGGAGGGTGCTGCCATGAAATATAGTCTAAAGATGATATCAAAGGTGACTTCTAAATGGTTTCATCAAAATTCCAAAGACATTTTGTGGAGGCCTTAAAATTTTCAGTTGAGATGAAAGGCTTATTGCAGGTATCACTATGAATCATATGGAACCTTGAAATCTAGCCGCCCATTGTTAGGAATGTTCAGGGCATTGGCCCTTAGTATCATCAGGGGAGTTCTGAAGTAGAGGATGGTTTATTTTAAGCAAATCAAGGATATAGTTTTTGTCTAGTAGAATACCACCTAACAATTCTCAGAAGGCCACATTTTAAATTTATTTTTTAAGCAATTATGCATGTGGTGACTTTGTGAGCATAAAACCAAAAGAGAAGAAATAATGTAAAACAAAAAGAGACCTTTGAACCTCAAAAATTCTACTGGTAGAAAACAGGCTGGGCAAAAAAATCCTGCTCTGATATAACTGTATTCTTTGTGACATGTTCTTTTAAAAGGGGGAAGAGGAAGAGGAGGAATAGAGATACAGGCCATAGAGAATTTTTCTTAGTAGGAGAACTACTCAGTGAGCATACTTCATTGCCTAGCTGGATTTCACAATGGCTATGAAATATTACCTGGAGAGGACAGAAGCTCCACAAGGAGAGCAACAGAACCAAAAATATCTGTGCACAGGGGTCTTTTCTGAGACTGATCCTCCAACCAAGGACCATTCATGGAAATAACCTAGAACCCCCTGCGTAGATGTATCCCATGGCACCTCAGTATTCAAGTGTGGAACCTAGTAAGGGGAACACGAACTGTCTCTGACCTGAACTCAGTGGTTAGCTCTTTGAGCACCGCCTCCGGATGGGGAAGCAGCTTTGCCAAGCCACAGAGGGGGACAATGTGGCCAGTTCTGATGAGACCAGATAAGCTAGGGTCAGATGGAATGGGAGGAGGACCTCCCCTATCCGTGGACTTGGAGAGGGGCATGGGAGGAGATGAGAAAGGAAGTGTGGGATTGGGAGGGGCTACAGCTGGGATACAAAGGGAATAAACTGCAATTAATATTAAATTTTTAATTTAAAAATTTATGTACCTATCAACAATGCCCAGTTTGGGAATTTTGAGCTATCACATACCTTGCCAGTGTGTGTATGTGTGTGTGTGTATGCTTGTATGTCTGTATCTGTGTGCATGTGTATGTTTGTGTGTGTGTGTTTATGTGTAGGGTGCATTGCAGACAGATAACATGTCACTTTATTTTCAGAGAAATTCCAGAAGCAACACTTAAGTGCTGGGGTCTAAATAAAGACTGTTACCCACACTGGAACTCCGCTGGGATAATGAGATTCTAAATGTTGAGGTGAGAGTACAAATGTGGCTCTGGCTGACTTGGGAAGGGTATGTGTTCTGATGTTACATGATGAGAATCTTGGACCTTAGGAACACTAGGTGGCTGCACAGATGTGTCTATAAGTTCTAGGAAGCTTATCTCTTCAAGTGCAAGAGCTTACTTCTCCTCTGGGGTCTGGATTTATTTTGCTCTTTGGATGTTGGCTATGGTCTTCTAAGTAAAACAGGCAAGAGTGATTATTGTCACTTTGGAAATTAGTATGCAAAAATTTGGAGGCTCTTATTGGACACTTTTCTTGTTATGTCATTCTTTGTCCACAGGGGACTCACTCTTCAGAGAGCCAGATGCATAGGGAAACAACATGATGAGAACTATTGACTTCAGCAAGCAGGAAAGGTTGGCTTTGGAGCAGCCACAGCTGTGAGCTTGGAAGCAGAACCTTTCCTCAATGGAAACCCTAGGTGAAGAGCTGTGGTTGATGCATAAATGGAACCTCATGAGTCTTGAGCTAGATTCACCTAGTTACACTGTTCCACGGTGCTAACCACTAGAATTGGATAAAACAATAAATGTTTACAGTAGCATGTCTTAGTTTCCATTCCATTGCTGCAAACAGATAACGTGACCAAGGCAACTCTTATAAAAGAAGCCTTTTAAATGGGGGTTGCTTACAGTTTTGGAGGGTTAGTCCATTATCATCATGGCAGAAAGCATGGCACTGGAACATTAGCAGAGAGTTTCCCATCCTGATCTTCAGGCAACAGGCAAGAGTGGAAATGCACAGGTAAGGTGTCAACTTTTAAAACTGCAAAGCCCCTCCCCACTGATAACCTTCTCCAACAAGACCACAACTACTCCAACATGGCCACACTTTCTAATCCATTCCAAACAAATCAACCAACTGGGAACCAAGAATTCAAGCATTAGAGTGTATGGAGGGTTGTTCTCCTTCAGAGTACCAGAGTATACTGCTAAATTGTGTATAGATAGCTCTATGTCAACTGATGACAAGAATAAGAAAAAACCCTAAAATTTCTCAATAGATGAATCTATTATCCCAATTTTACAGGTAAAAGGTCTGAAGAATCAAATGTTGTAAAAGATTTTATAAAACCATATGTCTAATAAGTGGCAGAATAAAGAGTAGAATTCACATTTACACGATTTTTTTTTTTTGGCAGGGAGGCTTTATACAAATCAAAATCAAAATATATTATAGCGGGTTAAAGCAGGAAGTCCAATAATGACATACAGTATAACCATCTGCTCTAGGAGTAGCAGAGGTGTTGGGCAGAAGAGTAATGTGCAAAGATGCTTAAATCTATACACCACAGGGGCCAGGACATCTGGTAAAGAAGAGGTGAGCCACTGCCTCGTCATTCCAGCTCTCCCAATTATGTTAATTGTAACAGAACTTGGCTTCCTGGCAATGCAGAGCTAGTGAGGCATTTGACATGCTGTAGAATTTAAGTTCAAAAGTAAAATTGTTTAATGAATGCACACCCTACTCCTTATTCATTATGCAAAGTCGGGTTGTAGAGTTTTTCAATATGTACTCTAATTCCCTTTAAGAAACGTGATTCCACATTCTTCATATTAGTGCAAAGGGGGCACAAAAAAGATATTTTGCTGGAAGAGGCTCTGGGTCAGTTAGAAAGTCTCTATTTTTTTTTTATTTTAAAGACATTATAATCCCCTTCTCTTTGCCATTGTGTTTTTATTATGTTGAAGGTTGATAGCTATAAAACACAGCACCTCCCCTTCAACTTTTCCATATAACTTGATTAGACAGCAATAATCTCTTATGCTTTCATGCACAAATTTAGGAGTGACCCAGAACAAACGAGTTTCCTTCATCACCATAGCAACCAGGACTATGGAAAAATGCCACTCACTAGGCTATGCAAGTCAGAATTCATTCCTTTGATGTTAATTAACAAATAGCTTTCAGAAAATCAATTGAGGCCCCTTCTACCCTTTCAATGTTTGTGATATGTTTTCTAGTATTCCCTAAAGTGATGTGTTGGAGGGACAGATAGTGAAGACTAAAAACAGTCGAGTTACACCTTTTCCAGGTAAAACAAAGAAGAGATGTGGGAGTATGAGTTTTTAGGTGTGGGGGTGCCAACTGAGTGCATGTTTTCATGCTCTACAATTACCTTTGTTCTCAGAAATGTTGTCTGCTTACTTCCTGAGGGTAAGGATGGATAAAAAACATAAGCAAGAGGCCATGACAATAGGAAAGTTGTAGGAACCTGTATTTTAATACCCTTATTCTTCTAGTCTGTTCTTGGACTGTCGAATTAGTCAAGAACAATTTGTTGAGATCTGTATTTCTGCCTACACCTATAGCTATCTATCTAAAAGATGCTGCCTTTTGGTTATATTGGATATATACACTCAGAGATGAAACACAAACAAACACACATGGGTAGTTTCTCCACTATGTTAATAAATGTTTGAAGATGGTAATTAATCGAAGGGGCCAAGATTCTGAGTAGTGTTGAAGGTTTCAGAGATGTAAAAAGTTGCTTTTAGAAGAATCAGAGGAGGTTTATAAACTCCAAGTGAGTAAACTAATGCCAGTTGAGAAAGGGATTCTCTATGATGATACATTTAAAGGAAACTCGAAATCTCCAAGCCAATTGCAGAAAATTGATCAAAAATCAACAGACCTCCAATGCAGGGCTTTTTCTTCTCTCTGTGTGTCTTCCTGATGTTTGCTGTTGTTCTACCATGTAGATGTGGTAAGTTTTAAGAGGACCCAAGTTCCTGTGATGGCATACCTATCTTCTTCACTAGATGACAGTTTTTTCAAAGGTATATATTGCTGGTCCCCAAATTCTTTCCTCTCTATCAACTGTAACTGATGGGAGAGAAGAATTCAATAAAATAATATTTTTAATTGGTTCAATTAAGTTATTGATAAAAGGATTAAAACTGACATCTTCAAACATAGAGATTGAAAATCTCATTATTAAAACCTTTATCTATTTATAAGTAACAAAAATAATTTTTAGATAAAATGATATAAGATCAGAAAAAAATGCATGACTTTGTTCAGAATATCTTTTCAGCTCAAGATTAGACCTGAAAAACTTTATCAAATAAAATTTATTAAAAGCAATCATTTTCACATTATTTCCAACTATCAGAACCTAAGATAGCCAGTGAGGAAAGCTAATACACAAAACTAATGGAAATATAGCTGATCTAAATGAAGGACCGAACACGTCTTCTCAAGCTCCATCTGTCCATTCTCACCTTTCTCTTGCCAGAGAGTTTAGCATCTTGGGAGGATATTTAGGCTCCCAATACTGCATCAGGCTATGGTCCACTAGACAAGGTAATTAGCCACTTTGCAACTCAGTTTCCTTGGCTATATCGTGAGAAAAGAAGATTAGACCACTATATATAAATCAGACAACCTCTAAATGTCCTCAATGGCCCTGCCTCTGAGGAAAATAGAATATAAATAGCCACAGGACTTTTCCCAGCAAGCTGTAATATATGTGGGTATATATATATATATGTGTGTGTGTGTGTGTGTGTGTGTGTATGTGTGTGTGTATACACATATATATGACACATTTTTTATAATATAAGCTATAATATATCTTTGACTCTTAGCTCCTATTCTTTCTCTCAAATGGGCAAAGAGTCCTAGGCAACTGTTACATGCTGTGAAATTGATGTCCCTAGATAACAGATCCCAAGATTTGGATGGAGTCTTGCCTAGGGCAATGAAAATCGGTAAATAATTATTCCCCTGTCAAGTCATGACATTCTGGAAGCATTGTTTAACTCTACAGTTTCCTGGTTCTGCACATGGTAGGTACTAGATGATGTTTGCTGGGTGTGTGACCCACAGAACCCTATAGTAATGAACAATGGGTTATCAGTTGTAAAGTTTGGGAAATAACATGATATGCAACACAAAGAATGACACATACTAAACATAAAAAAAATGTTTGCCATTTCAGACTCTTTTCATGGGTGTTTCACACCATATTTATAACACAAAACAAACTGTATCCATTGAACCTCTCTCATTACTACAGACATTCCCAACTCCTTTAGTGACATTTACAATATCTATTAAAGGCAAAGTTGGCAGTTGATATTGGGGCCTTGGATGGCATTTGAATTTGTCTTTGAGCAGGAACCCATCCACAGATATCTAAAAGATTAAGTACAGAGGTCATTTGAGAATCAAAATAAAACCAGTTAGACAATATTTGCCAACACCACTTATCATCTGAAGGAGAAGCTGTCTTCACTGTGGCACTTAAGCCCATAATTGGAGTGTACTTGCCCTGATAGATTTGGATCTTTGTGAATTATCAGTCAAAATAAATTCCAAGGCTGTATTTTATTTTGTGAAGGGATCACATTATTTTTTTTTCTTTAAGCCTGCTAATTTCTGATTTTCTAGACCTCATGATCCTTGTCATCGTAAAAATACAATGAACATCAATAAGACATATGTAATATTAAGCCTATAGATAATAATGGGATTGCCATGTTTTATATTTCTTGGCACTGATTATCATCATGTTATCCTAAGAGTTATTCAATTATTAATTTTGAATTTAAATAACATTCTCATATGGAATGTCATCAACTTAAAAATCTTAGTCTCATTCTCAGGATCAAAACATAATCTAATTCCACCATTTTCTTTTATTTAGATAAGTATCTCACTGTGATCTATCCCTCTTGGGATCAAATACTGTGCTCACCATTCATTGGATTCCAGTGTTCATATTTATGGTAGAATGAACAGCTCTACATAATTTAATGTTGAGCTGAAAGTGCCTGTGCAAGAATGTCTTGGAGCAACTGCATCTTTCTGATCTGTGCCCGTAGAAAGCAGGAAGATGATTGTGTGGCCTCTGGCTGATAGGCCAGAGCTTTGAGAACACTGAATGTTGGAACAGAGTTATTACAAGTCCTGACATGGTATGATGGTGTCAGGAAAAACTGAAATTTAAAATTAGCATGTGCTTATGCAGACAATCAAGCAGGCTTGCCTAGCACCTATTTTTGATTAAAGGTTGGATGGCGGAATTGAAAGACTCAAGAAGAATTGTGCATGTGACTACTGTCAGGGATGCATGAAGCTCACATGAATTTCCCTCCTGTGTATTTCCAAGATCTAATAGTTCCAAAGCTGAGAAAAAAATCCAAATATAATGCCCAGCACAACTTCTTCTCTGTGATAATATATTTTGTTACAAGAGGAAACATTCCTGTTTCCAAGAGTTGACTTTAATGAAACAACACTTCTTAATTCTATATAGGAGAAAGGATTTAAAAGATTACTATTTAATTCTCCTTACTTAGTTTGGGAGGGGGCTTTTAAAAGAGATTCCTTAACTAGTAAGCTTCTATAATAGTTATTTACAAATCATTTTTCTCACTCATTTGTAAAACCAAACATTAAAATTTGCCCCGAAGAGCAGCCCCTAGTACCTGTGGTATTGTATGAATTACATGGAAATTTTTTTCAAAATAGGGTCTTTTGAGTCATGTAGAAAAGAAGAGGGGGAAAAATCCAGGTTTTGGATTTTGTTTTCCATCTTTGAAGTTCAGAACTCCTTGGTTAGCTCCTCTGAAGACAGTAACTGATTCTTCTCTCCATCATCCTTCCATATTCTAATACCTACTTATTCATCATCACCTTCTAGAAATTACAGTATTTATACTGAGAGACTCTAAGTATTGGTGACTTCTGAAACACCTGTCCTTCCAGGTCCTCTGCATCCCTAATATCAGGTGGCAAATATCTTGTTGGATTTCTCTGCCACGAAAAATATCTTTTCATTTCTGCTGATACTTGAGGAAAAGATGTTAAAAATATTTCCTATGGAATCTGCTTTCCAAGCTTATCAATGATCCCCTTGCTATGTATAACCATTTCTTTTCTCTGAGGGTTATTATTTTTTAAAAAAGCAATTTTTGAGTGCCTTCCTACTGGTGAACTTACTGAGAGACAGGTGTATTTTTCTTCATTTTCATACCGCCTTTTGTTTGGAACTTACTGATTCCATTGTGCAATACAAGGACAGCTGTATAGACATAACCTCAGAATGTACAGGTCTTGTCTCCTTCTCAAATGGTGAGCAGATCTGCTTCCTGACCAGGATAATGAAAATATTATCTCCCTTCAGACCCAGGTTGGGAAGGGTCAACTCTTTGTAAAATCAGAATCTCTAAGCATCCGATTTCTCCAGTGTGAGGTGACCACTGCGCATGGCATACACACATGGACCATGCCAGCCACCCTGATCAGAGTTTGAGGCCAACAGAAACAAATGGGAAAATGAAGTGTATGCATCCTGATGGGCCATGAAGTCATGAAGTGTCCTGGTTGCCAGTGCCTTCTGGATAGTGACAAGCTAAAATATTTACATTATAGGACAACTTTATAGTTCATGAAGATTCTCACTGAGGTTCAGACCTCCTAGACACTGTGTCATCAGGTCTTAGTTCTCCCACTCACAGGCAATAGGACTTGTTTCAACACATACTAGCTTGGTCCTTGCCAAGAATGGGACTTACTGGTTACACAATTCACTTACCCTGAAAGTTGTCAATAACAGTAGCAATTTAAACAATAGCAATAGTACTGTAATCAGCAACACTAAGAGCTAATCACAGTTCATTGCTTTCACGGTATATACAGTGTATGCCTAATCTATCTTTTTCCTTCCCACCTTCATGCAAAATAGGAATATCAATTAGTATCAGAATTTTACCTTTCGCCATTGTCATAAAAGTCCAAATATAATAGGCAGTATAACATACAGAATTCTGTAAACACAATTACAAAAGGAAGTATGCTTTCCTTTTACTTGCATGCATTTTATACAAGGCCCTCATGAATCTTCCTCCTTGTCTGTGCAGTGTTCTTTGTTTTGAATTGCTTTTCCTCCCTTCTGCAGACAACTCTTCTTCCTTCATGATTGAACTCTAAGTTGTTTTAGAGAACAGCGTTTTCCTTCCTGAACTTAAAAAAAAAAGTTTCCTTTTGCTTCTGTGGTAGAGAAGTTAGACATAACTCTATTGTTCTTTCACTGTTGGTGTTTGAAGAAAGGACCTTGTACATGATACCTCACGACTAACCCTCACCCAGCCCTACATTTTCTTTTGAGGTAAGGTTACTAAGTTGTTCAAGCTGGCCTTGAACTACTCTGTACTACAGATAGGTTGAAAGACTGTGTGATCCTCTTCAGTAGCAGAAATTATAAGTATACATCACTAGACTGAATAATTCACCCATTTTTTTAGCCTGTTTCTCATTAATGTTGGGGGGGCAGTTAACTTACTTCAATGATAGAAGTGTGCCAGTGTGCATTCCCATCTTGTCTGAATATTTCTCTGACACTAACAACCTAGATCCCCACACTCATATGCCTTCTCTGAACCTTTGAAATGAGTTCAAACCCAGAGGGAAGGTGGCATTAGTCTGCCTCCTCTAACCCAAATAGGGTATTTCCTTTATTTGAAAAGACTAGCAAGAATGACAAGTAAAGAATGTAAAGAAAGCTACAGCATTCCTCTCCAGCTCCATTTTTCTAAATCAGTGTGCAAGTCCCTTCATCACTCATTTCTCCCTAGTTTTAGACACCAAAGGAGAAAAATGAATGAGTAAGCAGGTCTTAAAAATTTAGCCCTTGTCCCCATACCTCCTTCAGCTTTAATCTTAGCAAACTCTGAGCACACTTATTCTCCTGGTTTCATATACATTTTGTTAAACAGCTTGGCTGGAGTAAAGTTAGCAGATGTAGTATCCTTACTAGCTAGTGCAATGGCAGCATATCAGATAGCCTGCATATCAGATACTTGCATTGTGATTCATAACAGTAGCAAAATTACAGTTATGTAGTAGCAATAAAATCATTTGGTGGTTATAGGTCACCACAACATGGGGAACTATATTAAAGGGTTACAGCATTAAGAAGGTTGAGAACCACTGATATAGTGGTTTGTGACACTGAACACACAGTACTATGTATTAAGAGGCGATAGGTGCTGGGACAATGAATTAACACAAATGACTTCCTGGGTTGTCTTTATCAGTCTTATCAACTCAGCAACGGCATTAAAGTGTTCAGCCTATTACTGGTTATGCTACTTGATAGGTCTGTATCAAAGTTGATGTATGTTGTACCGAGACTTATTTTCGCATGCTCCAATAGTAAACAATTAGTGAATGTCCATCACAGGCTTCCAAGGATGCCTGATATCTAAACACTGAAAACCAGTATCTCACCAGTGGTTTTACTTTATGATACCGAAGGATTTCTCAGTAATTAAACATCCCAGAAGGCAACGTATCAACAATTATGCTCTCCATAAAAGCACAATTTGTTACTTACAAAACCGTGGGCAAACAAATGTTCCTCACATTTTGTATTGGTACATGTTCTGCTCTTCTGGTTTCTTCTTTCTAAGATTGGTGTTATACCCTTACACAGGGTATTGGAAATGTGCTTGTGGCCTGTGGTACTTGGGCTATGGCGCATGGGCTGCAGTGCTCAGAGATTACATCTAAGCAGTGGGCTCTGAACCTGCATGAGGGTGACTGAACCCTTCAGTTCAGAGCTACCCCACACTGCACCCTGATAACGAGTGCCTAAATTTTTAGTTGGTGTTTTATAGACAGTGGGTCATTTAATCCTCAAAACAACCAGGTGAGGTAGATAGATACCATTTTGATATGCTACCTGAGTGAAGGTGGTCAGTGTAAAGTCCAGGGTTAGAATTCCTTTTCATCTCAACTCCAAGACTGCATGCTATCCTTCCTCTTTCTGGATGATATCTTAAGAGTGATCTTTCCTTTGTGTTCCTTTTCAGATTGCCTTACTGGAAGAAGTCTCAGGTTAACTAACTAGTCTAGAGACTTTTCTCAAAATTCAAGTTTATATCACTAGGTCGTATTATACGTTGAAACCTGATTATTCCCCAACATTCCATGTGCTAAATACCTGTTTTCCAGCTTGTTACCGTTACAAAGTGGTAGAACCTTTAAGAGGTAGCTTTTATCACTGTGACCAAATATCTCACTGAAATAATTTGGGGACAGCATTTTGACTTATGGTTTCAGAATGTCATAGTCTGCCATACTAGGGAAAGTATGGGAGTACTCACAGGGCCAGAGGCTATGATTAAAACTGATTTATATGATACCAGATAGAAAGTAGAGGAAAAAGCCAGATTCAAGGGCAAGGTCAAAGCATTAAAGACCTCCTCTTGGAGGCCTAGTCCCACCAATATCATGACTTTTCAAACTTGCTGCATGAGCTGGGCACCAAGTGTTCAGAACATGAGTGTTTGAGGCACAGTTCAAACTCAAACCACGGGGACCAAGTGGAGGTCTTAGGGCACTGGGAGTGTGCCCTCCAAGTGGATTATTGGAAGCATCTCTCTTCTCTCCTCATTTCCTTTCAAGCAGGAGGTCACTGGGCTTTCTCTACCCATTGTCTTTACCATCCTGCGCTTCCTTCGCATAAGCCCCAAAGGCAAGAAGACCAACTGACCATGTATAAAAATCTCTTAAACCAAAATAAATCTTTCATTCCTATAAACTGAATGCCCCCAGGCATTTTGTCAGACGGATGAAGAGAGGGTGACGTAAAACAGCATTTTGGTGTTCAGGTTCTGTGATTCAGTGTCTGTGAGACTCCATGGCTTAAAACAAGGAACTTCAAGTTCCTAGCAATATTTCATCTGCCAAAGTAGTAATAGTAACGATTCTTATTTGTCATTTCTATGAATATTAACGAGAAAATAATTTGGAAAAGGTACTTGTTCCTACCATAGTATTCATGTGAAATTAAAGTGGATTTTTAATGAATAACTAATTTATAACGCAAGCAGGTTCTATGCAAACAATGAATGAATGTTTCTACACTGACTCCCCTCTCTGCTCAAAATGTAGTAAATGAAAACTGTAAAGAGAAGCTAAAGCCTGCATGGAAATATGTCAGCTCTCGATTCCCTCAAAACACAAGCATCTTGGAACTAGGGAGATGGATCTCTTGGCCACTATTGGACTGGACTCAGGTTCAGTTCTCAGCTTCCACATGGAATGCTTCATAACTGCCCGTGACTACAGTTTTGAGCAATCCAGTGCCCTCTACTGGCCTCTGTGCATACCTACAAGTAAGTGGTGCATACACATACAGTCAATTATACCTAAAATTAGAGGAAAAAAAAAAAGATTAGCAATAAAACTTTTTCTAAAAAGAGTCCATTTTTCCAAACACTTCATGGAAGTCTAGATGAACTGCAGCAGAATAACCCATGACTTCCCAAATATGAATGCTAATTTTTTAGCCTGGATTTTAGAAACTGTAATAGTCCTAACATCCATGATCAGATAGCAGCCAGCTGCGGACCTTGTTATCAATTGAAGTTGGTCTGTGAAAGAGGTGTGCAGAGAGAAATAAAAATCCTTTTTTAATCATCTTTGGAGAAAAAGAAAGAAAGAAACATGACACATGAAGACTAGCACACTTGTGATTTTACCAGATTTCTTCACACCTGCATGCATATAACACATCCTTTTAAAAATTCACTCAAACATTTGAAATCGAATTCATTTTAACTTGGGGAAAAAATACTAAGAAAACTGCTAGTTACCAGTGGTCAAAAAGGAAGACTTTTCCATACAAGAAACAATTTCTGGAGTTCTGTGAGAAGCTAATTTTGCTCTTCTTTTATTTATATTGCATAAATTTCACAAGTTCCGTAAGACTCCATCCCACACAAGACAGGGAATCTAAGTGTCTAGAAGACTGAGTTTCCTCAGCATTTCACAGTTACCAGAACACCTGTGCTAAATAGTTTTCTGTGTATCAGCTGTGAAAGCTCACACTGTTCAATAGCCCTCCAAATTTCCCATTTAGTCCCCATGCTAGAAAGTTCCAGGGGCCTTAGAATGGGTTATTGTTAAATGCTTGGGAGATAATGGTTCAAGAACGTCGTAACTGATTTTGTTTTTTAAACGTACCAGAAAATTTCACCCACATTGCTTATAGACACTGGCTTCCACCTCTACTGAGACCTGCCTTATTTGGAAATTAATTAAGCAGAAACTAGATGGGCACAAATACCATAACATTCTGAAGCTTAATTAGCGAATGCTTTTTAACTTCACAACAGGTCTTAGCCTTGTTGGTTACTTTGTCTCTGAAAGGAGGAGAAAGCCAAGCGGTTTTATTCTTTGGTTCTTTTCAGAAAGGAAACAAGCGTGGAAATTTAAAAATAGATCAAGGGATGCTCGCAGGGCAGCTTCCTAGCAACCTTGCTGCATTGCCAGCAGATGAACGTGAGTGGCCTGCAGTCTGCCAGGTGTGTCTTCAAGCCACACCCATACAGAGGAGACACAGGTGAGGCGGGGCGGGGGCGGGGCGGGGGCGGGGTGCAGAACACCGGTGCCAGGCCCACAGAGGCTGCCCATGCCCTTCATTGTAATTACGCAGAGGCCAATGGCTGTGCCTAGCAGGTTTTTTCTTGGCAATCCCTACTGAGCTTGTCATCTCATCCACCAACAGGGCAGAGGGGCTGGGGTGGGAAGGGCTCTCTGGTCATCAAAGAAAGGCAAGAAGAGAAATTACTTCCAAAACATGTGCTGTCTAATAGTCAAAAACCATGGCCCTGTCTTTTCTTTATTAAATCACAAAGGAGAAAAATGAAAAGATGGAATGTTTATTGGTAGTCTTTGTGCCTGGAGCCGTGGAGCTTGTTTTTTTTTTTTTTTTTTTTTTTTTAGGCTCTGATGTGCAGGAAAAAAAAAATACCCTGCATGTCATATAGCTGCAGAGTACAGACACCCTGGTGCGCACTGTGAAAATATCATAGAAAATATGACATCAAATTGTCTGCCTACAATGATACCATTTCTTATTAAAATAAAAAGAAGAAAGGTATAGAGACTAACAATGTGTTTCCTTTTTTCATGCAGTCTTCAAACCAGAGCAGCTACCTGGATGTTCAAGATGTTAAAGCATGGCCTTGTGTCAAAGTGAATAATTAGAATTAGATGCCCGCTCAAACACATCCTTGACTCTTTGCTACCTTTTCTCCTTCTCAGGGAATCACATTTCCAAAGTACCCTTTGAACGAAGATACCAAGAAAATTACCTTTACTAAGCATGTTTTCTTTCCTGCCTTTGGGTCCTCACCTCCACCCCTTCCTGCCTTCCCTGCTTCTTCCTCCTCCCATCTTCCTCCCTACCAACTTCTTTCCCTCCGTCCCTTTCCTATCTTCTAAGACAACAGTCTCAAATGGTCTACTTCTCAGTAATTCTCACAGGGCACCTTTTCTGTTTGACTTTTACTTTTTTATTTTTTATTTTATTTTATTTTTACTTGTGAAAAATGCAGTAACACAAACATAAAAGAGGGCATTAAGTGAAAGTTCAAATCTCTTTTGTGAGGTTTTAAGGGAAAATAATTACTCCTGTTGAAATATGTCAGTGTACCCATGGCCATCATTCTCTATCCACTCATAGGTAACTTGTACCCCAAGTTACCTGTCTATAATTCCCAAAGCTCTTATTACATCTTCTTTGCATGTATGTATACATATATACAGACACATATATGTATATATATATCACATATGTATGTATGTATATACATACACACATACATTTATTTCTCACCTGCTAAGAAAGTGCTTTACCCTTGAGCTATACCTATGACCCTTCAAATGGATTTTTTAAAGTACAAACATAAAAATGTTAAAGGTAAGATAAAGATGAAACACAATTTTGACATATTATTGTTTTCTAAAAAGTATTTAAAGTAGCAAAGAGACATATTCTAGCTTTGAATATTGATGAGACACCCAGGAATGGAGCCCAGGCTGGTAGCAATCACAGTTCCCTGGTGGGGTAGGTAGGATGATTCAAATGTAAAGCCCAGATAAGATATACATTGAGTGCATTGGCCAGGGAAACTAAATGAGACCCAGTTTCAAAAATTTAAAAAAAAAAAGGTCAAAAAAGAGGGGAGTTGAGATATAGCTCAAGTTTTAGGCACTTGCTTAGCTTGCCCTAGGCCCTAATGATAACACAAAAGTAATTGATTAACCCCAAATAAATGAATAAATTCTTAGGTTTAGAATCAGAGAAATAGTGATGATCATCTGTGTATCAAACAAACTCACATACCTATGCGGTTCTTATTCTGGATGCTATTTCCTTTCATTTTTCTGGCTAGAAAGGCATGGAATAGCATCATGTCTGTCATCATTTTGATATATTTTTAGAGAAGGCAATGTAGCTGGATGTTTACCTGGTGCTACAGTGATTCACAGTCTGTTTCCAAGATTAATTTTATAATTTTTTCTTAAACAGGTGTTCTTAATCATTGTCATTGATAAAAAAAGAAACCTCACAAATCATTGGCTGTGCATACTAAATCATGGTATTTATGTTTCAGTCTCATCCACTAATTACGTAGAGATACTTTCTGCTTAGGTGCAGCTCATAAATTTCTGTCTTCTTTAATGTCATTCAGCTATTCTTGTAAACTGTTCATAAAGTATCACAGTTATTATGATTATAAAAGGTTAATTCAAAGCCTGGCTTAAAACAATCATTAGAATACTTTAAAAATTGGTTGGCTCACACTATCTCAAAACTTTCAAGTACTTAGACTTGTCTCCTTTTCTTTTCCCACAGGACACATGTTATTTTTAGCAACAAAAATCGTACATCAATGAAAAACTTTTCCACGCATTTTATTTCAAGGTAAGTTTCCAGAGAAAGGGATTTTTAAAATATGGGTTTCTTTCACGCTTAGTGTGAAATATCACCTTTACTTCACAGAGACTCCATAAGTATACCTTTAAAAAAAACATGCACCTTATAAATAAAGTACTCAAACACGTCTTTGAATACAAGAACTTATATGAAAAATTCTACCAGTAAGAAAATATAATCATCTCTATGAGGAAATAAAGAAGCTTAAAGTCAGTATTCATTTGGTTATAAAATGTACCTCCTTTTTTGTTTGTTGTTTTTGTTGTTGTTTTGTTTTGTGACTTTTTTTTTTCTGTGTAGCCTTGGCTGTTCTGGGACTTGCTATGTACACCAGGCTGGTTTTGAACCCAGAAATCACCCTGTCTCTGCCTCCCAAGTATTGAGGTTAAAGGCATGCTCCACCACAGCATGGTTACTGCCATATTTTTATATTCTTATTTATCAGCTACACTATTGTTAAAATGTGTAATATGTGTATTCTCCTAGCTTGCACTTGGCTGAGATCACTGCTCGTCTGGTACCTTTTCCATTCTATAACAATAGCCTCAGCTAGGCAACTTTTCTTGTATTCTATTAAGAAAGCTATGGTTTCACTAATTCTGTCTATTGATTGAATTACTTATATATCTGTAAAACACCATTTAGATTAGAGAAACTGTGCAAATGTTGAAAAAACAGTCTCTTGAGAATATCTTAATTTTTTGCATTTTAAAATTATTATTATTATCCACTACAATTTATTCACTTTGTACCTTAGCTGTGGTCCACTCCCTTCTATCCTCAAGTATATTCATAGCAGCTTTTATTCATAATAGCTAGAATATAGAAACAACATAATGTCCCTCGACTGAGGAATAGATACAGAAATTGTGGTACATTTACACAATGGAATACTACTGAGCAATTTAAAACAAGAAAATCATGAAATTTGCAGACAAATGGATGGAACTAGAAAAGATCATCCTGAGTGAGGTAACCCAGAAGCAGAAAGACACACATGGTATATACTCACTTATAAGTGCATATTAGTCATATAATTTAGAATAAATATATTAAAATCTATAGTTCTAAAGAAGCTAAACAACAAGGAGGACCCTGGGAAAGATGCTTAATCCTCATTCAGAAGGGCAAACAGGATAGACATCAGAAATGGGAGAAAACAGGGAACAGGACAGGAGTCTACCATAGAGGGCCTCTGAAAGACTCCCAGCAGGGTATTGAAATAGATACTGAGATTCATATCTTTTGTTTTTGTTGTTGTTGTTAAAAGTAAAAATAAAAGGAAAACCCAAAAAACAATTAAAACATAAAAAAGAAGAAACAAATGAACCAAACATTCAAAAACTTTCCCTGAATGTTATTGAACCGAATTCTAACACAGTTATGATAACTGCAAATTTGTCAAAGTATAAATGTAAGTTATATATGTCATGATTTATTGTGGCAGTATTTTAAAAATTGTTGTCAGTATTCTCAAAATATATTATTCTGTTTATTTAGGAATGTAAGTATTTTGTATATGTTTTTAACCCCTGTTTTACAGTATCTAAAAAACAAATTATGTGGCTTTTTATTTCTTGCTCATAATAAAAAAACACATGGTAGCCTTCTAAAAAATTAATCATTAAGTGTAATAAAGTTTTGTAATCCACTGAAGTGAACACAAAATATTTTTTATTTTATCCCAGAAATCACTTCAGACTATTGTTTTAAGGGTCCAAGAGGTTAATTTTTAAATGTCTGACTAATTGCAAAGGTTTTCATTCTACTGGAATTAGCTAACATTTCAAGACACAACACACACGTAGGGCAAAGGTGATCCTTAACAATAGTAAATATACATTCTGATATCAGATGTTCTGTGATTTAGACTTGTGGCACCAGTTTTTCAACTAGGCAAATCTGATTACATAATGTTTGTTTTGTACCTGGTTTTGCAGATTTTAAGAATTCTCTAGAAGTGTTAGTTCAATGTTCAATTGTTCTTTGTACTTTCTTCAATTAGGACTATAGAATAACAGCTAATCTAAAATTTTGTGTGGGAGTCCATGCTTATTTGTTCATTTTAGTTTGTTATATTCTTGGCCAATTAATTGAATAGACATTTACAATTTACAATGTACCTCAACATATTCAAAACAGATCTCAGAGTACAGAGTACGGGACCTCAGTTGTCACGCCTTATATGGTTTTCCCATTTTTTTCCTAAGGCTGATTTAGGATGATTAAAATATAATATATAATTAGAGCCAATTCTATCCTCTATGTCCATTGAATAGTAAACATAAATGTAATGCTCAATTTCTATCTCCTACTTGTTTGGCATATTGAGGCTTCCTTTATATTTTGATTATATTGATCTCTGTAATCAGTTTAAATCATTCTAACTCAGGTTTACACATCCATAAACAGGCTTAATCAATGTTTCACTCATTCCAGTCAGAACTACTCACGAGGAAAATTAAAACCCAAACTAACACCAAACAGAAGAACATTTTTATTGAATTCATCTTTTATTTGATGAAAAGCAAAGTAAGTTAAGCATCAAGTATACATGTTTTACCCAGGCCAATGCCTTTAAGAATTTCTCCTGTTTTTTTCTAGTGTTTTCTTAGTTTTATACTTACTGTGAAAAACCACTTTGGTGCATGTGTGTTATGTGTGCCTGGAAGTACAAAGTAACAACAGCAAGAAGTGACAAATTAAAAAGCTTCTTCATGTAAAATGAAACATTGTAAAACTAAGAGACAACCCAAAGAGTGGAACAAAATATTTTCAAGCCATATGTTTAATAAGTACTTAGTGTCCAGAACTGATAATAATTTAAACAACTTAGCAGCAAAATCCCATACGCAATCCAATATAAATTATGGGCTTATGAATGTTTAGTAATTTTTCAGAAGATGACAAACAAAAAGACAAAATACATATGAAAAAATATTCAAAATTAACTAAATGTCAAGGAAATGCAAATAAAACCATGATGAAACAGCACCATATCTCAGTTGAAATAATTATTATCAAAAGAGAAACACAAAACATGTTTTCAAGGACACAGAGAAACGAGAGCTCCTGTATTCTGTGCTGGGAATGCATTAATGGAAAACAATATGGGTATTTCTCAGCAGAGTGAGAATAGAAATGCCATAGAACTCAGGATTCTACTACTAGGTATATGCCCCAAATAAAATCATCAAGGCAAACCTTACAAGCATTTAGTGTGTTTAATGAAGCACAAGTTAGGAAATCAGGCATTAAAATCAAACTAAAGTCCATCAAAAGACAGATAGAAGAAATGCTGTGTGTACAAATGTAGATACTATGCAATACTAAAATGATGAAGTCTTGTCATTTGTCAAGAAGCAGAGGGCCATGACAGATATTACAGTACACAAGGAAGGCAAAGAAAAAGAAGCATTGTACCAGCCCCATTCACAGATGGAATCTACAAAGGTTAGCAGTTGTAAAATTGCAATCACTGAGTGAAATATTATAAGTAGATACAAAAATAACTTTTGGTATTCTCAGTAACAGTCCACTGAATAAGATTAGCAACAATTGATTGTATATCTCAGAACAGCTACAAGGCAAGGCTTGACAGGACCTGTAAAGAAATGATGAAAGCCCACAGTAATAGATCTGTTTGTTAGTGTTCATTTGAAACACACCTTACTTCATAAGCACATACAATTACGATATGTTAACCCCTACCAAACTAACACACACATACACACACATGCAAACTGTAGTTTGTACCTATTGTGAGTGCTTTGAATGTGTCCCAAAAGTTATGGGTTGAAACTTGCTGGTCAGGGTTCTGTATAGGCAGTTACTAGGTCATGAATCCCTGTCCTTAGGAATGAAATGGCAAGTTCTTATAAAAGTAGTTGAGTAAGGGAATCCATTCTTTGTCGGTCTCTGGAGAGAATCTAGTATTCTCTTCTCCAGAGGAACCCTTCAGTGATCATCTTGGAAGCAGAGAATCACTTTTACCAGGTGCTGGTGATTTAATACAGACCTCTGTCAATGTAAGCTTCTTTTGCTCTGTAAGCTATCCAGCTCATGGGATTCTGTTACAGTTGTATGAAGTAGATGTGACTAGTACCGCAATGGAAAATGAAGTCAGGCAAGAGGGAATATATAATTTTGATGGAATAATCCGAGAGGGCTTATTAGACAAAGCTCACAAGAGGAGATGACACTTGAAAATGAAGAAGGTTCCAAGTATGATAAAGAACAAATAGAGCTAGATGATGATAAGCAAGTGAGAGTCAGCAGCATCCTTTGTCAGGGTACTATTTTAGATAAGCTCACTCTGCAAGGAACAGTTAGGAGGCAATGAGGCAGTGAGAGATTCCACAGCAGAGGCAGCAACAGACATTCCCCACATATCTCCATGGAAGTCAGAGAGAAAATAAGACCTCCATAATATGCAATTGCAGTCAAAACTATTTTTAGGATCCCTGAAAGACATGATTTAGAGACCCAAAGATCATTTTAGTAGGAATGTAATAGATAGCAAAAGTCGGCAGAATTGAAAGTAAAACACAAAATAAGAGACTAAGAGCCATAATTCTTTCTTATTTGTTTATAGCATTCTAGGTTGGGCCCTAGCCATGATGTTAGACCTATTTGGATTTAAAACTCAACTCAGACATTTGCTACCTGAACTGTTCTGAGAAACACACTTCACCTCTCCAACTGGCAGTTTTTACAGTTATAAAATATAAATATGAACAGATGTTTGGTGGCAAATGTGTGATTAACATGATGCTGGGTGCATAGAAAAATTTGATCAATTTCAGTTCAGTATTATTATTTCATTTGGTAAAGCAAAACACTTTTTGTCACATGGGAACCTAGGTGACTGCAAACTTCTAAATGAAGGATCCTTTCTCTCAACATTTGCAACCTGATTTTACAAGTAAGATAGTATTCAATACTGAGTCATTCTCTTTAGCAGTACAGTATTTTTGTCTCAGAACAAAAAGTACTGAAGCAAAAGACACCCACAGTTACCAATTACTGTTTGTTAAAGGAATTGTTCTCACCTAGTAATGCATTAATAAGCAGTTAACTGAATTTCTTTTTCACAAGTGATGCAGACATCATTGACCTTTTCCTGTTCTATGAATGATGATGCATTAAGGACAATACAATAAGGACAAGAGAATAGACATCATGAGGTAAGAAAGGAATATTTACCCGTACTGTTGAATAAGTATGGCCCATAACCTACTATTTCTGTTGTCTTCCTAGTCACCGAGCCTAGGATTCTTCATTTTCTTTTACAGTAGATAATATTTTTCTAATTTGTTTAGGGGCACTATTTTTTCTTTCAATGTCTTCAAAATGAAAGGAAATCACAGAAAATCATACTACGATTTTCTGTTAGGGTACTCACTGCAGCGACTACGAAGTTTCCTCCAGAAGATTTAGGACTTAAAAACTAACAGCTGAGAGCCTGCTTCACAGACTCAGCAGACAACAGCAACACCACTAATCCCTAAAATTCACTAAAAAATAATTCTAGTGGTTCATATACATGAGAAAAGTAAAGGTAAATGAATGGCAACAACATTGGTTATTTGAGAACAATGTTAAGTATTCTAAAAGCTCTGTGTAAGGCTGGCCTTTAAATTACTAATACTTAAATATATGGAAACTAGCTTTATTCCCAGAAAAATTGTATTGTGTGTTGCATCCTACCTCTCACATTGAACAGCTATAAAACCTAGGAACAATGCATTGGACAACTCTTGAGAATTCTAAACAATAGTAGCCAGCAGGTTGAGAAATGAAAAAAAAATTGATATTAGTAAAGAACAAAAATGTGGAGATTTTTTTCTTCTTCTGGTGTTCTCCAACCTGATTTCAATGTAAAGTAAATTTCAAAGTTAGCCATTTAGGTACATAGGCACTGTTTCTTGTCACTTTAGGTACAAGAATGGGATTTCCTGACACACAGAGATAAGAATAGACATGCAAAATTTCTTCTTCCATTATTCTTCCTCCTTCATATACATGTAGCCTCTGAGTTCTTATGTATTCAGTAGTGGTGGCAAAAAGGAGAGTGGATAGGAGCCAAAGCAATAAGAAATGAATAAATTTCTCTCCCTCATGAAGACATGTTTCCAAGAGTATAATGAGTATATCACTGCCCCTTCCTTCCTCTCCTCCTGTATCATGACTCTGGATACAGTCATAATCACAGAAGAATATAGCCCGGTGTAGTTGTCATAGCACCAATAATCTCAACAGATAAATGGGTGGAAGTTAGACAAAAAAGGAAGGTATTGGGGGAAATTATGGAGAAAGCTCAAGTTAAATCTTGAATTTTTGAACTCACCTCCTAGCTTTGTATACATTGCTTGAATGCTAATATTAAATAGCTGAATAGTTGTTAATGCCAGTTTCCAGGGTGGACACTACATAACAGATGTGAACAGACTTCATTCAAAGTTGCACCAAATCCACAGCACAGAAAACACACTTTGTAACTTGTAACTTGAACCTAATTTGTGAAGAAGAGTAAGATATGAAGAAGGAGGAGGAGGAGGAGGAGAGGAGGAGGAATAAGAGTGGAGGAAGAATAAAAAAAGGAAGGGTTAAGAATCCTATATAAAGAACTCAATAAATTAGACATCAACAAACCAAATAAGCCAATTAAAAAATGGGGTACGGAGCTAAGTAGAGAAATCTCAACAGAGGAATATAGAATGGCAGAGAAACATTTAAAGAAATGTTCAACATCCTTAGTCATCAGGGAAATGCAAATCAAAACAACTCTTACACCTTTCAGAATGGCTAAGATAAAAAAAAAAAAACCCGAGTGACAACACATGCTGGAGAGGATGTGGAGAAAAGGGAATCCTCCTCCATTGTTGATGGTAGTGCAAACCTGTGCAACCACTTTGGAAATCAATCTGGCACTTTCTCAGAAAATTGGGAATAGTACTACCTCAAGATCCAGCTATACCACTCCTGGGCATATGCCCAAAAGATGCCCCACCATTCAATAAGGACATTTGTTCAACTATTTTCATAGCAGCTTTATTTGTAATAGCCAGAATCTGGAACAACATAGATGTCCCTCAATGGAGTAATGGATACAGAAATTGAGGAATATTTACATAATGGAATACTACTCAGCTATTTAAAAGAAGGAAATCATGAAAATTGTAGGCAAATGGATGGAACTAGAAGAGATCATCTGAGTGAGGTAACACAGAAACAAAAATACAGTCATGATATACATTCGCTAATAAATGGATATTAGCCGTATAATATAATACAGCCATCTACATATCTAAAGAAGATAAACACTAAGGAGGACCCTAGGGAAGATGCTTAAATCTCAATAAGAATGACAAACTGTATAGAATTCTTAATGATTTTTAAAAACTCAAAGTCGCAGAGTATTTAAATATCTATGATTTAATTCAACATAATAAAGGCCAAGGAAGTATTCATGTACATGGGAAAAGAGAAGAGTTTGAAATGCTTAAATGACAGACATATTAGTAATATTTGATAAAAAATTTGAACCAAAAACGTTCTCAAAAAATATCCTAGCACAATGAAACCCAAAGGAATGAGAAAATAGAAAACCTCTATGAAAAAAAAAAGTATAAAAATGTTCTCATCTTTTAAGAAATTCAGACAAAGAAAAAAGATGTAAAACACAGGCTTGGTGGCACATGCCTGTAAGCTCAGCATACTAGAAGGTGAGGTAAAAGGGTTATGGATTTCAGCCCATCCTAACCTATGTCTCAAGAAACCGAAAAAAAAAGAATGAGGAGGGGAAGGAAAGGGCCAAAGAGAAGGAATAGAAAGGGGAAAGGGAGGGGAAACAGGAGGAGGGATGAAGTAGGACGACAAAGTATAATAAATCAATGGGAATTAATTGTAAAATGCAATAAAATAGAAGGATTGCCAGATAGTTCAGAGTGTGGATGGGAGAGGAAATATTGAATCTAAATTAAAAAGATGAAAATTTAATTTTCAGAAAAACAAAAGAAAGTACTTTTAAAAAAGTAGCACATTGGAAATTAATCAAATTCATCTCCTTACTTCATAGAAAATAGATATAAATTGAGCATTAAATGAAGTGCATTTGGAGGGGTTAGTATTTACCTCAGTGATAGAATGCTTTACTTAGCAACATAAGGCCCTTGGTTCAGCCCTGTTACAAGAAAATAAAAGTGTTCTTAGAAAGCATCTATACTTTGATTAAAAACACACACACAAAACCTTAAGTTACAGACTAAAGATTGTAGTCACTAAACTAGGTAAGCTCTAAACAGCGGGAACAAGGGACTACAGAGGATGCTCTGCTGCTCAGAGTGACTTTTGCACTTAGAGAGGGTCTGACTTCAGCTCCCAGGACTTCATCAGGGAACACCCAACCACCTATAACATCAGCTCCAGGCAACAGATCTCATGTCCTCTTTTGGTCTCTGCACATAAGGCACTCAAACACACAATGTGCCCATCCCCTCACATTTCCACACTTTAAATTTTTAACATGTAAAACAAAGAAATCCAGGACCAGAGTTTTTGCTACTAAACTCTTAAAAAAATATAAGCACAAAGAAACAAAATCTTCTAACAATATGCTGCTTCATAAAGGGAAGTATGAATGGAATGACTTCACGTTTCTTTTCAGAAACTGTGAAACATAAAGGAAGCTTAAGTCATATTAAACTGCTGGAGGTGGGGGAGTTTATTATGTACCATATATGTATATGTATATATATATGTGTGTGTGTGTATGTGTGTGTGTATACATACATACATACATACATACATACATACATAAAAATGAGAATTTATTGCCAAAAATCTGCTAAGACATTAAGCAAGTACCTTAAGGAAACAATTTGTTTTTGGGGACTGGATTCTTCAATTCACTTTCTCAGATATTTTGTAACCTATATATTAAAAAAGAATCTATGAAACT
>CM053757.1:26512630-26569155 GCA_028658305.1 Pachyuromys duprasi
GACTCTTTGACCCTCCCCCATACAAGCCGGGGAGTGACAGACTGGCTAGATCCCAGGGGAGGACATTGCAGCCAGCCCTGAGGAGACAGGATGAGCTGGGGTTGGATGGAAGGGGAGGAGGTCCTCCCCTGTTGGTGGACTTGGAGGGGGCAGGGAGGAGGGAGATGAGGGAGGGAGTGGGAGGGTGGGAGGGAATGAGAGAGGAGGCTACACCTGGGATGCAAAGTACCTAACCTGTGATTGATATAAAAATAAATAAATTTAAAAAAATTAAAAAAAAGGAAGTCATGGTCATCATCTAAAGTCTGCAATCCTGTGCAAGGGTCAAAATCTATGAAGAGAAGTCAAGAGAGGTCATTGGTGGATGTCCAGCTTCAGTTCCAGAAGAGAAATGAGATTTGAAGGTGCCAAGACATAGGGCATAGGCTAAGGACAGTGGCAGGTGGACATGAGACAAGCTTTGTGTGCTACAGATGGCATAGCTTCATACTCGGTCTGCCTTTGAAGCCTAGAAGATCATGAAGGAATTCCAGATGGGACACACTGAGCTAACATATTTGATATACACTGCTGGACTTGGGAGTTAGCAAATCTGACTGTTTCTATGCATTGGTTCTTTTCTTTCGGGAAAAAACAAAAGAATTTAACATTTTTTTCTTTCACTACTTTTCAGGAGCCCACAGATAAAAGAGTTTTTGGAGTTTTGTAACAGACATTGAATGTTTAAAGCATTGGGATTTTAAAGTTCTACTGTGTTTTATATTATGATATCAACATGAAATCTTGGAGACAAGAAATGAAAGGTTATGGCTTTAAAGTGATGTGTTGTGTGTCAAGTTGACAAGGAGTGGAGTGTTCTAGTTAACTTCGGCTGTCAATTTGACACATCTGAGGGTGTCTCAATTGAGGGATTGATTGCCCAGATCAGATTGGCCTGTGGCCATGTTTCTGAGAGACTGTAGTGATTTGATGATTGACGTGGGAAGGTACAGCCCACTGTGGTCAGTGTTTTCTCTCTAGGAAGGTGATTCTGAGTTGTAAAAAGAAGGGTGTCAAGAACAAGCCAAAGAGTGACCCACTGAGTGAACCAGGAAGCAGCATTCCCTCATGGTTTCTGCTTTAGTTCCTGCTTGGTTTCCTTTATTGATGGTCTGTGACCTGAAGGTGTCAGCCAAACAAACCCTTGCATCCTTTAAATTGCTTTTGGTTATGGTGTTTATTACAGCAACAGAAAGTAAGATACAAGCAGTAGAAACACCGATGGGTGTAGAAGTGGGGTGACTTGGGATGGTGCCCTATGCTGATCTGTTTTTAGGTACACAGTATGAGCTTAGGAACAATTGCAAATAAAGAAAGAGCAAAGGAAAAACACCACTGGGAGAAAAGAGATGGGTTTTCCCTGAAAATGATGCAAATGATTTAAGGAGCATGTGGTTTTAGGAGTACTGGCTTTTTTTCTCTCATTGCTCATTAACACCAGCGTTTCAGTTGGTAACAAATGAACAGAGATGCTTCTTAGTTTTGTGATATGCTGTCTTCGTTTTGCTCTTGTGCTGCTGAATATTGTATCTCGGGTCTTGGCATAGTAGGCAAGCACTCTACTACCAGACAGCCTCCCTGGTACCCAGGTACTATTTTAATTGACAAAAGAAGTAAACATTTCACCAGGAATTCTGCAGTTTGTTCAGTTGGCTCTCCATGTGAATGAACTCATGCAGTTGAATTCATCTGCTTCTGAGAGCATATTAAGCCAACATTTGCAACTTCCTAGTAATGCTTTTGTCATGTTGGACCTAAATAAATTCTGAGATCAAGTAAAATGGTGAAGCTCACTATAACTATGACAGGATTTTGTGATGTTCTCAAGACTAAGAACCTTGTTTATTTTGACTGGGGGAATTTTCTATAAGTGTTGATGACAGCAGACTAACTGTAAGGTTCCCACCTTCATATGTATTTCTAAGATCATCTTACCTAATATGTTAATCACAGTGAGTTTTTTTCATTAAAAATAGTATAATAAATACTTTTAATTTGTTAACAATGGATATTTTAAAATTAAATGATTTATTTGCTTATCTGAAAAAATACTACTTCAGCATTGTGAAATATCATTTCTAATTTACCAGGAACCCCATTGCCAGTAATTATTTATACCACAATGTCCACAAAGCTCCTATTTGTTGGTGGCAGAATCTTTTATATACAATATTATCCTACACTTTCCCCTTGCTATTCTCAAAAGGAGTTATCATTTGTCTTCACTGCACAGCTTTTATCAACACTGGTCATGTGTGGCCCTATTTTGCTTTGATTTCTCAGTTTGTCTGTTTAGTCCCATCTATTTTATTTATTGCTGTGCACCTTTCTCCTTCTTTTGAAAGATAACCGCTCTAAGTTGGTTATCTTCCGTTTGATATCAGGTTGGAACATAAACTACAGACCATGTATTAAACCTACAGGTATCACACACTTGATTGACTCCAGTTTGTCTCAAGTGCTGTAGGCATGTTCTTCTAGTGAACACATGGCATATATTTGGGCCAAAATTTTATTCACTATTTAAAATTAAATTTAACTCATCAAGTAGGATTTTTACTTGCCAAGTCTAGTAATCATGGAATCATAGTTTAGTATAACTGGTGTCCTTTGTCTGCAGGAATCTTGATGTGTTTTCATAGTTAACAGATTAATAGTCTCCTTCTCTCTCTTTCTCCTTTTCTCATTCTTTTCCTTCCATCCTTTCCTTCTCTTCCTCCATCCTCTTTCTCTCCTTCCATCTTACATTCCTTTTGCCCATTCTTTACAAATTTTCGGACAGTATGTCTCTCTGTCTGTTGTATGTTTCTTTTCCTTGGGAAACAAGAACAAGCAAGCATTTGTTTACCCTTCATAAGGCACTGACAACAGACTAAAGAAACAATTCCACCCAACTCTGGCTTGTTGAGCCAGTGACTGTACAGGGGTTACTGATAAGAGCATGAATAAAATAAATGTAGGGAATTACCTAACAGCCCAAACCAGTATAAGTGACTCATGAAACTGTGTCCCTGCAGTTTCTTGAAAGTCTTGCAGATAGCTACAGCAGATTCAAGAGCCTCCTCTCTCCCAAATTCTTCCAACTAATATAATTTCTGGAATGTACTTGTGAATCTAAAAACTTTCAGATGCCCTTTAGTTTTGTAAGTCTCATTATGTTCTGAGTCTTATACACCCCACCCTTTCAGCTTCTACCTACACAATACTGCCTTGAGCAGTCCATACTTGTGTGCAGTGAATATCTGTGTAAAGTCCATGCCTATGTACAGTCCATGACTGTGGCAGTTCATGTCTGTGAGTAGTCCATGACTTTAAATTCCTACAGCCCAGAACTACTGGGGTCTTAACTCTACATGCTTAGATTGAGATAGATATCTGATTTCAAACTTCCATGAGCAGTATTGTGATTAGCACCGTCTTAAATGTCCCTAGTTACTTGTGTGAGAAAATCCTCAGCATATAATTTCAGAAAGAAAATTACAGTAAAAATAGATATAGCTATTGATACATATATATATATATATACACATAGACAGATGATAGACATAGATATATATATATATAATATTGATCGATTGTTAGTCTATAGGCATATATGAAAAGTGAATATATATGTGTATATTTTGTGGATATGCACATGATGAATATTCACACACTACCATTTTAATAACAACTGCTGAGTGTTCTTCAGAGAAGTAACACAATCTCCTTCATCCTAAACACATTTAGTGTTTCCAGCACAATAAAATTCTAATGGATATTTATCATGTCACCCTAGTAATTAACACAATCCAGGAGCTCTTTAATGCGCATGCAGGTGTGTGTGGGGGGGGGTCATGTGTGTGTGTTCTCATGTGTGGGTATGTGTATATGTGTGTCATTGTTTGTGTATGTATGTGTGTGTCTGTCTGTGCATGAATGTTTTGTGGAGGCCAAAACATCTTTAGGTGTCATTGTCAGAGGATATCACTTTTTAAATTTTATTTTATTAGTTACATTTTATTCACTTTGTATCCCAGCTGTAGCACCCTCCCCCATCCCCTCAATCTCACCCTCCCTCCCTCTTCTTCTCCTATACTTCTCCCCCAGCCCACTGATAGGGGAGGTCCTCCTCCCCTTCCATCTGATCCTAGTCTATCAGGTCTCATCAGAACTGGCTGCATTGTCTTCCTCTGTGGCCTGGTAAGGCTGTTCCCTGCTCATGTGGAGGTGATCCAAGAGCCAGCCACTGAGTTCATGTCAGAGATGGTGTCTGGTCCTATTATTGGGGAACCCTTTTGGATAGTGAGCTGCCTTGGGCTACTTCTGTGCAGGGGTTCTAGGTTATCTCCATGCATGGTCTTTGTTTGGAGTATCAGTCTCAGAAAAGACCCCTGTGCCAAGATTTTTTGGTTCTGTTTCTCTCCTTGTGGAGCTCCTCTCCCCTCCAGGTTTTTCTATCTCCCCCTTCTTTTATAAGATTCCCTGTACTCTGCCCAAAGTTTGGTTATGCATCTCAGCATCTGCTTTGATACCCAGCTGGGTAGAGTCTTTCAGAGGCCCTCTGTGGTAGGCTCCTGTTCTGTTCTCTGTTTTCCGATGTCCATCTTATTTGCCTTTCTGAATAAAGATTGAGCATTTTACCCAGAGTTTTCCTTCTTGTTTAGTTTCATTAGGTGTACAGATTTTAGTATGATTATCCTATATTGTATGTCTAATATCCACTTATAAGTGAGTATATACCATGTGTGTCTTTCTGCTTCTGGGATACCTCACTCAGAATGATCTCTTCTAGACCCCACCATTTGCCCACAAATTTCGTGATTTCTTTGTTTCTCTCACTGGTCTAGAACTCATCAAGGAAGCCATGATGACTGTTCAGCAAGCCTCAGGTATCTGCCTTTCTCTACCCCTATACTCCTGGAATTACAAAAAATGCCACTGTGCTTTTTTTCACATGGGTTCTAGGGATAGAAGTCAGGTTTTCATGTTTTTATGTTAGGCACTTTGCAGACTGAGCCATTGCATTAGTCTCCACACTCCAGGAACTCTTGGTGTACTTACTAACTTTTGGAGGCTCAATTCGCTGAAACTGCTTATTCTTACTCTTTCTGATTTTTTTTTAAGAATTGTAGTGTTCCTGTTGACATCTTAGAGCTCTTTGTGAATTCTAGGAATCAGTTCCTCGCCATAATTATATACTGCAAATATCTTTTTCAGTTTTTCATCTATGAAATGTGTTTATCATGTGCTTAGAATAGGTTTGTAATTTTGATCTATTTAAATTCAACACTTAAGTTCTTAATTCATTCCAAATTCCCTTTATATATGCTTCTATTTCTGGCAGTTTCTTCACATAATCTATTACATCATCCATTCAATTTTACCTATCTCCATATTTATTTTGAAGACATTTATGGTGTATCATCAGTCCATCCCATAATTTTCTTACATCATTAGCTAATCTATGTGCATGTTTTAAGGCCATTAAAAATGGCTTTGCTAATGCAGCTTTGAAGCATCTTTATATATGTGGAAGGACAGACTTCTTTTCTCTAGCCTTCCTTTTCATTATTAATTTAGATGCATACAGCTTTTTAATGTTTCCATATAAATTCATCAAGTTCATCAAGTTTCTCTAACACTCTACTGACAACTTTAAGGGAATTGCCCTGATGGAGATAATTTGAGCATTATTGACTTATTTTTTAATTAACTAAGGGCATGCTATATTTATTTCTTCCTGTCTTCTCTGTGCTTTATTAAAATTTTAAAGTGTCCTCCATGGTTGGCATGAATAGCTTTGGTTATGTTCATGCCTAGTGCCATTTTGATTCTGATTTCTATTGTGAATTGTACCTCATTGCTTTGTTGTTGTTGTTGTTTTACTAAGTCAATGATGGTGATACAAGGTTGCTTTTTTAAATCTAAGTAACATATTGAATGTCTTTCTTAATTTTATTATTTTGTCAAATGATGGTTAAAATAGAAAATTATTTTTCTTTTCTGATAACACTAAGTCTTCCAACTTCTTATTGAAAGAGAAAACATTTTTTTTGTTTTGTTTATAGTGTTAGAGGGAAACCACTTAAGTCTTGACTGATCAGTAAACTGTCTACTCTATTTATATATAATCTTTAACATGATTCATATGTTTTACAATGGAATAAGAGTTGCACAGCAGCACCACCCACATCCTAAAAGCTTTACATTAATGTGTGAGTCCATAAGCAGGAATGTCCTTGAAGTTAGGCACAGCATTTGGACTGACTCTTTTGGAAATGGAAATCATGATATAATTTTCTACTTCCTTAGTATAGTTTATTAGTGGTCATGTTCAAAGTGATCACTCTTTTTGCAATTCATGGAAGACTAATGATACGCTGTGATGTTGGAATCCCATTCTCATCACTGAAAAGTTGTATCTCAACAAGCATTTACACTACAAATTTCAGTTCCCTAAAGGGAGTAAAGGGAGGTTATTTTAAAGAATAATGTTGGGAAGATAATGTCTCCAATGACTAACAGTTTTCAAGACAAGGATGAGAACCATTATGACAGTGGTAATATTGACTACATTAAATACCTTAGGTTCACAAGATGGTTCCCTCTACCATCATTGTCACCATCTTCTGAGGACTTACTACCAAAGAAAGTCTCAGGTTCCATCTCAGACCCATTGAGTCAGAAATTCTGGAGATAGGCACCACTTGTTTGCGGTATCTGTTTGGAAGCCACACAAGTAAAAAAGGCACTGGGAGAAGTGAGCCTCCATCTGATAGGAGCAATCTGACATGGAACAATTTTGGCACTTCGCAGCAGCTGTTCATTGATATTGTACAGATTATGTCAGCTTCACCTGTTTTAGAATTATGATGCACACATATACACATGTGTGTAAACAAGTGCAGATTTATAAATAGTTCTTTTTTAAAGTTTTCTAGTATGGAAAACAACATTCTACTAGCCACATAATTATGTTGTATAATTTATATCCTTTTATCTATTTGGGACAGAAGGTATTAGAAGATTATGTTGTTTGTTGCTCTCCTTGTGGAGCTCTTGTCCCCTCCAGGTCTTTCTATGTCCCCTCATATCATAAGGTTCCCTGCACTCTGCCCCTAGTTTAGCTATGATTCTCAGCATCTGCTTTTCTACCCTGCTGGGTAGAGTCTTTCAAAGGCCCTTTGTGGTAAGCTCCTCTCCTGTTCCCTGCTTTCTCCCTCTTCCAAAGTCCATTCCATTTGACTTTCTGAGTAAAAATTGATCATCTTATACAGGGTCCTCCTTTTGCTCAGCTTCTTTAGGTGTATAGATTTTAGTATGTTTATCCTATATTTTATGTCTACTATCCACTTATAAGTGAGTATATACCATGTGTATCTTTCTGCTTCTGGGATAATTCACTCAGGATGATCTTTTCTAGTTAAAATCTGGGCACAGGAGTCTTTTCTGATACTGAAACTCCAATCAAGGACCATTCATGGAGATAAGCTAGAACCCTTGTACAAATGTAGCCCATGGCAGCTCAGTCTCTAAGTGGGTTCCTAGTAATGGGAACAGGGACTCTCTCTGACATGAACTCAGTGGCTGGCTCTTTGATCACCTCCCCCTGGTAGGAGAGCAGCCTTATCAGGCCACAGAGGTAGACAATGCAGCCAGTCCTGCTGAGACCTGGTAGGCTAGGGTCAGAGGGAAGGGGAGGAGGACCTTCCCTATCAGTGGACTTGCAGAGGGGCATGGGAGAATATGAGGGAGGGAAGGTGGGATTGGGAAGTAATGAGGGAGGGGGTTACAGCTGGGATAAAAAGTGAATAAACTGTAATTTATAAAAAAATAAATAACTTTAAAAAATTATGTTGTCTATAACTCCATTCTAAAGCCATGACAGTATGATATTTGATTGAAAGATAAAACTTTGGTTACCATTTCAAATTTAAGTAAAATATTCATTCATTCATCCAATTTGACATGAATCTTGATATACTAGATATTTCTGACAATTTAACCATTTCCATACGTATTAAAATATAGTCAGTTACAGTTGTTTATATTAATTCAATTCAAAAAATGATATATATTTATACTGCAATTGTTTTTTCTCTTCATAAAATAGTTTGCCTACAAAACCCATGCTTACTCTTTCTCCTCTTGCTGTATTGTCAAAAGTTAAACAATAAAACTGTAAAAAATCAAAACCCCAGAAAGCATTTACAAGAACCAATTTATTCATCTTCACTATGTCGAAGCCGCAGATTACACTGTCCTTTTGGGTCCCCTTTCTTGTTTTGGCAGATGGATTCCTTAGTTACTCCCCTCAGAATCCTATGTTATAGCAGCTGCGCTCTGAGCACATTCCGTAGGACCATCTGGTTTGTGGTAAGTACCACGGCACATCTCCTGAAGACAAGAGAGGCCAATAGACAGTGAGAAGATCCCTTCCTGTACACAGGTGTGCAAGACCCCTGACCCCTGTGAGAGTCTTTTTTTCTGGAAGCTGAGCTGAATTCCTCATGGAGCTCTTCCACTCTTTCATGGGGAATCGTGCATGTAGATTTATGAATGAGAAGAGACACAGACCATGTGGTTCCCAGGCATTTTGGAATGATGCTATAACTCTTTATAGCAGCTATCTACAATCAGATGTCCTTTGATTGTAGGGGAGGGGCTGTGGTCCTGCAGGAAGCTGAGCTGCCATGCAGTTTCCCCTCCTGGCAGAGAAGAGGTGCTTGGCACTAACTCCAGCTGGCTCCTTTTCTAGGTAACCCAAACTGAAATCTTGAACAAATCTGCTCATCACTACACCATATTTTTCTCCACATTATATTTTGACAGATACTTAGAATACTATCTCATCTTAGTTTTGGCTCATAGTTACCTCTTCTATATCTTCTGCCTTTATTTTTAATATTTCTGAATAATTTTGTTGTAAATTATTTGTACAAGATTTTTTGTTGAGACATGTTATACTATTAAATATAGTCTGTGATGTTTGATATTTTTCTCAATTATTTTAATATTGATAGACTAGGGAAATGCTGCTGTTTAATTTTACAATTTCCTTCCTTTACTTTTCTCCATCTTCCGTCTTATTTTAAAATCTATAAACAAAGTCTTTTTTTTAAGATATAAAAACGATGTCATACATTTCTATCCATACTTTTTGCTTTTAAGATAAGACTTAAGATATATTCACTTTTAATAATTTCCCAACTTTATCTATTTATCTTCTCATTTACTGCATTTATTTTTGGTTCTAGATTGTTCGGAGTGTTGTTTGAATATTTGTTCCATTTTTGTATTCTCAACTTCTTTTCTTTTCTTTAATACCACTTGATCAAATTATTCGTTTCTGTTGTTCTTTATATCACCAAGTCTTCCTGAAATTGCTTTCTATCCCCCTTTGGGTCATTTCATAAGTACACTATTCATGTGTAATTCTATTGTACATTTCCATATTGGCAGATGTCTAGGGTGTATATACCTCACAATGCTTTGATATATATCCTCATGTTTAATGATTTGGCTAGATACACATATTGGTCTATGGTGTGTCCGAGTGTGTGTGTGTATGTGTGTGTGTCTTAAAAAACTATTTCTTTAATGTCTTCTAGTGGTGTTTGAAAAACAGTGACAATCTTATTTTATTCTCTGAACACAATTTGTTCTTATTTTCTCTATTCATTTTTTTTCTAAATTCATTACATTCAGTGACAGATTGTCCTTATTTATCTCATATCCTTGTTGTCCCAAATTAATCCTCTTTAATTAATCCAATTTTAACATTTTATCATGATTTAAAAAAGTTGTCTTTGCTCTGTGTTTGGATTTTTCTGGTTCAGGGTATTTTTTTTCCTTATTTCCTGTTGTTACTGTAATTAGCATATAGGAGTGTGTTTTTTTTTTGTTGTTGTTGTTTTGTTTTTTTTTTCCAATCACTGGAGCTCTTTCTGTGTTTTCGATATCTTTTTCACTTTTGGCTGTCTTCAATCAGGGCTTACCCCATAGTTTTCTCCCTCACTTACTCTAGGTACCTTAGAGTTTGATTAAGAATCAGTTCTTTCTCTCATCATTTTTCATTGCTATGTTTCTTGTTCTTCGTTAACACATCTCAGATCTTTTAGGGAAAAAAGGAAAGTTAAACATCATCTAGTTAGGGGAACAGGGACTATTTTGGACATGAACTCAATGGCTGGCTCTTAGGCCTCCCCACGGCCCCCCCTCCCCCGAGGGAGAAGCAGCCTTGCTATGCCACAGGACATTGCAGCCATTCCTGAAGAGACCTGATAACCTAGAGTTAGACAGAAGGGGAGGAGGTCCTCCCTTATCAGTGGACTTGGAAAGGTGCAGGGAGGAGATGAGGGAGGGAAGGGGGTGATAGGGAGGGAATGAGGGAGGGGGTTACGACTGGGATACAAAGTGCATAACCTGTGATTAATATAAAATAAAAATGTTAAAATTTAAAAAATAAAAAACCATCATCTTTTGTCTTCAAGTACATTATCACACTGATTTTTAATTCTTCCTCTGTCCCAAAAACAAACAAACAAAAAATCTCCATGTAGTGGAAGGTACTCTTTTTTGGAAGAGTTTCTCTTCTAGGGACTGGTTGTTTGTTCTCAGTACCAGTTCCTCTGGTCAGAACAGTAGCAGAAGGGCTCAAGGTCCTGTTTGGTGTGCCTTCACGAGACCAAAAGTTGTTTAAAAGAAAAGAACCCATGCACAGAGTGCAGGAAATAAAGATAATAGTACTCCTATGCTGGTCTGTAGATTTACAACCCTAGCAGCACCTTTTTTGAAAGAGAGAAAGGAACTCGTGAGTACCTGGTGCACACAGAGCAGTACACCAGCGTGCCTTTGCATCTTCAGATCACCTATAAACCCTTATGATGCAGAAGCACTAACAGGAGGCAGGGTTTGTGGCTCCTAATCCTTCATGAGTGAGAGCTGAATAAAAGACAGTGGCTAAGTAGGCCCAAGCTGGCTGTCAACATTTATTAAATAACACACACACACTCATACACACATAAATATGCGCACGCACATTTATTTCTAATCAAGCCCTGCCATCTTATCTTCATTTTCTTCTGAAGATACAGGCCTAAGCTAGAGAGAGAGATGAGAAAAGAGAGGAAAAAATTTTAAAAACATGTGCCTCTGTTTCTCTGGTATCTAAACATTGCAGTCAAAGTTTGAAACAAGCAAAGCTTAGACTTTAGACTACTCAACGCTCCTAGATATCTTCACATTCAGTCTTCAATCAATGCTTTTTTCCTAGATTTTAAGTGTCTTTGGGATACAGGTTGCTGGTGGAAGTACCGTACTTGGCTAGCATGTACACTTAGCAACTCACCATATTAGCTGTGCTTAGCTGTGTTCTGTGTAGCTAATTATCATTTAACTTCTTCACACCATATCAGATGGGTGGAGCAGATAGTCCCCATACCCCATGGTAAATGCCCTTAATTCATTCCCTTATTTATTTTTCCAACAACTATTATTGAGGACTTACAAACGCTAGTGATCCTAGGTTCTGGGGATACAAAGAATTAAGTGTATTGTGGGCTTTTAACAGCTGCAAAGTGTTAAAAGATTTTTGGGGAGCACACATTAAAACTCCCTTGAAACAACTACATTACTCATTTGAATCATAGTTGTGATTAGAACATATTCTCTCCCATCCTACATAACTCAAAAAGATTATTTTAATGAGCTATTATTTCATTTTCCAGGCTTTATTTCTCATTGTTTAATTCTGTTAAAATAGCATTTCACATTACCGAGGGGAGGGTTAGTTCATCTGCTGATTGCTGTACCTTCTGGGATCCCTTCTGTTCCCCAAGGCTGAGGCAAAGCCCAAATTTACTAATGAACTGCCAAAAATTTCATCTTACAAATTCCGACTCGTATGCCATTACTGTAAAGGCTTTGTAGTTATTACAGGAGCGAGTTTATCGCCTAGAAACTAGGACAGAGCTGTTCCAACTAATTCATTACATACACTTCACAATCTTAAAGAGTAAAGGGACTGTATTTATGAGCTCAGTGAGTGTGCTTACCTGCGTGTACTTGTATGTAAGAGGCTCACAGAGAAGGGGATGGAGAAGGCAGACAGTTGTATGTTTTCTAAGCTGCCTTAACATGCTTTCTGTGACAAAAAAATGATTAATTAGCAAGTAGCTCATCTTTTCTTTTTAAATTTCTTTCAGCATTTCTGAAGTCTTCACCCTTCCACGGTCCTTTGTCTACTCATTCACTCAGTCTGTGCTAGTGAAGTTCCTACTATGTAGGGAGTTTGTAATAGATTACATACTAGGGCTGAACTGTGTTTCCTACAATCTTCTTCCTGAGATATTTCTGTCTACATTAGGCTACTTCTTGTAGTAGATTTAGAAGCCTTAAAGGAAGTAACAACACATTTTGGTGCCATTGGTTGTTTGGTGTTAATGAGCCTTTAAGATTTTCAGTGATTGATAGCTTCCCCTTCACCTGGCAGGTAAGCTTTAGCTTCCTTGGCTCACAGGCCAGACTATGAGAAAACACCCTCCTGTCCTCACCAAGAGTGTACTGTGGTGCACTGGATATGTTTATCTAGATTAACAATTCTCAACCAGTGGGTCATGACTTCTTTGGGGGTCACATATCAGATACCCTACATATCAGATATTTAAATTCATAACAATAACAAAGTTGCAGTTATAAAGTAGCAATGGAATAATTTTAGGGTTGGCGGTCTCCACCACATGAGAAACTATATTAAAGTGTCATAGCATTAGGAAGGTTGAGAACCACTGATCTAGATTATTATGAGAGGCTATGCTTTGATGAACCAAGAGAGAAATTCACCTGTCCCTTAACCAACTTTCCTTACTCAATATGAAGTTTAGGGGAATGACTGCAGCAAATAATAAGTTTTAAAACTTAAAATGTAACAGTGAAATTTTGTTAGGTCAATATGTTGACTGTGTGACTACAGCCATGGTCAAATTCAGAATTATTTGTTCAGCTTAACATACTTAAAATAAATTATGCTATCTTGGCTTTCTCAAAAGCTACACTATCTATCAAAAAGTAATTGATCTTCCTCTTAACTTATTTGACACTTGGACAGTTTCTAACTGTGTTAGTATAGCTGTTTTCTCTCTCACCTCTTCTAACACATCAGCTGTCAAATCCACAGAAATGTATTTTTTCACTGAATCTGTTCCTTTCTCCGTTTACTTTCACTTCTTTCTATTACTTGTTTAACTACCACCATTTCCCTGTTTTGTGCCTTTCACTGTGCTCCAATAGCATTTCTACTTTCATTTCATTTTCTGCATGGCTTCAGAAGAAACTTCCATGTCATAACAACCATGTCAGTGTCTAGTTAGAAACATCTTCAAGATCCAGCTACACTCCTAGGTATATATGCAAAATATGATCAAGTGCACAGCAAGGACATTTGCTCAACCATATTCGTAGCAGCTTTATTTGTAATAGCCAGAACCTGAAAAAACCCAGATACAGAAATTGTGATACATTTACACAATGGAATACTACTCAGCTATTAGAAAGAGGAAATCATGAAATTTGCAGGCAAATGGTGGGATCTAGAAAAGATCATCCTGAGTGAGGTATCCTAGAAACAGAAAGACACACATGGCATATACTCACTTATAAGTGGATATTTAGATGTATAATATAGGATAAACATACTAAAATCTGTATACTTAAAGAAGTTAAGCAAGAAGGAGGACCCTGGACAAGATGATCAATCCTCACTCAGAAGGGCAAGTGGGAAGAACATTGGAAGAAGGAGAAAACAGGTAACAGGTCAGGAGCCTACCACAGAGGGCCTCTGTAAGACTCTACCCAGTAGAGTATCAAAGCAGATGCTGATGCTCATAACCAAACCTTGGGAAGAATGCAGGGAATCTTATGAAAGAAGGGGGAGATAGAAAGACCTGGAGGGGAAAGGAGCTCCACAGGGAGAGCAACAGAGCCAAAAAAAAAAAAATCTGGTCACAGCGGTCTTTTCTGTACTGATACTCCAACCAAGGAGCATTCATGGTGATAACCTAGAGCCCCTGCAGAGATGTTGCCCGTGGCAGCTCAGTGTCCAAGTGAGCTAGTAAGGGGAACAGGGACTGTCTCTGACATGAACTCAGTGGCTGGTTCTTTGATCACCTCCCCCTGAGTGAGCAGCAGCCTTACCAGGCCACAGAGGAAGACAATGCAACCAGTCCTTATGAGATCTGATAGGCTAGGGTCAGATGGAAGGGGAGATGGACCTCCCCTATCAGTGGACTTGGAGAGGGGCATGGGAGGAGATGAGGGAGGGAAGGTGGGATTGAGAAGGAATGAGGGAGGGGCTACAGCTGGGGTGCAAAGTGAATAAACTGTAATTAATATAAAGATTTTTTAAAAAGATGTTTCTAAGAGCGTTGAGCATCAGATTATTTCAGTTTTAGTAACATTTACCTGAAAACCTTGTTAAAATTCAGATTTTATGTTCTCAATAGAACTAGATAATAAAAATCTCAGTTCTCATCATGAGAACTTAGAACTTCTATAGCTACTATTCAATGTCTCATCAAGTCCCTTGCTTCCTCAAAAAATATTACTATTCCTTGAATATACTTTCTGTCTCCCACAATACCTTTGCCAACATTGTTATCACTTCTAACAAAACCAGGTCTTCTCAGGTATAACTTCAATTATCTCATCAGCTCACATATTACGAAATATGAAGCCTTATGAGATGCACCAGGATTCAACTTTAGATTTCCACAGGCTTCCACTGTATGTTGTAAGTTTAAACGAACATATCTGCCGTTGTATATACTTGCTTTCCAACTTGCCTTTGAATAGGTAAGAATAGAAACTTTTTGAGGGGCTGGAGAGATGGTTCAGGGAGTAAGAGCACGGGTTCTTCTTTCAAAGGATCCAGGTTGGATTCCCAGGACCCACATGCAAATTCAGTTGCTCACCATCCATCACTCTTCTCTGGCCTTATCATGACCTCCATGAATATGGTGCACAGACACACATGCATACACATAAAAGAATAAAATAATTATTCTCAGAAACCTTATAAAAGAAACTCTTTAAATGCCCCCAAGTTCCTTAAAGTGAGAAATGATTGAAACTACTTTGATGAATGAACAAAATTTCTTTCATATATATTATTCCCTGAGAATGCTAAGTGCTCCATGGTTATATAGGGGAAAGACCTCCTATTCCTCCCAAAAGCTTAGCTTTGCTGTAGATCTAATGAGCTAAAACCTCAGCTAAGCAGGTCGTCCTTACCTGGAATGGCTTTGCTGTTCCCACCACGGTGACTCTTAGTGCCTTGGAGGTTCTTGCCTGCTCCTGGTGCCAGCCATTCCCCCAAGCATTGATTGTACCACTCATCACAGAAGGAGGCCCAGCAAACTGCCCAACTCCAACCCGCTGTGCTTCTACCAGTGCCTTATTGGACCTTACAGATAAGAGACAGGAACAACTGCTATGCAGCCTACATCTTCATTTAATTTCTCTAAGATCATCCTCAAATTTCAATAGCAGAGCCATACCCCAAACACCATAGAATGTGTTCAAGAACACCAAGGAATCAAGCAAATTATAAGATTCACTGAGAATCCCAGCCCTTTCTGGGTCGTTATAATGTTGGATAGGTGATGTTTAAATGTGACTTTACTGTACAGTTGAGATGACACGGTTGTTCATGTTTCCTAAGCTACAGTGTATGAAGCTGTGGACTTTGAAGCACTTGCACATGAATCAACCAAGATATTTGTTAAAAACACACTTTCCTGGTGGAGCTCCTGTCCTGCCTGGGTCCTTCTACCCCACCCCACCCCCCACTTCTTTTAGAACACTCCCTGTACTCTTCCCAAAGTCTTAGTGTGAGTCTCTCCATCTGCCTCAATCCCCTGCGGGGTGGAATCTTTCAGAGGACATATAAGGTAGGCTCCCATCTTGTTCCCTCTGGCATCTCTCCTGTTTGCCTTCTGAACAAGAATTAAGCACCCTCCCTGGAATCCTCCTTGCTGTTTAGCTTCTTTAGGTCTGTACAACCCCCCAAAAATCTGGGCACATGGGGACCTGCAGAGACTGATGCCTCAACCAAGGACTATGTACACAGAGGACTTAGACACCCTGCTCAAATGTAGTCCATAGGCAGCTCAGTCTCCATGTGGGTTCCCTAGTAATGGGAGCAGGGCCTGTCTCTGACATGAACCCTGTTGCCTGCTCTTTGATCATTTCCCTCTGGAGGGGCTACCTTGCCATCCCACAGGGGAAGAAGATCCGGGCAGTCCTGATGAGACTTAATAGGCTAGGGTCAGATAGTGGGAGAGGAGGACTCTTTCTTTCAGTGGACTAGGGAAGGGGAATGAGGAGAAGGGAAGGGAGTCCGACCAGGATAAAAAGTGAATACATTTTCAAAAATAAAATAAAATAAATAAACTTCCCTCAGCTCCCATTGTGAGCATCTTCTAGAGGAGTCCTGCTTAATCTTTATTCTCACCCCCAAACAGCACTGGAGTTCATGGTGAGGTGCTAATTGAGCCAACATTTTATTCCACGTTTTTTTCAAGTTTCACTGGGCAGCCATATTCTGTTGTAGGTGAACACTCATCATTCAGTGTCTACTACTATCTGATATCACTCCAGTGCTTCATGTGGGCCATAAAGGTGTGTGCATGACCAGTTCCTCCTACTTCTATTTTAGTATTGCAATCTTTTGCTTCTCAACCATTGTAACAAAACATATATTTTGAAAAACTGAACAATGCAAAGCAGAGGAGGTAATGGTAAAATGTTTCACTGTATTGTTTACTTCTTAATCTCAGATGGATAAGACTAGATATTAGAAAAAGTATAAAACAATAGATCTTTCATATACAAAAAAAACCCTAAATATGTTGAGTGAGGAAGCAAGCTAGCTCTCTTTGATATGTTTGTTCATTGCCATCAAAACATCATGTTGGAGCTGGAGGGATTACTCAGTGCCTAAGAGCACCTGCGGCTCTTGCAGGTTTAGTTTTGAGTTTTGTTCTTAAAAGCCAAACTGCATAGCTCACAATCAGCTGTAACTCTAATTCCAAGGGATGAAATTGCATTTTTTTGTTTTTGGTCTCTGAGAGCGCCACACACACACACACACACACTTTTAAAGTTAAAAATATAAATTCTTAAAAACTTCCCATTGTTCCTTTTAAGTAATCCTAAAAACCGCGATGTACTCAAATGGTAAATTAACAATAAATAGTCTGTTGAAAGACATGTTGCCTTATCATTTCCCAGATTATTTCCTTAACATGTATTTCAGAGACATTATGTATTCCAAATTAGTAAGGGGTAAAAAGAATTCAGTACTTCCATTATGATCTCTGTGCTGTGCTATCTTGCAGGTGATGTTGGCTTCTAAAAAATGCTTATTAGAGTCTGAGATTTCTGCAAGAAGATTTTTTACAATAAGAATTTCAAATATGAGCTGGAAAAAAGTTTCAACTTTTTTTTTAGTTTAACAAGAAACCCATTATTAGTAAAAATAGCCATCTAAACTTATTAGATGCATAAAATGACATCAAGTGCCAGAAATTTCCCTTGTTTAAAGATAAAATCACTACATGAGAAGCATAAGAAGTACAGAGACTTGAATGCCTGAGGTTGTTTCACTGATTATAAGATGTGTCTATGTGGTAACTGCTGTGGAGTATTCTAGAGTCAGAGAACTTGGATGCTGTAGCTGGGAGACAGCTGAGTAATTAGAATATCATAGCTTCTCTTTTCTTATAAAAATGAGTTGCTCTAAGTAATCTCTTATTATCCTTACAGTCTTCGTTCTCCATGCAAGCGATACCTAGGCGATGAGACCCTTTTCCATGTTTTTCTTGCATTACTTTTATGCTTCCTAGTTTGAAATTTGTCTCTATAGAGGAGTAGCTGAAGAAGCGCCAAATTTCATAGATTAGGATTTCACAGCCAATGCATAAGAGATCGGCATGTCTCTAAATGCCCACTCAAATCTATTTCTAAATTAATACCCTTAAATGCTAGTTCTCTGTGTAACAATTAGTCAATTTTTGAATTAGAATCTTAGTTAAAAGTCTAAAATGAACATTATACCTTGTCAATTTTCAAAGCATTTTTCATTACATAAAACTTGTGTATAAAACTGGTTATTAATTTTATTAAATTATTTATTTATACATTTGTATGTCTGTCTGTCTCTGTCTATCTCTGTATGTGTGTGTATGTGTGTGTGCCACAACTCATGTAAAGCCATGGGATGCTGGTTGTAGTTGATTGGTCCCTTTTCCATGTGAGTTGTAGGGATCAAATTTAGATCACAAGTTCTAGTGGTAGTTATCTTTGTCTACTGAGCCACCTCACTGGGTTCAAAATTGTCCTTTGTAACCCATTCTTTTTTCTTCTTCTTCTTTAAATTTAATTTTAGTTATATATTTATTTATTATAATTTTTTCACTTTGTATCCCCACTTCTTTGATAACAAGAACTTTATTGTGTAGGTGTATTTATGTACATGTCTCCTCCAAAGCCAGAAACTGAGTGAGTCCACAGAATAAAGAAAAAAGTGACAGCACATGTGTAAACAAGGAGTCCACGGTTCTGTTAAAGCTTAGAGAATTATCCCTTGCTGTACAGAGGCATCAGTCAAGGCCCGTTGTTTAGCCAGCCCTTTTTCCACTCAAGACCATATAACCCAAATTAAGAGCTTCTGTAGGTAAATTACTTATTACAAACAAGCCGTCAAGTCCTTTTTGAAATAGTTTAACAAATCTGTACATTGATGTTTACTAGTACAGTCGCATGATGCATCGAGCAGACTTGGAGTTCACTCAGGATAAATGTCTGTGTGGATATTTTGAGTTCTTAAAATTGTGAAATTCTCAGAGGAGATGAGGATTTTGATGTATGGCAGAAATGCCGGGTAGTTCTATCAAAACGGTGAAAAACAGGAGCATATTTCCAGTACCCCAAATGAAGGATGCATTTTAAGGCTTTCATTTCATTAAACTGCTTGGCTGGGTAGGAAAGCCAGGCTAAAATATTGTGATTAACACAAAGGAAGCTTAACAGACAATGCTATTATAGGTGAAAGGCTGCTAATTGCCATCCTCCCAATAACTTATTGATTTTAATCAAATCTTCCTCCAGCAGCATGCCAACAGCAAATGGATAACGAGATGGAAGGAAAACACAACAATGGAAGGAGTAATATGGAAGAAATTATTCATGTTTGATTTGTATAAAATTGAACAAATATTCTTGATCAGCATTTATACAAATATAGATTCGTCTGGAAGGTGCTATCTAAATTGCTTCTCTCACAGTGTATTGAAAATTACCATAACTGTTAGCATTTTTAATTATTTTGATCTGCTGAAAATAGATTAAACTGAATGGGAAATTGGCTTATTAAGGCTTATATATTTGAGTTAATATGAAATGTTCTCAGCCAGTGTGTCTCAAGTATCTTTCAGTTTAAAAGGCACTTGCTGTCTCTGCTTAGCGACGGGAGGGGGAGAATTGGCTTTGATTCTCTATGAGCAAAGGTCTCCTCGAGGCAGGTCTAAGTGAAAGACCTTTCCATTCCCATCACTTCAGCAGAATGTAACCACATCTGGTAACAGAAATATTTCGTAAAAGAGCAGCTTGTCTGCTGGCTAGACAGACTCCCCCACCCCTTTTTTAAGGGGGGCAAAAATCTTGCCAGACTAAACTTAACACTTAAAAAATGGAGAACCCTTGACATCCATCTTGTATTGCAGGAGCACTTTCTCACTTTGATATTCAATACAGTGCGAAAAGAGTAAGGCTCTCTGGTTATTCTCTGAAGATGGGAAAGAATAGTCAGAGCTTCAGTTGTGGTCTCCACGGGTCCTGGCAGGCCTTGGAGGGCATGTTATCAGTACAAATGTGACACTGGCCCCAAGACAAATCTTCAGTGTCAATGTGATTATACTTAAAAACAATATTAGAATTCATTATAAATCAAATTAATAGTACAAGCAATCCAGTTCCAACATTATCTTTCCCAGGATGTACATAAAGTGCTTTATTTTAATAGTTTAGATCAGAGCCAACGTTGACAGCCCTGTGACTCTCTGTCCCTTGCCTCTGTCTTGGACATTTCAGTGGCAATACTGTCCACTACCTAGTAGCACCTTCTCCCCAACTTTTTTGACAACTGAAAATGTCTGAAGACACTGCTAAATTTCCCCATGTGGATAAAAATCTCCTCACTAGAGAACCACTACAGTCTCAATAATGAGAAATCTCAAATAATTATCCAATAAAATTTCTGTTTCACTCTCTAAAATGTAGAAACAGAATAATGAAATTTGTTTTACGGATCTGAAGTCTGAGAAGTCACCTTGACGTCTGTTGTCGCCACAAAAATCATCTTTATCTAGGCCAGCATTTGAAATTCATGAGCTTAATTGACTATATGAAACACTGAAGAAAAAGCACACTTGCTGTGGTGTTTTGACAAAAAACAACCAATGGTGAGGGGTATAAACTGCCACCTTCTGTTGTAGGTTCTAGAGAGACACAGTCTTGTCCAACAATGGCAAGTGGTGTATAAAAAGCTGCCAACTCCAGCTGAGTGGTAGTGACTATGAAAATCCTGCACGGAGAAGGATTCTGATGTTGCATCCAGGCTCAGCAGGAAAGGTAACTATGATGGATTAGTAATGTCTACCTGGACAGGAAAAAGGGAAGGATAGGAGAAATTTCACACATTGGTCTATTCTTTCCTATTCATTTCAATTGCCTTGACGTTCAGAATACTTTAAACAGATATTGACATGGTTGTATGTTTTCTTTGTATTGCACAGGTACATAAAGAAAATGAAATTAATGTCTATACTAAATATTTATTAAGAACCATCTCCTCCATAGGCAGGACTTTAGGCTCATTGAACGTACTACTGAATCAGATATAGCCTCTTGTACCAAATGTTTATCTTCTAGTGGTCTACCTTTAAATGCAACAGAAATAAATCACTCAGTTAAAAACAAACAATAACAACAAAATAGGCAAGAAGCCTTGACTTTATAAAAAGTTTTTTGTTTGTTTGTTTTTATAAATTGTGTGGTCCTACCTGTTCTGTATTATTAACTAGGCTTGCTCTAAAATCTGAGGCAACAAGATCAAATATTAGGCCAACTTCATCTTCCATCTAATCTACAACATGAACTCAGTTTCCAACAACAGTCTATGAAGAATTGTTGACAAGATGCTGGGAATGAGCAAAGAAACTTATTCTAAGCACTACCATTTCATTTTCAGACTCCATTAAATCATAGGGAAAAACTGAGTTCAAGGCACCATGCCCTAGGGGTGCTGGAGACTTTCCAATAGCTGAAAAACTTCTGTTTTATGGAAAGAGTTGTCTGAATGCAGTCTCCTTGGGACAGCTTGTAAGAAAATAGTTGTCTGAGTCCAGACATCTCAAGGACAACTTCTCCATCTCTCTCTCTCTCTCTAATTATATATATGTATATATATTAATACAGTTTATATATGTTATATATAAATATAAATATATATATATATTAATTACAGTTTATTTACTTTATATCCCAGCTGTAACTCCCTCCCTCATGCCTCTCAACCCCACCGTCCGTCTCTCATCTCCTCAACTTCTCCATCTTGATGGCAGAGTCAAAGGAGTTCATGTTTCCAAGCCCAGGGACATAATCCTCTCCTGATTGATGGAAACTCCCTTAATTAAACCCCTTATGTCAAAATGCAAAAGCCCACCCTGCGCTCCTTTGCTCCACAGTTTTCACCCTTGAAATATGCAATAGGGACTCCTTTCAAATCCCAGGCTGAAAATAAAGCTTGCATCGTTTTCCCTGATTTTTAAATTTTCCTTTTTTATTTCTTTATAATTTTTCATTATATATATGTCTATATGATTGAAGCCCCCTCTGTCAACTCCTCCCAGTCCCATCTTCCTCCTTCATTCCCCATCCCCTTCCTGTACCCATTTTGGGTTTTCTTGGCTTCCTCCCCCAAACCCAACAAAGATAATCTCCATTTCTCCAAGGCTGAAAACAGTAGTATGTAAGATGACAACTGAAAGATTAGATTAGAGTAGTCAGTCTTGCGCTAGAAAGATCTTTTTGGAGGTCCCCTGCAAATAACGTTCCCTTGTCATCTCCCTTGTGATTAAGATGTGACCAATAACTTTAAAGAACCCCTTTGGGTTCTATCTACTCAATGAAAACCATAATCAGTTATCAAATGATTTCTAATTTTCAAACGATCCCTTTTTTAAACTCTTTCCAGGCTAACTTGGTTAGGACTAACAGTTACCTTGTTTTGTAACTAGCTGGTGTTGGCAACAAAATAGAATCATTAAGCATGTGTGGTATATGCTGTAATCCCTGGGTGCATAGCAAGGATCAAAGTGGGCAAGGTGAGGGAGGGACTTATGCGAACTTTTCATCAGTCACTGTAAACGCCATATAACAGAAGCAACATAAGCTCTTCTGAAATAAGAGTTCCAGGCTCCCTCACCATTCGTGTGACAACAGTAGAAATCACAACCTAAATTTGCATCATAGCCCAAAAATCTGAGAATGGCATACGAATAAACCAAAGGTTGCTTATTGATTCCTTGACTGCTAAGGTTTTTCTGTAGATAGGATTGACATAAAACTTGGCTGATTCCGTTTCTTTGTTTCAGGATTGATTTTTATTTCTCTGCTAAAAGCAAGATGAAGACAAAGACAAAGGAAACTTGCAGCTAAATTTCTGTTCCCTTTCAAGGCAAGGAAAACCCATGCCAAGGCAAGGATTAGGATTTGTGGTTTGTGGCTTTCAGATTGTCAAAAGGATAGCAACTCAGAGAAGATTAAAGCTTGGGAACTGACAAGTATGTGGATATAAAAGATAAGAACAGCAGTTCCTGTGAACAAGGCCTAAAGCGATGGCTTCTAGAGGCAATGGCTAGAGAAGCGCACAGAGAACTCATTGACCAGTTTAAAGGAATCATTCATTGGCTGATCACTTCAAGACTGATCTGCTGCTGGCTATTTTCACATAGGCTGGTAACTTTAATCTACCATCTGAACAGACTACCAATCACATTGCTCTTTGCTTCCCCTGGCCAATTTTCTAAGAAAACAGTATTTTGTTTTCTGCTGGTGGTGTTCTGGCCACTTGAACTATTTTATTTTCAAGGGCCAAATTTACCTGCTTAAGGTCAAGGTCCTTTGCACATATTTTCCATCGCCATGTTAATTTGACAGCTGTGAAATCTTCAGAAGGAAGAGTGGTGCTTGTGTGTGTGTGTGAGAGAGAGAGAGAGAGAAAGAGAGCGTATGTGTGTGTGTGTGCATGTGTGTAATGAGAAAAAATAATATTACATTTAGTGGAGAAATAAACAGAAATGGTGAATGAAGAAGTTGTAGCATGCATGTGTGTATTTACTGAACAAGCTGAATATTTAAATCCAATAGAAAAGACAGTGCTGGAGATATCACATCTGGGTTCCCTGGCCAAATGTTATGGTAGAGAATGGGGTTTCCTATAATGGGAGCTGAAAAGGAAGCTAATGTAAAGTCAGGGACAGAGCCACCAAGGGGGAGGGGGAGGTCAAGCATATTTAGACGCTTGCCACAATTTGAGCAACTGATATTGGGTAAATGAGAGAGTAAAATAAATCACAGGATTCTTATCAGTTTGAGAGATTTGGAGAGGAAAGACTCCCATTTGAAGAAACACTTTGGGGCTTTTCCTTCCACAAGAAACATGTTTCATGTCATCCAGACACTAAGTAGATTTCTTTCACAAAAACTGTTACATTATCTGGGTAAACATGTCAATCAAAGACTACAACTAGCAATTTACAGCAACTATGCCGGATTTAACATCCAGAGAGCAAGATTCCGGTGGGAAATAGTGTTTTTATTTACCTCTTTGTTACTAGAATGTTTCGTTTAAAAAGGTTTTTGTAGAAGAGCTTTGAAAAGAGAGTATTTATGTGATAACCAAAACAAATCTTTAAAACTTTGAGGTCTCTTTATTGAATTGCTTTCTTCTTCAATTTAAGAGGAATTTTCTCAAAAATAGTATTTACAAAATTGTCAAATATATCTCAGGACAAACACTTTTTTCTTAACTGATGCTTTGAGAGAACTGGCAAGATAATATGATATTCTATTTGGATGTTAAGGTTTAATCATTACTTATTAATATTCTTATTTTCATGGGATTTTCCCAAACTTAATATTCTATTAAGGTAGCATCTGTTAGAGGAATTATCGTAGTTTTTTAAAACAAATTTTAGCTGATTACCATGAATCTACATAATTAGAATTAGGTCTAATTATGTAGTGTAAATACATGTAATATATTTATAACATATAATGACATAATTATGATTCACAATAATGTTGAAAAACTCCTCCTTAAAATTAGCAAGAAAAATATGCTCCACAGCACCTCTACAATTTATTAGCAAATTTACAATGTATGTCTTTCTACAGCTTCTAAAACTAGAACTTCATAAGAAATTATAATAAAAAACAAATACATTTTCAAGTTATTATCTAAAACTAGTACTAGCAAAATTTCATTAGATTTCAGACCAATGAGTATTTTATAACCTGCTTAAGAATATACCTTGAAACAATAATCCTATAAGCCTTCCTTTCTGATACACTTCAAGCCCATTATGGAGTATCTGCAATATGCAGCAGGAGCCAGCCACAGACAGTGACTTCAGCCATACACTCACCAAAAGGGGAGAAAAGCCAGAATTTATGATGAAACTTGACTCTTATATTACCTGGGAATGCAATTTTCAAAGTTAGGCCACCCACCTGCACTTTAAGTCCTTACTATTGTCCAATATGCAACTTGCAATTATTACACACTTTTAATTGATTAATTGCTCATTTCATTCCCAATACTGAATCATCTATATGATGACCAAAGCACTCTTTTTTTTTCTAGAAAGGATCAGAGAGTAAATATTTTTAGGCTTAGAACACTTTATAGCCTCTGCCACAATGCTTCTTCATATGAGGATACTTCACAAAGGCAGTGAATAGAAGATGTGTAAATAAATACGACCTGTTCCGAATAAAGCTTTAATAACACATAGTAGAAAATGGAGTTGGCTGAATGTGGTTCCTTTTGATGAACCCTGCATCAGAGAGTTTTGAAAACTAAATTACATTTAAGTTGGCTAGAGAGTCACAATTAATTCATCAAACCTTTATTGAGATCATGTAATCAATGATTCAGGTGATCTCATGAGAAAATGAAAAGCAGAATTCTAATTTAAAGACATAAATCATATTTTCTAACAATATTTCCAAACCATTGTGAGAAATATCCATTACGTGTTGAATATTTAAGTACAAGGTAGACAATTCACACCCTAGACCATGCATGGAACTTCTAACAGCATTCCATCACCTGAGTGATAGAAGGATATCAGCTCAGGACTACTTGAAGTTTGCTAAGGGTTGATGAGCCAATGGGCTTAGTGTTTCTGAGTCTTCAGTGTGTAAATTAAGGAGACTTTAGGGAGTCTAAACAGAGGCTCACTGAGAATTCTCAACATCCTTTACTACGTTGTGACATGCCTGCTCCAAGGTTGGATCATGGAGAAAGTGGAGGGCTTGACTGGAGTGCTCAATCAGATTGACACTCTGGATAAGCCACTGTGTACACTGGGCTGAACTCCTTAGGAATGGGAGCCAAAAAGTTGGGAAACAGAGCTTCATGGCTCCTCAGATGTCTCTTCCTGTGACCTTGATGGAATTCTGGTATCTTTCTTAGCCAAATTTTCCCCGTGACATTCTTCTCTGTACATCTCCACCTGTGTTTCTCTTTGTGACTTTCTGGAGTCTTTTATATCCAAAACACTCACAGATTTCTTTATTTGTTGTTGTTTTATTGTTTATTTTTGAGATTTTATACTCAAAAATTATAACATTTCTTCCTTTCTTTTCCTCCCTCCCATACACTCATACCAACCTTCTCCACTCACAGTTTCAGTCCATCATTATATTGCCATCAACATCTTCTGGTTACAACTCAAATGTCTACAACCCTTTACATCTTCGTTAAGTTTCTCTCACTGCATTTTTTCACATCCCTGACACAAAGGTTTGCATCCATCTGTAGTATGGTTAGTGTTAACTCAGATAACTCAACTGTATTTTTATAACAGCTTCACATTTTAAAAAGGAGAGTGATAAGTAACCCAGGTAGACAGATAGATAGAAGGGTGGATAAATGGTAGATAGGAGATGGATGGATTGATGATAGACAGATGAAGGATAAATAGATAGATAGATAGATAGATAGATAGATAGATAGATAGATAGATAGATCCATAGAAAGATAGATATGGGAGAGAAGCTGAAAAGACATTTTAAGTACTTAGGCAGACAGACTTTCAATATTTAGCCCTCAATATTCATCTTGTAGAAAGTACCTGCTGTTTGGGGTGCTAACTTCTTCTAATGTAGACAGGGGGTTTACAGAGTCACTAAACATCCTCAGCCTTGCTGCTCTGAGTTTGAGTTCTAGTACAGCAACAACAATGATACAACTGTGGATGCAAAACAGGTCCTTAGTCCCACTAGACCCAATTGTGCATTTTTACAGGATTCTTAGTGATCATCTTTCTCTATCCCATTGTTTACATTTTAGATATCAGAACACATTCACCTACCTCATTCCACTAAAACCTATAGAACTGAGTAAACCGGGAAGCCATCCATCGAGTTGTATTGTGACCTTAGCATTTCTTTTCTGGCCTTCTCTGTGCTCCAGTCACACATCTGAATCCTCAGAAGGAAAGAAAAAGTACCCACAAGCACTAGGTTAAATGAGACTGCTAGATCAGGTTCAGTGTATCCTGATACCTTGTATCTACTCCCCATTCCAGACCTTGGAGTAGCTTATGGAGGCATAGGATCTTTGTTTTCCAAACACAATTGAAAACAATTTTGCAAATTTTTACCTTGGGGTACAGGGTCTTATGTACCACCTCAGTTGTCAGTCAGAGTTGACTCAGAAGACTGCGTCTGTAATATAAAATATTTAGGACAGCATGTTAGCAACACTCAGATTCATAATCTTTTGTATATTATAGGCACCATTTATTAATATATGTAATATATGTATAAAAAGTGTATATATATATATACACATATATATGAATGTATATAGACACACACATACACACACATATACTTGTATATTCTAGGCACCATAACAGTATTATCATTTCCTTAGAATATACTGTTATAGAAGATTGACAGAATGCCAATATTTGCTTTTCGGATGTAGTGTTTTTGTTTGTTTGTTTTTTGTTTTGTTTTCATTACAGAAGATAGCTTCTACATAGCGATTGTCTAGAAAGAGTGGGCTAAGGCAGAACCCAGATCACTACCTCAACATCTTGTCTCTTTTACGGTTGCTAGCCCAATAATAAATCTCTAGTTGTAGGAATACAAAGAAGTGTAGAAGTGTTATGATTTGGCCACAGACGGCTCTTACCTTTTTTTTTTTTTTTTTGCTTTTGCCTGAGCAAATTTGAAATGCCCCAGAAAAAGTTCTGAATGCATATTTTAACTATTTTTCAAATCATTTACCTTTCTGTGGAGAAAACTGACTGCCCAGAGAAAGGGTACTGTAACAGGTATACATTTCAATTTATACCACCCATGGTTGCTCATATAACTCTGTGGGGGTCACTTTATTTTCAATGCACACATATAATGACCCGTTGGCAAGAAAAACAAACAACCAAACAAACCCACCTATTTGGAGAAATAAAGTCCTATATGAGGGCACACAACTACATGCAGACACAGGACAGCTACAGAAGCCTCAGCCAGCTCTGCAGCCTCATCAGCACTCCAAGTGCACCTTGGGGTTAAAGCAGGTACTTTCAATAGGATGCGGCTGACCACAGAGTTGGGAGGCAAAATTTACATGGTAGCCTGAAACTGAGAATTCCAAGGTTTTCTATGTCCTTCTATAGTATTTCATCAATGGATCCATCTTGAATAGCACAGACTTTCCCAGTGATGCTGGAGTTTGCAGCATCCCAGATTCATTTCGGTCTGTTTGTTCAGTCAATCTACCTGCCCATGTGATACTCTAGGATGTGGCCAGGAAGCCTGAGTGATTGCCTCTTGGTATCAGGACCCAGCCTCCATCTTCTTAATTAGGATTAAGGCCTGCAACTAGCCCGCACATACTCTGGACTTGTAAGTATGTCAGATACGGGGTAAAAGAAAGTGGAGGTCTTCAAAAATCTTAAAGTATCTTCAGATTATCTAGGGCACACTTAAGAAAACCTGCCTATTCTAAGTCTGTGTTTCCCAAGCAAGGTAGGCTGAGATTCCAACTGAACCTTGCAGGTTGATTGCTCCACAGGGCACCCCGCAGGGTCTTTGAGAGACACATCAGCGAGTTGGAGGGTAATAGCAGCCACAGGGGCCTAGGGGCTGGTGGGGCTGATCCTAGGAATCAATACTGAAAGGAAAGTCTCTTGAATTTGAAAGTACAGTGCTTTGTGTTGCTGGCATTGAATCTTTCCCTTTTTTTGGTTTTGAATGGAAGAGATAGCTCGCCTAATTGCTGCTCCAGCCTGGAAGGGTCACAGACTGTAATATCTAGTGCTGTATGAGGTCTTTTGCAGAGCTAATGCATATCAAATAATTTAGACCATTTCCAAGTCTGATAAAATGGATTTTTTTTTGACAGAAACAGGGCTGCCCAAACCTTTATCCCTACTAGGGCTAATCACAGAGAATTAAGATACTTGTTTATTATGACTAAGCAGCTGAGTCAAAGAACCATTTTGCAAAAGTAAACTGCAGCACATCTGTGTAAAGGGAGAACGATGAAAAGCATATGTCCTAACAAGGCCTGTGAGCTGTCATCAGAAATCCTGCAAACGCACTGTGTTGCATTTTTGAACAGGTAAAACCCAAGAGTGAACATTAACAATATGCCCAAGCACAGCTTTATATAACCACGATTGAACGTCTGCTGTCCAATTCCGTTCCCACTCTTTCTTTTCTGAGCCAAGTTAACAGGTAACCTAGATTTGCTGTTCTTGTAAGTGCTTGTTATAGCTGTCGTGAAATAAAAAGAAGTGCCGGGTGGGAGGTGGACATTATCACCCAGAAAAATGAGCAGGAAAGGACTCATTTTAGGCCTGCCTGTTGGATGAGAAGCAAAGAGACCCATCATAAGTGCTGTTCGGGAAATTCCCTAATTTTCAGGCTATCACAGACAGAAGAAATTCTCACTCTAAGACAAGATCTGGTTTGAGGTTGTTGCCTAGGTGACCCTGCATCTTAAGCAGTTGTTGAAAAGGATCCTCGGCCTTTGACTTAGAAATTCCTTTTCAAAGAATTTATCTGGTAGAAATACAGAGATAAGACTAGCAAGATGTGAGTAGAAAAACATTTATTCTAACTCTGTTTTTCTAAAAAGTGAATAATTGCAAAATAATACAAATCAATACTAATAAAACACCAAACGAATAAATATTGCCATATCCACCCAATGGAATACTATACAGTCATTAAAAAGAAAAACCTATATCTAGGTTATTGATATGAAAACATATCTAATTAGTATGTTAAAAAGAGTTTCAGGACAGAACATATATATTATAAGACAAACAGTGAAATATAAACAAGGAGTCTAATGTCAATATAAAACAAAATATTGATACATAACATCTGAATGAGCTACAGGGATCTTTTTGTAGTCAAATATATGCTTTAAAGTTTAACTTATTTATTAATTTTTAACACAGAGGGACTATGCCATAAAGAGTCTAATATTTTAGCAGTCCTAATCTATTCATTCCAACTTTTTTCCAGCCATTGAATTACCAAAAAAAAAAAAAAAAAGCCATTTGAGATACAGTGATTGACAAGCTAGCTATTCAGAAAGCCAGAGAAATAGCAAAGCTACACTAGAAACTCAAAAGAGCAAGTTCTGTCTCCCTATTGAACCTCTCCCAGTGAGGACTATCATAGTTCTTGGGCTTATGTGGGGGGGCGCGGGCAGGGGGGAGTCAGAGGAAGCAGAGAGATCAGTATCAATGGGCAAGAAAGCTTAGTCTGAAACTGAGAAAGGAGAAACTGCACCATGAAAGCTCCTTTAAAATTAATAATCTGGCAGTTAATTTCTGAACTAACTCTAATTTGTACGTGGCACCTTCTGTCAGAGTTGTAAACAAGGGTTGCTTTTATTTCACACTAGCTTGCTAGCTGGAAGGGCTGGCTTGGGTCCAGGTGCTCACCCTGTTAGCACAGGCTGCCATCAGCTTGGGCTCTTCTTCCGAAGCCACTGTGTAATTTCATGAGCAGGTGGCTATTTATAAATGTGATTCCTACTTAGCAAGAGGAACCCTTGTTATATCTCCAGGCCTGAGCCTTTTCTCTGACAGATAGTCAAACTTCCAAATCACAAAGAAGGAAAAACAGGAGTTGGCAGGTATGTGTGGGGGACAGGGGGGCGGGGATGGAGGGCAGGGGCTGGGGGGGGGGCTGTTCTAAAAATCAGGACATCAGGATTTTAGAAATTGAGTACTACCAGCAACTTACAGAATATGGAAAAAGTCATTTGCAGAAGTAGTTGGCTCTTTTCACTTCTAACATGCCCACTCTGCTGAAAATGCTCACCCCACATTCCTTGGAACCATTAGATGGAAAAAAGTTCCTTGTCAGAAGTGTCAACTGTGGTGACAAGTTGAGGCTTTATATGAATTAATTTGAAAATATAGAACCCCAATCTTGGCTTCTTTTATTCATTCTCATTTTCTTTCAAAGCCCTTTGTCTTCTTTCTTTGCTGATAGAACCTCCTAGTTTTTACAGAAAAGAACACTCCAAGGCCACCCAATCTCACCTAACTCCCCATCTTCCTTCCTCATTAGCATCTTTTCTCTGTGTCGTCTGAGAGACATCTTCTTGAGTTTGACATTTTTAGCCTTCATCTGGATCTTACTGAGGGTTTCAATTGCTGCAATGAAACACCATGACCAAAGCAACTTGGGAAAGAAAGTGTTATTTTGGCTTATAAGCCCTTGTATATCACTGTTCATCAGCAAAAGAAGTCAGGTCAGGAACTCAAACAGATGAGAAATCTGGAGGCAGAAGCTGGTGCAGATGCCATGACTGGGGTGCTGCTTACTGGCTTGCTCCCTTTCTTTCTTCCTTCCTTCCTTTTTGTCTTTCTTTCTTTCGTTCTTTCGCTTTCTTTCTTTCTTTCTTTCTTTCTTTCTTTCTTTCTTTCTTTCTTTCTTTCTTTCTTTCTTTCTTGTTTGCTTGCTTGCTTTTCCTTTCCCCTTTTTCTTTTTTCCATCCTTCCTTTTTTTCTATCTTTCTTATTCTTTCCTCTTTTTTTCCCCCCGCTGAGAAAGGGTTTCTCTTGAAACAGACCTGGCTGTCCTAGAACTCACAGAGATCCTCCTATCTCTGACTTCTTGGTGCTTGGATTAAAAGTGTATGCCATCACGCCCAAATCAGCCTGCCTTATTATAGAATCCATGATTACCTTCCCAGAAATGAAACCACTCATAACAGGATGAGTCCTGCCTCATTAGTCACTAATTAAGAAAGTGCCCTAGAAGCTTACCCGCAGGTCAGTCTTATGGAGGATTTTTTTTTTTCTCTTGAGTTTTCTCCCCTCTTGGATGATTTCAGTTTGTGTCAAGTTGACATAAAACTATCCAGTACAATCTTAAAATGAACCTTTTAAGAGAAACTTCCTGCTTTGTGTATTGAGAGAGTACCAACTGCCAGTAGTGTCTGGCTGCACAGAAGTCTTCTCCCTGGGATCTTCACTTCTATACATATGATCCAACTCCAACAATTTCTTCCTTCTAGGAACAGATACTCTGCTGGTGTCTCAAGTTACAGCTTTGATAAAAACTCTGTTCCAGCTACATTTTTGTGAAGACTGTGCAAGCTTCTAAAACAAAAAAAAATTTTCCCCATGTAAGTAGAAACACATCCTGAAAATCTGGGGCCTGAAAAGGTAATTATATTTCAAAACTGGATTTTTCAGTGTCTACAATCTATAACATATTAGTAAGCTTTAAAACAGTTTAAAAGAGGCATTTCTGGGGGAAACAGGTTAGCAGGTCATTTGTTTTTAGTTGTTTGTTATTGCTTTTGGTTTTGCTATTTCCTGTAGGATTCTTTGGTTTGAAAAAAAATCAATGTATCTTGTATGTGTCCAGTTAATATTTAAAGTTTTCTAGTTTTCCTGACTTTGTTATTACATTCGCACATTTTATAATTGTGGTATTTATCATCACGAAAAGCAAAAACTAAAAAACATAGCAATAAAACAATGACATAGATTTAGAAGGCAATATTTTCTAGATATTCAGATAACAAAACTTGTTTTACCCTAAAACAGTGGTTCTCAACATGTGGGTTATGACTTCTTTGTGGTCAAATGATCATTCACAGAGGTAACCTAAGACTACACAAAAACACAGATATTCATAACTCATAGCAGTAACGAAATTACAGTTATATAAGAGTAAAGAAAATAATTTTATGATTGTGGTCATCATAACATAAAAAACTGTATTAAAGGGTTGGAACATAAGGAAGGTTGAAAATCATTGCTCTAAAATAATTTTCAGCAGAGATAGCATCAGTCTGGCACTTTCTCAGAAAATTAGGAATAATGCTACCTCAAGATCCAGCAATACCACTCCTAGGCAAATATCTAAAATATGTCCAACAATACAATGAGGACATTTGTGCAACTATGTTCATAGCAGCTTTATTTGTAATAACCAGAATCTGGAAACAACCTAGATGTCCCTCAATGGAAGAATGAATATAGAAATTGTGATCCATTTACACAATGGAATACTACTCAGCAACTAAAAACAAGAAAATCATGAAAGTTGCAGACAAATGGTGGGAACTAGAAAAGGCCATGCTGAGTGAGATAACCCAGAAGCAGAAAGACACATATGGTATATACTCACTTATAAGTAGATATTAGACATATAATATAGGAAAAACATATAAAAATCTATAGTCCTAAAGAAGTTAAACAACAAGGAGGACCCTAGAGAAGATGCTTAATCCTCATCCAGAAGGGCAAACAGTGTAGACATTAGAAGAAGGAGAAGACAAGAACAGGACAGGAACCTTCCACAGAGGACCTCTGAAAGCCCCTACCCACCAGGGTATTGAAGGAGATACTGAGACTCATAGCCAAACTCTGGTCAGAGCGCAGGGAATCTTAGGAAAGAAGGGGAAGATAGAAAGACCTGGAGGGGACAGGAGCTTCTAAAGGAGAGCAACAGAACCAGAAAATCTGGGCAAAGGAGTCTTTTCTGAGACTGATACTCCAGCCAAGGACTATTCATGGAGATAAGCTAGAACCCCTGCACAGATACAGCCCAAGGCAGCTCAGTCTCCAAGTGTGTTCCCTAGTAATAGGAACAGGGAATGTCTTTGACATGAACTCAGCGGCTGGCTCTTTGATGACCAACCCCTGAGTGAGGAACAGTCTTACCAGGTCACAGAGAAAGACAATGCAGCCAGTCCTGATGAGAGACCTGATAGGCTAGGGTCAGGTGGAAGGCGAGGAGGACTTCCCCTACCAGTGGACTTCGGGAGGGGCATGCAAGGAGATATGGGAGGAAGAGTGGGATTGGAAAGGGATGAGGGAGGAGGTTATAGATGGGATACAAAGTGAATAAACTGTAATTTATAAAATTAATTAATTAATTAATTAATTAAAAAATAAGTAAGAATGCTCAGTAACTATTTGATGTTTTCAAGCTTCCCAGTGTAAGTTAAACAATGTGTGTATAAGCAGGATACTTTACTAAGAATGAGACTGGTAAGTGATTTCTTCAAAACAGATTTAGAGAGGAAATGCATCTTTCAGTAATTTTTTTTTTCATTGAGAGTGAAGAAGTTACAGTTTCCGTGCTCAGTGTGTTCATAAGGGCCGTCTGTAAAAGGCTTGGTCCTTAGGTGAAGGAAAGACGGAAGCCTTAATAAGTGAGATAAATTCTGACCTCATCAAAGATGTTTCTTCATTCAGTGAATGCCAGTCAACACAGAAACTCACAACTGGTCAAGGTACAGAGAGTCAATATCTATATCTGTTGAGTGCTCAATCAAATGGTATATCTATTTCACACTTTCTCCTGAGTCTTGCGGACCATTATGGAAAGGTGAGCAGAGAGACTATAAGAAGCAGAGTTATAAATGGACTACCAATACTACAATAGTGTCTTCTGGGCATTACAGAACCTCTGGACTCATGAATTCTTGGAAGCAATGAGTTCATAGCTGAATTCTTGTGCACAAGATGTGCACAGGATGAAGCAGTCAGTATTCTATGATGGAGAAGGAAGGTATTTATGTGCTCCTAACCCCTAACTGAGGAGTTATAGAGAGGTGATGGCTTCTAGGAAATGGTTTTTCACTAAGGGTATGGCTGCTCATGGGCCAATCATGCTTCAGTGAATGGCTCTACAGCTAGGGCACAATGTTATTGTACAAAAAGTTAGGGTAAGGAGGGGCGTGGCTCTAGAAGGAGTTAGGAAAGAAGACTTGGTGACTATGATCAAAACACATTTTCAGAGTAATAAAACATTATATTATAAACAAACAAAAGAATAAGTGGGGTGTTGGGGGGGGGGCTCTTGAGCCATTGCAGCACACACTCAGAGGATATCATAGGATGTCACATCCTCTTTGTCCCTCTGCGAGTCTTTGGGATGAGGTGAGCAGCTTCAGTTTGTTAGTTACTTCTATCCTTATGTGTTTTCTCCCCACAGGCTCAATCTCTTAGGCCAACTGATTGTGAAGAGGAAGCTCAAAGTATGTGTTACAGTACATTTTTTTTTTCTGTCTACATTAGCAACTTTAGGCCTTTTTTACACTGACTGAAAGACAAGACTTAGGGTCATGGATGTTAAATGTCTCTCAGGACAAGAGGTTCATGGCTGCAAGCTGCAGGCAACACCTGCACAAAAACAAAGCTGCATAAATTGGTGGTAACATTTTTCTATTAACATTTTTCTACAATGTATTTTGATCTTGTTTTTTCCTCCTCAAGTTCTTCCCACATTTCTTACCACCTTATGTTCTTTCTAGGTCGCTGTTCCAAAAACAAAATCACAACAAAACAAACAACAACAAAACAAGCAAACAAACAAATCTCACAAAACAAAAATTAGAAAAGGTAAAAGGTCAGTAAGACAAAAAAAGTCCAATAAAAGCAAAAAAAGGAACAAAAAACATCCACAAAAATATGACCGCAGTCATTTGTTATGGTTTATATATCTAGTGACGCTGTTGGAAAATGATTTTTCCTTTGCCAGCAGGTATTAATTGATAATAGGTTCTTGGTTATTAATGGGATCCTTTGTCCATTTCCTCCTCTCTGTTCTGGGGCCCAGAACTTATGTATGTTTTCCACACTGCTATACAATACATTGCCTCAACCCACATCAGAAAAGCTTGTTTTTGAAGCAGGTGAAAAGAGGTCTATAAAAGAGACCCACAACTCAACACTGTACAAAGAGTGGGAGATTTTTGAGCACTCAGTCTTCAATGGGAGGCTTTCGTCAAACTTCTTCTCCTCAAGGCTCAGAGATATAAGATGAAGAGGGGGTGGAAAAATTGTATGAGCTACAGGTGGTAAATGGCGCTGAAGAAACAGTGTCTTCTAGAAACAGCAGGGCCAATGCATATATGAACTCACTGAAATGATGGTGTCCTTTATAATGCAACCAACTGCATATGGAGATACTGCCTGGAGTTGATTGTGTCACCCAGGGGGAATGGAGAGCTAAGAACTAGTCCATCTCATGACCCTGATCCCTTTGGTACCTCACTTGAGAAGGAAAAAAATTCTGCTTCTGACAGTGTCTTGGCTTCTCTAAACCTGCACGCTTCTTTTGAAAGGGTGTTCAGCAAATATCTGGCTACAGAGATGAGTTCTGTTAAGTGCCAGTAAGAAAGACCATGTGCCTTTCTGCTTTGGCAGTGCCAACAGAATGACAGTTCCCAGAGGACAGGAGATGTGCATTTGCCTCTATTCATGGCTGGATCCCCAGTGCTTAAAGTCACAGCTTACCAAGAAGAAACTGTGTGTTTTTATTGAGTGAATGTATGACCAAGTGTGGCCAGCCTTAGCCTCCTTCTGTGATGTTGCAAAGCACAGAACACCAGCACAGAAACTGAGTAAATCTTAGGAGAAAGAGAATAAATATCCCTTATAGATGAAGTTAATGGGTTTGAGAAGAAAAACTGCCTTACTGCCTGTGGGTGAGAGAAACAGAAGCATTCTTAATACCTGGGTTATGAGTCTGTATTAAAAAATAATTTCCTCTGGATGCTTGGTTTCATTTGGACCCGTCATACCAAATATAGTAAATGAATTATGCTAAAAAATAAGTTCCAAACCAAATAAATGTACATACACCTGCAGGCATTCCAATTGGAATTTTTTTTAACTCAAAAAAGTAATTACGCCATTATCTATTACAGAACCTAGTGAGCTGTGAAGAGATAGTGGTGTTCACGTCTGCTATTACTAAGTCATTTTTTTCTTTGCTAAGAACTAATATGTCAGAAAAGTAGCCAAGAATAAAAAAAACATTAGAAATATTGAGATTAATAACTATTATGGTCTCACAGCAGAAATGGAAAAACAGATATATTGATGAAAAGTTAAATCTGTATCAACTGTCACTTTGTGTTCAGATTCTGAAATTACTCCAACTCTTCGAAATGTATTTATAAATTACATTTTATTTGGGCATGTTAAATGTGTGCTTAACACCAGCAGGGCTGACACAACATGGGACCTCCCGCCCCTGCCACTGCCTGGGCTCAAGGCTGCTGATGGTATAATTGCTTTATAAGGTTTCTGAACAAAGCCACGTATACATAAATGTATAAACATGCCAGAGAAACAATTTCACTCAGTTCGTTCTTTCCCTTCATTTTTTTTTTATCTTTGTTGGTTGTTAGAATGAAGGTGGGAATTCCTGCCCTTCTTCGTGTGATTGGTCTTTGTAACTGCAGCCAAACAATTAAAAATTACTGATGATTAACCCTGTGAAAAAAAGCTTGGTTAGGCCTCCGCTGCCCCCTCCAGTAGTTCATCAGACACATGCCTTATAATATACTTATTTCCTTAAAGAAAGATCCAAAACAGGTAAAATAAAAATGACAAAAACAACGACAATTCCATTAATAATGATGATGATGACAATAATGTGAGAAGCAACTGAGAAAGATGTCAGATGTCAACTTTCAGCTTCTCTCAACGTGCGCACACCCAAATGTACCCCCCAACACCAGCATCCACATATATATATATATGCACATATGCAGTCACACAAATAAGTAAGCAAAATTTAAAAATTAAAAAGCAAAGAAACGTTCTAAGAGAGAATTGAACTGAACTTGGGGAAACTAGTTTGGCAGAGACCTAGGCAAAATGTAATCCACAGGACAAGTTCTGAGAGAAGGCACTCAAGAGTCTAGTTTGACTACAGCCTCCCACTTATACGGAGAAGCTGGAGATGAAGCAGTTGCTTTTAACAGTCTCGGTCTGAGAGAAGAGTTTAACAACTAAAATAATGTCGGTACTCTAATAATAAAGATTTATTTTTAGTTTGACAGGAATAAAACTGGAAAATAATGTATTATCAATGAGTGTTTGTAGCTCTGTTACAGTTTGTACTCTGTTACAGTTACACTTGAGGATCTACTCTAATTAAGGTCTTGATGTCCAGGATGCTAGTATAGAAAGGTGTTGAAAATATAGAAGATAGGGCCTAGTGACAGGTCTTTGGGATGCTAGGAGTGGCCTCTCAGTTCTTTCAACAGGGTTGGAATAAAAGGCTGATTTTGGCTCTAACCCATTTCCTCCCTGTGTTCCTTCTTTAAAGCATAATCATTTGATTTCCTCCCAAAGGTCCACCACTGCTTTTTAAAATGCGGGGATGCAACTAAGAAACAGCACCAGCATCGTCTCCTTGATATACCAACATTTCTGAGCAGAACAAACCTGTTTGCATTCTAAGTTAGCACACTCAGGTATTGCATTATGGCAATACAAAGCTGCTTAAAATGCAGACACTGACTCTGAGAAGACTTGCCAACAATAACCTGAACCAACTCCTCTTTAAGAAAGTGGCTATTTTAAAGTAACTGTGATATTGGTCGAATCTCCTCTGAGTGAGGTGTGTTCTATTATTTAGGGGCTCCTTGATCTGACAGACAGATACAAGTATTCCCAAACTCATCTGAAGATCTGCCCTGCAAATTACATCATTGGAACAGTTAGGGGCTAATGCTCCCTATTTCACAGGTATAACTTTCCTACATGCTACTGTAGACTGTTTGCAGATGTTAAAACTCAGTAATTTCCTTGGGTCTCCTTTGTTTTGCCATAGCAGAATAAAACAAAACTAGTAATTCACAAAGACCATAACCTATTTTTCACAGCTTCGGAGGTGGCAAGGCCCAAGGTCAAGTTGTCAGCCGGTTTTCTTGGAGGCAGGTTTGCTTACAAGCAGGTTTGTTAGTGGGGTGAGGCTGCATCCTACAGAGGAGGGGAGTATTGTGGCCTCGTGTAGAGAAGGGTAGAAGAGCAATTGAACCTGATACCTTACAAAGCTTTTTAAAAACCATTTAATATTGGTTCACAAGGGAGGAGTCGCTACTGTTTGTCTCTTTAAAGGCTTTAATTCTCAATACTATCTACTAGCAACATGTGAATTTTGAAGAGAGTGCACAGCCTACCATGGGTTGGGCCTTCCCTCAACAATCAGTAATTTTAAAAATTGCCTTTCAACTGGATCTTATGGAGACATTTTATCAACTGAGCTTCCCTTCCTTAAGATGACTCTAGGTTTTGTCATAAAACTAGCCAGGATGAATTGAGACTAACTGAAGGAAAGACAGAGAGGTCTGGAAGAGGTGGAATGTTTCTCCGCTTCCATGGTCTGCAAGCTTTCAGCAGTTACATTAAACTCAGTGATTAACTTGGATGGACAAAATGGGGAATGTAGGGAAAGGGTACATAGGCTCCTCACCATCCCTCCTTGAGTACCCCAACCTTTTCTGTGTCTGCATGCAATGAATAACAGCCTCCCTGACATGCACACTGCCTCTCACTAGGCACTTAGTTGGATTGCAACTACTAATCCAGGCTACATCTCTTTTATTTCTTTTCAAATTTCTGAACCTTATTCAAGGGTCAATTATAATTTATAGGTCAGAAACATTGGAAGCTTAAAAGAAGTCACGAGGTAGATAGAACAGGCACTAAGTCAATTGTTTTTTTTTAACCCAAATAGGTAGAATTTTGAAAGTATATAGTAAATTTTTAATAGTGAATAATCCAGACAAAGAGATGAGCAGCATTTTCACTTTCTAGTCTGTGTTTTATTTGTAGTTGTCATTTTTGCTTCTCTGTGGCTGTGATAGAACATTGACCAAAACCCAAGTTTTTGAGGGATAGAGCTTGTTTGGTTTATAGGCTACAGTTGAAAGTCAGGAGTCAAGGTACGAAAAAAAAAAAAAAAAACAAACAACAACTCATGATAGGAAAATACTCAAAATAGAAACCTGGAAGCACAAACTAAATCAGGCACTGTGCCAGAGTATGGCTGACTGGGTTGGTTTTATGGTTTGTTCACCTAGATTCTTACATAACCCAGAACAATGTCCTCAGGAGTGACATTGCTCAAGCTGGGCAGGACCCTCCTCCATCAACTAACTATCCATCAAGGAGAACAGTCCACAGCCATGTTATAGGTGAGTCTGAAGAAGGTCATTCCTCAACTGAGGCTCCTGCTTTCTAGTTATGTCAAACTGGCACCCAAAATTAGCCTTGGCACTCTTTGAATTGTACCATACCGAGTATAATCAAGCAAGGCCTGAACGTACTGCTTTTCTATTTTCTTTAAGATGTGAGTGGAATCTTAATCTACCCACGACAATGAAAGCATCTCAGGAGAAAGAGATTTTGCTTAGTAGACAGTACTCATTCATAGTTTTTATTAGTTCTTACTATAATGTAAGGCACCTACTACAACTTGTGCAGTTGTTTCCTTAACACTTTTGCCCCATTCCAAGCAGTCAAATATGGGAAACCATGTTAGTTGGCTATAATAAAACCAGGTACACATGTGATCAATTTATCCACTCTTGCAGGGAGCTGCACTTTGAGAGTGAAAAGGGATTTACAGATCACCAAATCCCAGGTGTAGTGAGCTCCAGGTACCTCTCATTCCCCCAAAGAATAAGCCTAGGAAGAAGATAGTTATGCATTGCTGCTTTGTATGGATTCTAATATCTTGTATGTGTGAATGCCAAGGAGCATTATTTAAGAAAAATGTGTTTTTTCAGGCTGGCTTTAGTATTTAATAGTGAAGAGGTGGCATATTTTGGTCAAGGACCAGGAAGAAAATTCTTTAGTTTTTTGGGGGGTGGCAATGTGCTGTCTTTCCCCTTTTCCTTTCCTTTCTTTTCCTTTCCTTTCCTATCCTTTCATTCTTCAGTCTCCCCCACCCCACCATTCCAGCTTCTTTCTGATCCTCTTCCAAAACTGTATAAAGATAAAAAATAAAAACTCTTCCGTGTTATGTAACTATAGAAAAGTGGCTCATGGGCTTGTTTTAACCTCCAAGTTCAGTAACCTCTACTTCCTGGGAAAATTCAGTGGGTTCAGAGCAGAGCCTGGTGAACACAAGGCTTGTCGTTCACCATATTGCATTGTGAACATAAAATAATTGTTTGATGGACTGATCCAGACAGAAATTTGATAGTTGATTTTTTTTTCTATTTGTTGATGGGTTAATGAGTGTTTAAAGACTGGGTAAGATTGTTTTGGTTCACGTTTCTGTGTGTTTTAATTCCCCAGGTCACTTCCAGTCCACCTTCCCTTCATATAAATTATTCCTCGAGATTTTAGGAGGGTTCCCTATTGACATTGGTGCCTCCATCTTCCAAAGGCCTCCAGGAGGCCCCGTGGAGAGTGGCTGAGTCTCACTGTAACACAGGCCATACTTGGCCTTTTAAAATACCTTTGAGTGTTACGGATTTCACATTCATTCCTGCTAATGAGTGGGGAAGAGAGGCTTTCATTTTAGTCCCCTTTCCTCTTCTAAAAGAGAGTGTGGATTTCACCTTTCAGGGGAGCTCTGGGCTCAGCTCTTCAACCCACATCAAAACGCATCCCTGGGAATTCCACCTTCAAACAAGTGAAACAATGCTTCCTCACAGGGGGGCTGCTGTCAAAGAAGAGTGGACTTACCCACATATGCCAACTATTCAGATATGATTGCCTGTTCAGGGAAAATTAGTGGCTCATAGAGAATACTTTTCAGTGGGGGACCACTTACCTCACTGTCACACCTCCCTCTACCCTTGTTAGAGCCAAGGGAACTCACCCCACACACTCACAGGGGCAGAAAGTGCAGGTCAAGATGGCATGCCTCAGCATGGGGTGACTGAGATATTCTGATTGCTTTCATTTTGACCTCCCCAAATTAATGGGTCCTTTCTCACAAATGAGCCACTATAAATCTGAGGATCCCAGCATTCCCCCAGTATACGCCCCTCATACTTTAACATTTAACTAAAGTAAAAGACGGACAATGATAGATGTTTTGTCTTTAAAAGAAAACAGAAACTAGGAGAGAGTGCGGGGAGAAAGAAAAAAAAAGTATTTCCATTAGCAACTTTGGGAAGAAATTGCTCCACATTGTTGCTCTGACAAGGAATTTTCCCAGCATGTGCGTATCTTAAAAGTACTGCAAAACAATGTCTTAAAATGAACTGATTAGTATGCATGCTCTGTGGTCACATTTAAGTTCTATTTATAAAATCTATTCTGTTCCAGGCTCAGACAAACAAAACTGAGATGCAGCTGTGTAACACATTGATAATTTTCATTAGTTCTAAAAGCCTCAATAGAATTTGCAATTTTATTCATTACATCTAAATAATCCTGGAAAACCCATTGTGGAGATGACCTTTCACTTTTTCCCCCTTGGCCTTTGTGTGACTTGGCCTCTGTGTGACTTGGCTCTGTGTGTGTGTGTGTCTGTGTGTGTGTGTCTGTGTGTTTATCAGGAAAAGATGAAGGGGGAAAGAGATTTCTGTAAGAATGAAGAACAAAAAGAAAAATGGAGAATGAGGTGTAAAAGAATCAAGATCACCCATGTAGATGCTAGCACCATTCAAACTCGGGGAGTCTTGTCGTCATGCCCCAGATGTGTACAAGCCCAGATTTTGTGTGATCCTGTGGAAAATGTGGTTTGTGTTCTAATTTGGTAGGAAGCAGTCTACTGTTTGGATACAAAGTGATGAGGATTCTCCCAGAAAGTAATCCAAAAAGACAGGCTCAGGAGAAATAATTGGTGCTCTGCTATGCTCAAGTTGAATTTGTTCTTGAAAAGTAAAACAATGCCATCTTGAGAGGAAACTTTTTTTTATGCATGTGGATCCTGCACCCCCCCCCAATGAAACAAAAAACAAAATAAAAAACCATGTTCTTTCCAGAATGCTGGCAGCCAGCCAGTAAAAGCACAGAGCCATCCTTAGACAATTAAGATAACAAAAATAAAATAAGAGGTATAATATGAAGGGTGAACAATAAAGACAATGTGTGCATTTTAGCAGTTGTTCAAATGGTCCTTTAGTACTGACCGGACAATTAAGAAGGTAAGACCTAGTGTATAAGGGTATAAGGTAACTGTCTTATATAAATATAAATGTGTGGCACAAACAATAACACTTGAGCATTCATCTAATAATTGTTAATATAGGGCTGAAGATAATGACAATCATGTATTACCCATTACATACAAGCCAGCTCTCATATTCTATCTCTCTAGACCTGTCTAGCCAGGATCGTAGAAAGGACTCTTCTTGGTGTCTCTGAGTGGTGGTGATGGATGGTGCCAAGAGAAATACTCAGATAAGCAAAGTTAAGAAGGCTCCTACTTCACTCAGGACTTCCAAGATAAGAATGGTAATTCTTAGTTCCAGAGAAAAGAAATTTTATATCAAAGCAATGTAAGGCTTTCATGTTTTTCTTTTTTAAATATAACATCGTTGTAAGGTTTGTGGTCTTGGTGGTATACTTTGGGAGATTCTTTTTTATAAAAATAAATGCTTTAGCAACCACTTGGAAAAAGAGAAATTAAAACTCAGGCAGGACAAAGAAATCTGTAAAATTGTTCACTTTGAATATAGTTGGGAAGAGTCGATATTACAGTCTTGTGCAGGTCAGAGGGGTCTCTCTGAGAGACCTGGGCTGGTAGAGTACTCAAAGAAACATAATATCCAAGCAAGAGAAGGTCAAGAATAGGAATCTCATATTCAGGCAATTTAAAAATTGCCCAAGTATAAGCTTTAGGCGACATCACCAAAGATAGACATTTGTCAACATTGTTGAAATATTCTAGAGCTTGTAGGTTGAGTTAAAGCCTGATCATTAATTAGTCCAACTTTATTAAAGACTCTGACTAATCATGTGATGTCTCATGTCACTTTAAGCATGCCCTAGCCATTTATTACCCCACCCATTTTACTGAAAATAGAGTCTTGTTATTTAACAAAGGGCAAAGAGGCCCTCCTTGAATCTCACTTATATGGAGAAATAGAATAGACAGGGGAAAAGGATATAGAGAACTGGATAGGAGAGGATAGGGGAAAGAAAATGAGGGTAATGGATCAGATGTGGGGAAAATGGGAAGAGAAGGTTTGATGACTTGGAGAAAAAAAAAGAAAAAGAAGGGGTATCACTGAGACTAGCTAGAGACTTACCTGCAAGAGGGTAGGCTAAGGGAGGATATGGGGATATCTATAGCTAAACCTCTTAGAATGAGGGAGACAAAACTGAGGAGGTAACCTTCTAGCCATGTAGGACCCATTTTGGTGAGAGGAAAATACCAATCTACCTACAAAAACCTTTGAACCAAAGTTTACCCAACCTACAAGATGTAGAGAGATGATGATAGAGACAGAGGGAATGACCAACCAAAGCTTGGTCAAACATGAGACCCACCCCAATGGAGAGAGGTAACTGCTGACATCATTAATGATACCCTGCTATGTTTACAGAGAGGAGCCTAACTTAAGGGTTCTCTGAGAGGTTTCTACAGCAGCTGATCCAATCAGATGGCGAGACTCACCTCCAAGATTCAAGCAGAGCTTGGAGAGACCTGTGGAATAGTGGGAGGGAAGGATAGGAGGACTAGGAGGAGACAAGAACACTGCAAAAACACCAACAGAGTCAATTAACCTAGACCAATGGGGGCTTGCAGAGACAGAAGCACCAACCAAAGAGCATCCATGAGCTGGACCTAGGCCCATAGACATGTGTAACCAGTGGACAATTTGATTTTCATGTGGGTACCCTAGTATGTTGAGCAGATGCTGTCTACAGCATACTCTCTGTTGCTAGCTTTTGATCACTTCACCCTAACTGGGTTGCCTTGCTTGGACTCTGTGGATGAGAAGGAGATCAGTCATGATGGAATTTGTTGTGATGGGGTGGGTTGGTGGGGGGTGTTCCCTTTTTCTGAGGACAAGGGGAAGGGAGATAGGGGAAATAAAGTGAGTGGGAAGGACAGGGAGGAGAGAAAGGAGGGGCCTATATTAAAAAAAAATAGATGAGCCTTTTATCACTTAATATATCCTGAATATGTTTTTCCTTCCTTTTTCTTTTCTCATTTCCTGCTCCTCCTCCCTCCCATTGACAATGGCTCCCCTTCTCTCATTAGCAAAGATCCGCTTCTGGGGATATTATTAATAAAATATGACAAAATAAAATAAAGTAAAAATGAAAACTATCATATCAGAGATCAACCAAACAAACAAAGGAAAAGAAAAGAGCCCAAGAAAAGTCAAAATAATCAGAGACCCACCAACTCACACTCCTAAGACTTCCATAAGAACCACCAAACGTGAAGCTCTAATATATGTTCAAAGGATGTGGGGCCGATTCATTCAAAGCTGTGAGCCTCCAGCTTCTGTCTCTGTGAGTTCATATGAACTTTGATCATGTTGATTTAGAGGGTCTTGTTTACTTGGTGTCCTCTGTTCCCCCTGTGTCTTCAAATCTTTCAGTCTCCTTTTCATGGGATTCCCTGATCCAGTCTGAGAGGAGGGATTTGATGGAGATACCCTATTTAGGGATAAGTGTTCCAAGGTCTACCCCTCTCTCAATAATGGCTGGTTATGTATCTCTTTATTTGTCACAAGCGTGATGATCAGCCACTGCTTCTTAATAAACTGATTAGGCAACACAATTTGAAGATTTTGAAGCAATAGAATGACACATTATGAGAAATGCCGTCATTTCTGAGTGTGGAAGTCATATTCAGCAAAGTCCTTAAAGCTTCATGTGCAAAGAGGAATACAAAAAGAACTCTCACTGACATTTGAGCATACCAGCACAGAGCAGAGACTTTTAACTAATTTTCCTTTGTGAAGATTCACAGATGAAGAACCCTTGTGGAGTGAGAACTCCATTTGGAACATAGCTATGACAACAGTCCCATCTATAAATATAAAATAATCCTTTATAAAAATATAAAATAAGTGTAAAATAGAAATAATACACTACCATCATAGTAGGCTATATTTGCGGATGCTAGCAGCAGCAATTGCAGGCACCTGAGATCATATATGTGGTAGGCTTCTGTAGCTACAGCTTCTAATTGAGCTTGGTAAACTATTGGAATGTGGCCAGTGCTGGATTTATATGAGTTACCTTCATAGGTCCATACAGGAGGGCAACACTGACAGGTACTATGAGTATGTAAGCAGTCTGATCTGGTGGGAAGTTATCACGCCACTGAATGTGTGCCTGCAAAGGAAACTGTGGTACCCCAGCCAGTGTCCTCCCATCCCCCTCTCTCTTTGGATATGATGTAAATGATTAGCTTTGACATAAACCTTCCCATCATTGTCATTTGTTTCTCTCAGTAGAGGTCTGAAGCAATGGGAGGCATCTAATCTGGAAAAGGCACCTTCAAAACGACAAGCTAAATAAACCTTAGCTGTTTTATTGTTTTAACAAGAATCTGACTAATACACCTGCTTATTATTATTTAAAAAATACTGAGTAGGACAAAATGAGGCCCTCTCCCATCGCTACATGAGGAACCATTGGCAGCCATTGACAACTGATAGCTAGCTATTGGGAGAGCGGGAGTTCATTTTCTTCAGGGATTTGGGCCCCAGGTTACCGATGATTTGCACATATACAGCAGTAAATAGACTCAGTAAATATTAGGTATAAAAAGAAATGGAGTACATGAAGGTGGTAGGGAAAAACGGGACTAGTGATGACAGGGATTGGAGGGGATGCAACAGGAGGTGGGTTGAATCTAAACATATATGCATGACTTAGTTAAATAAAATATTTAGTGATATATTTAAATAAGTTTAAATATATTTGAATGTATACATTGTACATATAAATGTACACATAGTACATAATAAAATCCAAAATGAACTCTCAGTCAGGTTTTTAAATTTTTTTCAGTCATTATGTTATTTTGAAACTGTAGAGTGGGTTATAAATTATTTTATTGCCAGCATGGGCTAAACCTACTATCTTTATCAACATGAGGTACTTAATCTGTCACTTACAAATATCAGACCCTGTGAATGATTTAACAGAACACTCCTTCTACATTTAGTTTTACTATAACTTTTCTTTGATTTTAGGAAATTAAAGTACTCACTTTCTTGTAGTAGAGGTGTTCAGGGTAGAAGGCAGTAACTTTGAAAAGAATTTAAGTTTAATGAATGCTTATGAAGCTAAACAACTTCCGTGGTATGCTATTAATTAAGGGCAGGGTAATATGTGAGTTACTGAAGATGATTCTGAGGCAACAGAAAGCATCTCTAATGCAGCTACACTTCCAGTTTGCAGCCTTGTCTTATATGACAAGTCAAATAAAGTGGAAAAAATGGAGGTGACATGGCCACAGAATCAACCCCCTAAGCTATAGCTATTACAGATTTAAGCACCTTGAGAATTCACTCCAATTACTTTCTGTTTGTTAAAATGGCAAAATTAATCTCAAATTATGTCAGTTTTGAATTATGAGACATTTTCAAGAATATACCTTTGGCATAAAATGAGACTGTCTGGCAAACACATTTCATCCCTCCTGAAAGGCATTAGCTATCAAGCCAGCTCAACAAAGATGTACTTGAGTGCTATTCTGCACAATGAGGAAACAATAGGACAGCTGACATCCATTGCTTATCGTGTGCTTAGCATTTGTGAAGACTTTATGCACAGCCTTTCATATCATTCCTAACAACACTTACATTTCACTGGTGTGTGTACTGTATTGTGCATATTTTATAATGAGCTATCTAGGATTAAAACGTGGGTACTCCTGCTTCACAATGCACACTTTTCCAACCAGGCTCTGTGTGTATAGAAAATCTGTTCTCTCTCTCTCTCTCTCTCTCTCTCTCTCTCTCGCTCTCTCTCTCTCTCTCTCTCTCTCTCTTTCTCTCTCTCTCTCTCTCTCTCTCTGTGTGTGTGTGTGTGTGTATGAGAGAGAGAGAGAGAGAGAGAGAGAGAGAGAGAGATTGAGAGTTAGGTGCACTCAACTGATTTTGATGTTCCACATCTTATTTTTTGAGACAGGACCTCCCACTAAACTAAAGATAACCTTTTTTTTTTTTCCAGACTAACTGGCCAGCAACACCTGAAGATCTGCTAGTTTATACTGCAGGCTCAGGGTATAGGTCTACATTATCAAACTTCAGACAGGGATCTGAACTCAGGTCTTCATTACTTGTGTAGCAAGTACATTTGCCCCGAGTCATGTCCCCAGTCCCCTAACTAAGTCTGTTTAAAAAAAATGCACGGCGCTAGAATTAAGTACTGTACCACTAAGCTACTTTGCCAAGCACCAAGACATGTGCTTTGAACCACACAGCACTACATTAAGGCAGAGGTAAAATGGAAGTACCTGAGAGTTTGCCTGATGCCTTTGTTACTTGAACTTGCCTTGACTCAACAAAGCTTGTTTTTGATGTGTTTATAATGCCAGGAAAAATTGTAAATTACTGTGCACACTGTTATTTCTTTAATTCCATAAGAGGAAGATAATAAGGATAATGAGGACAGTTCCTTTGTAATTCCAGTGTTATATTTTTGTGGGTGGTTTTCAAAGCACATGGTATGCAATTAGAGATAATGTGGATGGCTCCTTGTTTTCCGGGCATTTGCCATCCACTGGGCCTTTGCTGAGAGTACTTGATATGTGTGCCATAGGAATTGATGTGGACATTGGTTTTGCCTCTCAAGTTTAAGAGCCCTTAGGATTTTGGCAATGGCCCATGGCCTCAGATGACTTGTAATGGAGATCTGCAAAGAGGAGCCTCTATTATATTTTAAATACAGCCTTTCGCTTCTGATAGTATTTTCCCCTTTATAAAACTCCTTTCCTATACTTAAAATTGCCACAGTAATCAGGAAAGAGACTCTTGAAGCCAGCCAGCTAGCTCTCCTTATTTATTCTCTAACCATGACTTTCATCATAACTTTTCAGAAGGCACATCAGGAGAGCTATTCTTCCTGCCAAGGCAGTTAAGCTCAGCAGAAGCGAATGTCCAGCCATGTAATTTCTGCCCCACTATCACTGATAGATTATTGGGGAAACATCAAATCAGATGAGTACTGGAAAAATTTAAACCTACTCCACATCCTCTCCATTACACTTATACTCCTCATGTTAGATTCACTTTAACCTCTAGCCTTCACACACCCTAACCTTTGTCCTTATAGTATGGAAAACTCTGATTTTTTTATGTGCTATTCAAAGGTGCTTTCCATTGTTAGAATATGAGCTCCCTGCCCCCGACTGTTTCTCCCTTTTCTCATCTTTTGTTATTGTGATTCCTGTCTTTGTTAAATAATTTGACATGTAGATTTTTATTATGGCTAAAGTTTTAGAATATTCTTATCTTACCAAAACAAAAAAGGACATCAGCACACACAGACACACACACACATGCACACAGACACATGCTCACAGACACAAACAAATCTCAAATACTCAAATACACATCTTTTTATTTGTTTATAAGCTTTTCTTACTGAGTCTGTCTCACCTCAAGTGCTGTTTAACTCCTTTCTATAGATCCTCGTTGCTTTGGTAGATGAACTTTGATGGCCACATCCCACGTAGCAATATCTTTCATGACACTAAAGTAGCTACATTGAGTACTTTTAACCAATCATGCCTGAGTGTGAGTGGAAAAGAGAAGATAAAACTGACCATATATCTTCTCTTAAAGCCCATGTATTCTAAGCTAATTCACTCAGCCATCCATTCAGTGTCTACCCTGCTCCTAACCAGTATCCTCAGCCTCACCATTTATGGGATTTATTTAATAAAGTCAACTGTAAACAGTCAATATAAGAGTATTGCAAATAGATGATCATAAACAAATATCAGTGAGTCATGCACACTTCCAAGAAAATGAAAATAAAAAGTAGGCTTAGTGAGCTCAAGAGAAAATTACAGGAGATAGACTGCAAATGAACCAAGAGCTAAGTGATGAACCTCTATATTCAAATTGCAGACTTCAGGGAAGGTTTTTGGGGCAGATCAGACTTTAAGAGTCTAAGAAAGCGTTTTGTGATAAACTCCTCTTAATTAAAATATTTTGTCTCTGAAGGAAGTTTGTTAAGATTCGGGAAGTTCTAAAAGAAGCATTGGTAGGACCCATGAATTAAGGAATTAGAAATCTCAAGATACCTCTGAAGCTTACTAGAACTATAAGGCTCTTTTCTCCACAAGTTGTATGAACTGTAAGGGCTGTTTAAAGAAGAGACTCTCTTACCTTGTGAACTGTAAATAAATCATTCAGAAAGCTACAGTAATCCAGCTTTTGATCACCTATGCTGGGAATGGGCTTTGGGTGATGTAGTTCTCTTTGAATTATCTTTGTTCCTGTAAGTAACCCCTCACCAATATTCCTGCAACTAGGCCCCCTAAATTAAGTGGTACACCAAGCTGGAGTTCGGCAATATTGTTACTTTTGTTAGTTCCCAGTCTGGACTGAGCAGACATTTGTTCACAATCTCTATCAGTGCTGCTTATACAGGGGCAGAGAGAATCAGATATAAATTGAGAAGGATTGATTGTGTGGTCCCTGAAATGGGTGTCAATATACGAATCTAAGGGTGGACTGTGGGGGAAATCTAGATATGGCTATCTGTCCCATGTGCTTCCTTGCTGAAGTGGAGTTTGGGTGCTTCCTGGGTGGGGGGCGGCTAATAGGACATGAGATCAAGGGGAGCCATTTGAGAGTGAAACCTCTGTGTTAGGAATCTGAAGCTGAGTACCTCTCTTTATCTAGCATGACATGGCATATCTTCTTCACAAATACAGGGTATTCTCTGACAGCTAAGAGATTAAGAAATTTGTTACAGTTCCTAAAGGATGGAGGTTAGATGACCAGCTCCCAAGTAATCTGTGGTATCATTTGTGTAGCCCCTGCTATGGAAGGTGAGTTGTCATGGTGTCGCATCTACATTCTCAGAAAGAACTAACAAGACTAAGGTAGAAATTTCAATGGGACAATGAAAAGTGGAGGACTGCTAGGCTCTAATTCTGCCTCTGATTTAGGAAGAAAAGAAAAAAAACAAAACAGAGGATGAGAGAGAAGTTGGCTTGCCACTGCTTAGTCACCACAAAAGTGAGAACACAGTTTTTTTTTTGTTTGTTTGTTTTGTTTTTTGTTTGTTTGTTTTTTTTTTTTGGTTAAAGAGCCTTCTCTGAGATCCAAAATGTTAAGACATGGGGGCGAATGTCAAATGATGATGAGGAAAACAAAACAAAAACCAAGGTGGGAGACACAAAAAGTCTGACCTTTGGAGTAGGAAAAGAAAAACCCTTTGAAAAAAACATGCTGATGGAGATATTGAAAATGGGCTTTATGTAAAGACCATGATTTATAGGGAGTGTTCTGCCTTTCATAAGCTCGAGTATGGAAAGGCTTTTCAACAATCACCATTAATAACATGGATTATTATGTTACTAGATGTGGGGGCCCATGGAATCAATCTATGGATGTTATGTGGAAGGAGAGAATCTGAGTTACACAATGCCCAACTCTTCTTGAGACAAAGTCTACATAACTGAAGAAAACATGAAAGAAGCCATTCCCTGATCCCTTATGTACTGGCTTGTAGGAGCCATCAGTGATAATTTTCTGTTTTATTTTTTAATTTTTTAATTTATAATTTTGTGTGTGTGTCTGTAAATAGCCAACTTCATGAAAGAGGTAATAATCATTACAGGTCTTGAAAAGATGCTAAAATTTAGACAGAGTATATATAGTAGCAAGAACAGGTAAAGGAATATCCCTTTCCTTGTAAGGAAAAGTGCACAGGAAGATTAGTGGTCTGTGGATGGTTCTTCAGTGACCAAAGAGTGATGCGATATAATTTAGTGAGCAGGAATTCGAGAATATAAAGCTTAACACGGCTTTGAAAGGGTCAGAATGCAAGGGGAAGACACAAGTTGAATGGTTCAGCGGAATCATGGATGCTTTGTGGGGGTCAAGAAATTGACACAATCAGAGCTAAGATTCCAAAGGGTTCCTTTGATACTTGATAATTGGATTGGAGTAAGTTGTTAGAACTCAGGGACAAAAGCCAGTTAGAAAGCTGTTAAAACTTAAAGCATAATGGACACACAAACTTAACAAAGGTATGACTGGATAGAATAGAGCCAAGAGGAATCTTAACCACAGAAATGGCCCACAGAGAATCGCTTTCACCATTCTTGTTAAAATTGTCTCTCTAATATAAAGTTCATGAGTGGGAAACTGTGAACCTCCTTCCAAAACCAGGTGTCAGGCTGACAATTTCTGATTTCAGGAAGGGCCTTTCTGAGGTTGAACTATTCCTCATTTACTGACTTCTGCAGCCTGAGACGGGTTCTATCTTCAACAGAAAAGCTAGCAGTATACCCATTGTGTCCTCAAGCCAACATAGTTACACTTGAGAGTTTGTATTCTCTTGAATCCCCAGGATGCTCACACTGTTCTGACAAATCATAGAGGATCTCAGTGGACACTTTCTTTATTTAAATTTATTGATTTTATAATTTACTCACTTCACATCACATTTGTAGCCCCCTTCCTCCCTTCCTCTTTCCTCCTGGTTCCTTCCCTTAGTCCTCAAAAATGGGGAGCCCTCCTCCTTACCATCTGATTCTAGATCATCAAGTCTCATTAGGACGACCTGCATCCTCTTCCTCTGTGGCCCGGCAAGACCCCCTCCCCAACCAGGGAAAAGTAATCAAAGATCAGACAATAGAGTTCATTCAGAGACAGCCCCTGCTCCCCTTACTAGGTAACCCACATGGAGACTGAGCTGCCTATTGTCTACATCTTAGCAGGGGTTATAGGTCCTTTCTATGCATGGTCCTTGGTTGGTACATCAGTCTCTGCATGCCCCCATGATCTCAGATTTGTTGGCTCTGTTGGTCTCCTTATGGAGCTCCTTTCTGCTCTGCGTCCTATTCCCTTTCTCTTTCTGACAACTCACTGTACTCTGCTCAAAGTTTGGCTATGAGTCTTAGCATCTGATTCAATCCTCTGCTGGATCGAATCTTTCAGAGGACATTTATGGTAGACTTGCATCCTGTTCCCCTTCTTCAACTGCTTCCAGTGTGTATTTCATTTTCCCTTATGAATGAGAATTAAGCATCCTCCCTAGGGTCCTCCTTATTATTTGGCTTCTCTAGGTCTGCTGATTGTAGTACGCTTATCCAGTACTATATGGCTAATATCCACTCATACATGAGTATATTCCCTCCTTGATATCTTCCCTGCTTCACAACATAAAACCAGCTCTCATCTTTATCATTATTTCTCTCTCTTAAACCATTTTAATATATATAGACTATAAACTATATTTTATGTATGAACATAGAGTCTATATATTTTAATAAATACAGTAATATATGTTTTAATGAATAATAGCATATGCTGGTTCATCATATGTTTGTTAATACTGAGAAAATATTTTTCCACAAGACTGTTTTATTATTTTCCCTTTCTGTGAAATCTGTGTTTTAGCTGTCTTTTGTATAAATGCTAGGTACACAAATGTAACTCAAGAACATGAAGGTAGTCCATTCTCAACAGCATTATTTTATGCCAGGGGTCAGCCAAGCCTCCCCTGTGAATTAAGAATAGCTTTTACATTTTTAAATGGTTGGAAAAAAACCAAAAGAAGAATAATATTTCAAGATACATAAAAATTTTATGAAATTCTAATTCCAGTATCCAGAAATAAAGTTTTACAAAAATGTGGTCATTCATTTACACACAGGACTCCATCACACTACAATGACACAGCAGGGACTCTCAGGCCTGTATTGTCTAAATTATTTACACCACCCTTTGGAGAAGAGGTTGGCTGACCTCTGCTGTGAGGGCCTACTGTGCAGTCTGTGAGCAGACAGTGTCTGCCATCGGGAGCTTGTCAGGAAAGCAAAACCTTATGACCCTTCTGCGACCTACAGAGAAAAACCTGCGTTTACCTGGTTCCCGGGTGGAGCACATTTCTGTCAAAATCCAATGAGCAATGCTGGAGCATGTGTGAAAGTCACCCCGAGTGGCCATTAGGGTACAGCCTCTGGAGTCCCACCTACTAGAGGCAGGATGGGATCAAACCTGAGAGTTTGTATGTCTGTGAAGCCCCGGGATGCCCACCCTGTACTGACAAATTTTGGAGGATGTCAGTGGACTCTTTTCCTCCCCCAAGATCTTCCCTGCTTCACAAGGTTCTTGCTGACCATTTCAGATGTGATGAATTCCTTCTCCCCTCTCTGAACTCTTCTTCTGTGTGTCGTGCTCCCTTTATGTGTATCATATATAAAGATATCCAGTATTAGCAGACACTTCAAATGGAAGGAACTCTTTATCTTACTAACTTAATGGCCAATTCTGTTTCCCAAACTTGCAAAGCACATTCCCACCTCAAAGCTTTTGCACTTTATCTCCGGTGCTTGGGAGGCAGTTAGACCATTCAGGTTTCTCATTCAGTCTCCCCTAGTCAGCAAAGTGGACACTAAGGATGCTTTCTAAAATACTTTCCCATCTCAACTGCATTCTTCCAACAAGTTACATGTTCAGTCTGCCTCACCTCGGGATGTGCATTACATGTTTATCCTCATGTCTCTTTGTTCCAGTTCAGTGGCATTCAACCATTGTAATGCTGTGAACTTTTAACACAGTTCCTTGTGTTTCTGTGACACTCCCAACCATAAAACTATTTTTGTTGCTACTTCATAACTGTAATTTTGATAGTATTATGAATCATAATGTACATATGTGATATACAACTGTGAAATGGTAGTTTGTCTACCCAAACGGTCATGACCTACAGGTTGAGAACCAATGCTTTAGTTAGACTGAAATTTTTATTATAGCAGAAACATTTTTTAATCATTCATAGTTGAACACATACTACGCGCTGACTTCTATAATTAGAGGACAGAAAAATGTACCCGGGAAAACATCCAAAACCGACTAGGCCTTCAGTGAATGACTAATGAACAAACTAACAAGTCGTTTACCCTCAGTTTAATGCAGAGATTATGACTGGTATTGTATAAAACATATATTCCCATCATTGTTAAGCAAAGAATATACACTAGTTAGTAAAAGCCCATAGAAGAGAACTGTGTGGCAGGCACTAATAATCAATATGACTATATTTCTCATTTTAAGCTCTGGGGAAACTGAGACCTAAGGTGATTACATGTCTATAGATACTGCAGTTTATACCTCAAGAACCTACAACAGTAACTGTCACACAACCTTTGCTCTCAATGGAACTCTAGTCTGTAAGTTTTGTGTGATTAGCTATGCAGTACCATCATATTTATTTGTAAGGAGCTTACAAATCATCTTGTCCATACCATCCATCTAAAAAAACAAGCCAATGAAGTACCTTACAGGAGTTCAAAGAAAGATTCGCCTGTGCAAAACAAATGATGGACAGAAATATAAGTAAAGATTAGACCTATGGGCATGATAACTAAAAACAGAAATGTCCACTGAAGTACCCTCTGATTGCTTCACAAGCCTGACAATTTCTCTACAAGTTCCATTTAGAGGAGGGAGGTGATCCTATAGCTATCATTTCTCAGTCTAGAGTTAACTACCTTGGTTTTTTATCTTTTAAAGAAGAAAGTCACACATAGCACATCTTCTGGGTTCATCTGCTATGTCACAAACGACAGTGTCTTTTCTTTTTAATAAATGACATTTAGCTAGGTGAAAAAAGCTAGACATAGAAGGAAAACTACTGTGTGCTGTCACTTACATGTGAACCTTTGAAGATGTCAAATGTATGGAAACAGTAGTGTGGTAGTTACTGAGGGTAAGAGAGGGGCAGTGCAGGTCGAAGGGAACCACTTGCAGGTGTATAAGATGAAAAGATCCCCAGATATTACCCACAGGATATTTTATATCATTTACAATAGCTCATTTGTATTATCAACAACTGAATTTAGGGTAAGCAGGTGACAATGCAAGCTGTGCTTGTTTCTAGAGCATTTCCAGAAGGAATTAACTAAGATGGGAGTATTTTCCCTGACTGTGGACAATCTGCTCCAATGTGGTAAGTTGAAATAGGGAAAGGGGAAAGTCGTATGAGCTCTAGCATTCTCGTACCTGCTTCTGTCCACCATGAACTGGACTGCTGCATTCTGTCATGTAGTTCCCTGCCGTGAGAGAATGATATCTCTGAAATCATGAGCCATGACAAAAATTTTCCTTTCGAAATGATATAGGTCAGGTATTTTGATCACAGTGACCAAGTGTGACTAATATAAGGTTGAATTGTGTAAATTCTTTTGCTTAAAATTATGTTAAAGTTTTAACCTCTAATGCCCCCAAAACATGACCTGTTTGGATAAAATGTCTATGCAAATGCAATTAGCTGAGATCAAGTCACAGTGGATTAGAATGGGCCTGGATCGAACATGCCTGATGTCCTCACAGGCAAACAGCCATTCAAAGAGACTCCTAAATAAAGAATATGAGAGATCAAGAACATATACGGAGGTGATGTCACTATAAGCCAAGGAATGTGGACATCCAAGGACATAGCTGGAGGCTGGGAGAGTCAAGGACAGAGATAAGAAAGAAATGTGCAGGCACCTAGATTTTGGAATTCTACTCTTTGGAACTGTAAAACAAATGTCTATCTCATCAAATGGAAACAGTCCTAGATGAAGAAAAATATGCTGTTGAAAGATCATACTACAAGAGTATGACTAGCTTTTAGGAAGTAAAATCTGTATATTTCATATTTATATGTTCTTATGTAATGAAAAATTTTAAGGTCCAAGAAGACAGAAATCAAAGAATGTGATTTCTTTTTTTTTTT
>CM053757.1:26577633-26627195 GCA_028658305.1 Pachyuromys duprasi
GTGTCCTCTTTCTTGTTTATCTTCTTTAGGTGTATAGATTTCAGTATGTTTATCTTAACTTATAGGTCTATATAACTGAGTATATGCTGTGTGTTTCTTTCTGCGTTTGGTATACCTCACTCAGGATGATCGTTTCCAGGTCCCATCATTTGCCTGCAAATTTCATGATTTCCTAGTTTTTAATTGCTGAGTAGTATTCCATTGTGTAAAAGTACCATAATTTCTGTATCCATTATGCTAATTAGTCAAAGACAGGAGAGGGGAGGACAGAAATTTAACTACTTCCCATTTTCAAGGGAAAGTTCGTTGATACATAATATATGTATGAATACATATTCTTTTCTGCAAATCTCTCTGCCTGGCACACTTTCCCTGGATCTTTCCATACCTCTACCCTGTCACTCAGATTTGAGTTCAAATGTCTACTCTCAGAACAGTGCTGCTCACTGCATTTTGAGTTGAAGCATCACTGTAGGTTTCTTTATAGTGCTACCTATGTGAATTATCATTCTTTCCCTTTCCCTTCACCCTATTATCTTGTACTTCACAGAGAAGAGTCTGATACAGTGGCAAGGAAGTACTTTGAAGGTCATAATTAGATACAGAACTTGCTTTTTCAGAACATCCTAAGCTTCAAAATAGGATGAATTCTTTGCTGGAAAATACACTGCTCCAAGTTGGGTCCAGGCACTTGAATGAATGGATTACTTTTTCAGTGCTGCATCAGCTGCTGGAAATAGTGAGCTGGTGGAACTGGTGTTGGGAAACATTGTTTACACAGTCAGTTGATTTGTATAAATTCACCCTTGTCTCTAGGCATATTTTTATGGCCTTCATGCTAAGAGAAGTGCTCTAGCTTTTCCAGCTTCCCAAGAGGCTCTACCTGCTTACTGCTTGTGTGTTTGTTGCCTGAGAAAGGAGCTTTAGCAACTGGCAAGCAATGCTCTGAGGTGGACTGTAACTTGCATTAAACACTGTTGATGTTTGCTCTGAATATCTCATAGGTTCAAATATGTCAATTCTTAACTACATAAAGCATTCTCCTGGAAGTATAATTTTAGTGTAACATATTTTTGGATCTTTCTTTCTTTAATTTTTATTTCCTTCCTGAGGGGGTTTCACATACCCTTCATATTTGTTTGAAGTTACAGAACAATACATTTTTAGCCTATAGAAGTGATGGATCCCATTTAAATATAAGATAATTGTAGGTAGTTATTCTCTTGAGCTACTGGTGTACAAGTAGAAATTAAACTCAGGGTGGATTTCCTATAATTTATGAACTGCTTTATGATCGTACTAATGACTTACACTTATTTTTTGAGGTTATAAACAATAAAATAGGAGATTATTCAGCCTGATTCTTTGATTTATTTATAGCATTTCACTTGTCTTTGATCTCATGAAACTTTTAAGATCTTCTGTGAAGTACTGGCATCATTAACTGTGTCCTTGTACAGTACGGACCGAGGGGTTTTCTCTATGTATTGAGTCCATTAAAAAATTTCCCCATGGCACTTTCAGAACTCGTTTTATTTTTCAGTTTATCATGTAGAAATAAAATGATAGGATAAGAGGGAACACTATCAGCACCTTCTGAATTAAGCTGGCAGGTTTCAAGAACATTGTTTGTTTGTTTATAAATAACGTACAGAAATAGCCGGCAAATCTGCAATTGTAGGGTGCAGTTCTTAACCCCTGTGTTCCTTAGAACTTAGACCTGGTGCTAAGTCTGCACCTATCTTTGTCATCACGGGAAGCGATTTCAATAGTTTGGTTTCTCCCACTTTCCCTCTTAGTTAAGGAGAAAAGTAAGAACAAAAATCCATTTGTTACAGAAAAAAAAAATATTGAAAACTGACCCTGTGCAAGATAAGGAGTTTACAGTTGCCTTGGAAATAGAAACATCAGCTGGCTTATTTTCAGTTATAACTCCATAATGTGAATATGGGAAAAGATTTAAATGAGATTTTATTGGACGTTGGAGGAAGCTATGGTAGGTGGGAGCCACAAGGAGTGTGGGAGTTTTAAAATAGTGCCTGCATGAAGAACAAGCTGCTTTTTCATTTGGATTGTATGTTTATTTGGTAGGGCTTATTCTAAGTTTCTGTGGAATATATGTTTATAGGCTTTCTAGAAAGAAGTACATGTTAAGATCAAAAGCATAGTCAGAGTGTGAGGCTAACACCCACTATGATCACTGTGTTATGAAGATGAATGTATATATGGCCTGCGGATCACACCTAGGCTCATTATTGCTCTGTTCCGTGGATTTTCATACCCCACTTAAATATAATTTAGCCCAATCCCATTTGTCTGAATGAAAAGCACCACAAGAGATGCAAGTTATGCCAGTTGTAGAAATTATGGATTTCATCTGAAAACTTGTCTTACTTGAATTAAGAGTAGGGTAAAACAACAACAAAATGTAAAGGGTAAATATGAAAAGTCTCTTACCAAAGAGTCAGATGACAATATCTAAGTTAACTTTGAGAAGTCATTCTGAATTATTTCTATCAATTTATATTTTCTCTTTCCCTTAAACATCTGAACTTTACATTGGACTTAAAGATGAATCAATAGAAGATAAATGGAATATGCCTTTCATCTTTTCACCAAACTTTCTCATTTAACAGTGTTTTCAAAGAATTGTTTCTAAAATTACATTTTAAGGCAACTTTTCCACTTGTATTATGCCTTTGAAGTTCATTGTTCTTGGGGGAGGGTCGAAAGCCTCTGAATGCTATAAAGCAAAATGTCAAATTGCAAGTTGTAGGCAAGAGTAATAAACTTGACTTTTCCTTGTAGTGCATTTCAATTAGGTAGTCTGGTACCTGGGGCATAAAGATCATTGGATTCCTTTAGCCATGAGTCATACAACTGTTAAATCATGTGTAAATGAGTGCCAGTTAATGACCTAAACAAACACATACATGAGTGAGGTCTTCAAGAAAATAATTTCATGGGTTGATTTAAAAAAAAAAACAGAAATTTGGACAGTATTGTGAAAATCCTAAAATATTTAGCTTTCTCACTCCAGTTCCTTCTCATCAAGAGTGTAATTCAGTTTATCATTCTGTAAATATAAACAACACAAAAATCTTTACTGTTACATGTTTGTATTAGAAATCAAATGCCACAAAGAGACATTGATACAAATAAAAAATAGCTTATCTGTAATGTTTGCTTACTTTGTGACAAGTTTGCTTTAAGCCCTAATAAATTCTGTTTAATTGTCAAAGAGCAGAATAGTCTGTTAGAAAGAAATTATATCATAGAAAGGAATTTATAGGGTCTATACAGTTCCCAGTGGGATGACCAGTTAATGACACTCCATGAGACCATGAATGAAATTGTGATTTCACCAAGTGATAAAAAAAAAAGAAATTGTACAGAAGCTAACTTGCAAAGTACAAAAGTCAATGAGCAAAGCAGCTTTCATAGAAAATGAAAAGAGGTCCATTTCATAATTTACATGAGAGATTAATAATATAAAATCTCTTTCCCAAAGAGGAAGCATCTGATGTAATTTTGAAGCACAGGATTATAAGATAAAATACACAAAGAAAATTCATATAAAAAAACTTGCTTACATAAGATGTCGCACAGTCATGTAATGCTTTCTAATCCGTATAATTGCAACATCAGAAATATAAAGCTTACAAATCTTCAATATTAAAATTATGAAAGATTTTAAAGCCTGCTACATGCTTGTCAGATAAATTATAAGGGGAAAAATATAACCCAAACTTTGCAGAAGTTTAAGGAAATCTACTTCATCGTGTGTAAATGAAAAGATTGATTCACCTCTCTTGCCTAGTCAAATGACAACATTCCACTCTCAAATACACAGGGGTGCAAACTCGCTAGAGTTTGTTTTGTTTTAATCATAATAGAAATATGTTTAACAGATCCTGCAGGAGAAGCTGATCCATGATAAACTGAATGAGTTAGGAATTTCTCAGTTTTTTAATGTTTTTAAAAAATTAAAATAAAAATCAAAACCGCTCCCTCCCCGCTTTATTCCTCTCCCTCCCCCTTCCCATGTAACCTGGCTTGCTCCCTCTCAAAACCCTCTTTTCCTTTAATTGTTATATAACTTTTTTTTTCAATTTTAGGTGCACTTTTATCACCCAATACCATTTCGTTTCATTTTTAAACGAACCCCTTTGAAGTAGCTGGCATTGTCAGCGCAATTTAAATAACAGAGGAATGAACTTTATAGGCATTCAGGACTTGCTCAAGACAAGGAGAGTAGCTAGACTCTGAATGTTTCACGTGTAAAATTTCACATCAGTGGTGAGTGCCAGAGTCTACCTACGCACAGGCACACACATGCAATGGAAGGAAACATGTGAAGCAAAACTCTCAGTAGTTCCTTGGGTCTCCTGGGCCTCCGCTGGAATGTGTTGGCCTTGATGTACACGAGCATTTTAAAATACTTTGATTTATATACTAAATTAATTTCTCTTTTTGCAAAACTTTCACTGAATAGAGTGTGAACCCAACCCGAGGCAAAGCTGTAGAGTCGGTTTTCAGATTCTTTTGAATAACAAGCTGGCATGAGGTAAGTAATGCCACCCAGAAGGGAGAACAGTATTGGATGAAATGATGTGCTTGCTGCCTTTCAGAACTCCAGTTCCTGCCTGTACTTGGTGTCATGTACAACCAGCAAGACTTTTTTTTTTAATTTAAATGCTGCTCACACATTAGCAGAGGGAATGATGAATAGGATATTGAAAAAAAAGAAAGTATAGTGGGTTTCAAATGCCACTTCTGCACCATTCCTTAATTGCCTATCTAAGAAAAGATTCGATTGAAAAAAAAATGGATAAATTTAAAATTGAATAGCTGGAGAATACTTAGAAATGTAGGTGATACTGAATAGGAATATCTTTTGAAAAATATAAATGTGTCTAATTGTATTAATCGTGAGTTTTCAAGGAAAAAAAGAAAAAAAGGCTCATCAACTTTTGGCATCTAGAGAAAAAAAATAATTACCTTAGGATAGGTTTTTGCCTTTCTTATGCAAAAGAGTAGGACTGAAGAGAGCGTGTAGGAGGCAGGTTTTCCTGTTTGGTCCCAGTCATCATTCATCCTTCTTCAGACTAAGACACCTCTATTTTTTTTTCCCCCTCAAAAATTTTATGACATTCATTCGCCTGTGTGTGGGGGTGTGGGGTGGGGGTAGGTGCCTGCGTGTCCTACAGCTGTTAGAAGTAAGGGGGCAACCTGTGGGAGTAGATTCTCTCCTTCCACAGTGTCAGTCCTCTATCATATTACCACAGTGACCATGGGCTACCAAAAAAAAAAAAAAAAGTGAACAGGAATGAGGAAATCAGCGAACAGGAGTGATGATGCCAACCGAGAGAAAAAAATCATTATTAATTTTAATAAAATACAAAATGGAAAGAAGCTATTTCTGTTTTGCAGCCTATGGTCATTGCTGTAATAGGATAAACAGTCATTCTACAGAGAGAATGGTATCCCCAAGTGTCTTTAGACACAGTGATTTAAAACCTCAACGTCACCTCAGGTGGAATATATACATATTGTAAAACTAAGATAGTGTGAATATTGGACAGAACTCAGCATATAGATCTAGTATCAATATATCCCTGGTCCTCAAGAACAGTCCTGTTTGGAATCAGTCTACACCCACCATTGAGCGGTCTGGTGGGACCTCAGCTTCCCTTCTTATTCCATTCAGTACATTTCACCCCAAACAGTGAAACCTAGGCATATTATAAACTGTATATAACAAGACATAAATGCCTATTTCATTATATGCCTTTATTTAACTACTCTACCCCTTACATGGTCAGGAGCACAATTCCTCACTAAAGCAGGCACCACCATTATTTACTTCCATTTAGAAGCCTGGCCAGACATAATGCTGTATTGTAGGCTCTCGTTTGTGATGAAAGTCTCTTTACCAGCTTGGAGTTAAGATGAAGATGGGCATTAACCTCTGACTGAAGAATAGTGGGCAGGACCATCGCCAGCCATACCTCACGTTACCAGAAACTTGTTTGGGGGAGGGTTGTTCGCCACAGCCACAACACTAAGGAAAATGCCAATATGAAAAGTTCCCCATTTTTCCCAAATCATGGTAATGAACATAAAGTAAGCAGTTAGTTTTGCTTCTCGCCACCGACTCTCCATGCCTCTACTGACCCCTGATAATGTCTGAGCATCTATCATGAGAGAGCCTTTCAGTCACTACTCACCGTCTATGGACTCTCCTAGGAACATCTGATCTTGAACCAAAAGAGAAACTTTTTAACTTTCTCCCCTTTCGTCTCCATAACCACTACTCCCACCAGCCTAATTGTGTACAATGGGCTCTTCTTAAAGGCTATTTCTGCAGGAATTTCCTGCTCAGAGCCCTCCCGCCCCGCCCCCCCCAAATAAAACTGTTTTACGTTCTTTGTAATCTGTCTATTGCTTCTAGCTGGAAAGTCTTGGGGATAATATCCACCCCTCAAAATTTGGGTGTTTAGTTAAACAGATGAATATCACTGCTTAATACTAGTCACAGCATTAGGCTTAAGCTAAGTGCTGCTGCTGCTCTGTCCCCAACAGTTCTTTGAAGTTAATCCTTGAAAACAATCCCAAGAGGGGACATTCTGAAGACTGATGTTGTTTCTAGAACCCATACCAAAAAAAAAAAAAAAAAAAAAAAAGACACAGCCAGGATTAGAATTTATGTTCGAATTACTTCAAAGCTGCGCCCGTAACTACCTCACCATGACTCACCCCAGTCGCAGTCACCCTCACAGGTGCCACTCTCTGCCCCTATCACAACTGATTTAATAAGCAGGGGTAAGTACAACCACTACTTAACGCCTATATATTGAAATACTTTAAACTGAATTTAATTACATGAGTTCTTCAGATTACAGAAAGACTGCCGTCAGAAGGCTCGCAAAGAGCTATGGAGAGGGACGGAAGGCGCCCGGGCTGCATGCTGGGTAGGAGGTACTATACCAGTAGTTCAGAACAACAAAAGTCACTAGCATGTCTTGGGTACTTGCCTGTGTCTGACGCCGCTGCAAATGCTTCTAAAATTAAATTGTTTTCCAAGCTGAAAAAGTGCTTATTTATTCCTTTACTTAGTCCTTCTCTGAATAAAATCCAGGTAACTATTCTGCCCTAAGCACAGGAAACAAGGTAAAAGACAGACAAGGGCTTTGCTTGACTTGAGTACCATGTGAAGAAGACAGAAACAGAAATGTAGACAAGATGAGAAGATAATTTAAGATAGGCACAGGGCTCTGAGAGCAATTAAAAATGGTACCAGGAATGAAGAATGGTCTGAAAACGTCAGTGTGTGTGTGTGTGTGTGTGTGTGTGAATAGCTGAACATAAGACAAATAGTTTTTAAAAGCCAGCCAAGGGCAAGGAAAAGAACAGAGGGTTTCAGAAAGAGTGGTCTGATGAAAATGACTCTGATGTTCAGGGTATAGTGAGAAAATCAGCGCAGATGTGGAGCTAGGTCTTAGAAGAAAGGGAGACCACTACAACGGATTCTTCTGCTCTCAATAGCTAGATGGAGACTTAGCGCTTATTCTGAAAAGCACATACGAAAACAACAACAAAAATCCTTTGTTCTCAAATGATGCAATGTGATATTCTATTTCAGAGAAGGTTCTGTATCTCAATGGGGCTACAAGATAGGCTAAAATAATGGCAAAAATTAAAGATGGTGGCCTAGAGAGATGATTTAGTGGTTAAGAGTACTTGCTGCTATTTCAGACGGTCAAGATTCCGTGAAAGCACTGACTTGGACAACTTACAGCAGTCTACAACTTCAAATCCAGGAGATCTAAAGCCCTTTTTTCAGTCCTGTAAGCACACATATACAGACAGATGCTGATCTATAAATAATAAAATGAATCATTTAAAATGAAATTTAGGAGGCTAAGTAAAATTCCATACATTCCTATGAAATGATAATAACTGATTTTATAATAATATACTTTGAAAGTAGACGGTATTATTATTATAACTGAGTAGCTGGAGTCAAGGTAAGTAGTGGCTTACCCAGAGTCCCATAACTAAGTAGGCAGAGATCAGAACCTCATCAGTATGATTCTAGAACCCAGTTCTTCCTTCTTGTCTCTTGTATGTGGTACAGGAAAAGAGCCATCTCTGCTTCTCAGGATGATTATCATTTCTTCCAATAATACCACCAAATTCTACAGAGGAAGGTGTTGAAGCAGTAATAGTTTTGGAATCCATGAAGTAATAGACATTATCAATACTATCAAGATATCATCTGTATGTGGCAGTCAATGACTAAATGAAAATAATTCTAACTGTGTAGATTGTTTTCCTGATGCAGTCTCATCTCAGAGAAGCTTTTCTTTATCCAAAACAAAGGGTAGGCTTTGTCATAGATAAAAGCATCTTTTGAAGACTAGAAAGCATGAACCCAAACCATAAAGAAAGATGAGCAAGGCCAACTCAGAAAGGTCCCAAGTGAGTAGAAAATAAAAATGAATTAGTGGAAATAAAAGGCTCTAATTATTTGACCTAACTCTCATTGTTCATGCTGATGAAGGCCTATGACCTGTAGGCTCCTATTCTTCATTTTCTGTGCAGTGAATGGTTCTTCAATTTCCCAGCCGACAGTTCTTCTGGGGCATGCCTCCTACACTTCAGTATCCAGGTCTGGCTCTGTGAGTCCCTGAACTGTGTTGTGTGCTTCTCTCGCTCATTCTTTCTATTATTCCTGTAAGTAAATCATTCTTTTCTGAAAATACAGCCCTGACTCTAAGCCTCCAAGAAACAGTTAATGCTACTGATTAATTCCCCATTCCTACATATCACTTCAAAGACACTCACCCTTAGTGGGCTCTGAAGTTTATTATCTCTGCTTTTGAAGCTAGCAAAGTTTAGTTTGCTTTAAGATAATAGTTCTCTGTCTTGAATATTAATGAAGAAGCTCGAGTTTTAAACACATTAGGGTAAGTGCTAGAAAAAGCAATCAACGATGTTAAATAGCCTCAATTCTATTTCAACACATTTTTGAACCACAAAGTGTTTGAGTGCCTACTGTGTGTTAATTTCTGCAAAGTGTATGAAATGGCTAGATTTAAAATTGCATTTAAGAATTAAGTATTAGGATATACATTTTAATTGGTAATTAAATGAGTTGTACAGTAAGGAGCAAATGAAGGGTGTATGTAATTGCTGATGTCACCAAGGAAGTTCCTGATGCACTCAGATGGAATTGGCATTGTCCTGAAGGACAAGGAATAAGCAGGCATGGTACCTTGATTGCTAGGATTCTATCTCTCCTTTTTCTGTTTAAAAACTAGAGTCTCACATAGATAGTATTTTCCTTAAATCTAATGGTAAATCATGTGTCTTGGCTACTAAAATGTGTCTATGGAACCTCTACTTCAAGTTTTTAAAGTAATTTTTATGTCCACACTCCTCTTTCTCTCCATGCAAAAGGCTGAAAAGAAGTGCTACAACTGGTCCCATTCTATAGCAACTGCCAAGAAGGCAGTGGAGTGGAGTAGTCACCTAGGTCCCAAAACATCTTATACTACTGCAAAGTCATTTTTGTTGTTGTTGTTTTCTCTTTCTTTCCTTTCTTTATTTTTCTTTCTTTCTTCCTTCCTTCCTTTCTTTTTTCTTTATTATAATTTTTTCACTTTGTATCCCAGCTATAGCCCACTCCCTTGTCTCCTCTCAGTTCCACCCACCCTTTCTCTTCTCCCCCTATGCCCTTTCTCTAGTCCACTGATAGTGGAGGAACTCCTCCCCTTCTATCTGACCCTAGCTTATCAGGTCTCATCAGGACTGGCTGCATCATCTGTGGCCTGGTAAGGTTGCACCCCCCTGGGGGAGGTGATCAGAGAACCTGCCACTGAGTTCATGTCAAAGACAGTCCTTGTTCCCATTACTAGGGAACCTACTTGGAGACTGAGCACCCTATGGGTTTCCTCTGAGCAGTGGGTCTAGGTTACCTCCATGCATGGTCCCTGGTTGGAGTACTGGTCTCTTACTGGAAAGCCTTACGCTACTTACCTATCTCCACATTCCTCTAAAACAAATAAATAAACTCTCAGCTAGTATGTGTTGGTTTGTCTTTAGATTAGTATAGAGGAAGGATCCAGGAGAGAGAAATGTTAATACATTTAGCAGAAATGCTAAATGTGAAAGTCATAATTATATGCATGTGTGTTAAAACAATAAGCAGAGATCCTAATCCAATAGCAGAGATGTTAAATGTTAAAGTTATAACCATATCTAGTTATATTTAGATTAACATATATATCATATATATGTACATATGTTAAAATAATCAAGCAGCCATCCTAATCCAATAGCACCAGAACTATTAAATAAGGGTAAGTGCAATGGTCTGTGAATTTTCAGGTTTCTGTTTTGAAAGATTTGGAAGAAGCACTGTCTACAGATTAAAGACAGAAAGAAAAGGTCCACAGAGGGAGGTGATACTGATGAGGACTCATTTAGATGCCCCCTGGTCTGGTTTATTTTTATTATAATCTGTTTGTAAAGGGGACACAGAAAGAGTAGGGACCAATGAGAAAATGGGGAAAATCTGCTACTGGCAGATTGCTTTGTATGTACTGGGTTCAGGTTCTTGGGAGAAGGGAACCTCTTCAAATTTAAAATGCTTCGTTCTCTTTTGGTTTAAGCAGTAGAATAACAGAAGGTCCGGGAAAGTGATGGAGAGATGAGCATAAATGAGGCTAGATGTCAAGAAAGGGAAATGAAACTCTACAAAAAAAAAAAAAAACAAAAAAAACGAGGAACCTGGGAACTATTCAGGGTTGGAAGAATCAGAGCAAATTCTTAGAGTAGTTTAATCTAAGGAATCCATATTAAAATTTTACTACAGGGCTAGCACGCTGAGACTCATGTGACTGTGGTCATATGAAATGGATAGAAATTTGGCTGGGAGAAAAGGACTGTACAAATTGAAACTCAGAGACCCCTTTTCTCAGGGGGCTTTTTGACTTTTTTTTTTTAATGTTACTTATTCCATGTGCCTTTCCTATGGCTTCTCCAACTCTGTCATCAAAATACCCCTCCCAGTGAAAGGTCAGCCATGGGTCCTTTTATTCCTTTTATTATAGTGGCGATCATAGGACGTCTGAGGAAAAGAAACATTAAAATACTACAGAAAGTTGTAGTGTCCACCTAAAATCTAAGCCAACCCAGAACCCCACAATGCAAACTTCAAACTTCTGAATCTGCAGTGGGGACATGCAGGTCTCTTTTTGTTAAAAATGAAACAATGCTGCATTGTGGTGGGTTATGCAGCTAATGACCTGTGTCATTCATTGGAAGGAGGGAGAAAACACAAGAGCTATAGACATATGTGGGGCAAAGGTACTCAGAAGAAAATAATGATCTAAGGGATGACTGCACCTAACAATGCGCAGCATTGCTGAGAAGTTAAAGCAGGCAAGCAGGGAGTCTTCGCTGGTGCCTTCAGAGCAAGTAGAGCTCTTGCCACATCTTGGTTTCACACTTCTAACCTCAAAGGAAACCAAATCATACAGTTGTTTTATTCTCCTGCACAGTTTTGGGCAATTTGAGAAAAACAACCCTGGAAGTTGTGGAAACAGCCTAGGGCACTGACTGGGCTTATCTTGGATATACATAAATATAGACACAGGCCTTTACAGAAGGTCCTTCAGAAGCAAGGCACTGAGGACTTAGATACCATAGCAGAAATGGATAAGAATGATTAATTATAGGGAACACCAACTGTCCTTTAAATTAAATAAATGATTGGTAACATATATCTGGTGACAAAGACTAGGTAAAGTCATAGCCAATGTGACCTAGATGGAAGATTCTGAGTTGATGATTAAAGGTTATTACAGAATTTGAAGCCTCAGAAATATAATTCAAAGCATGGGATGGAAGAGAGAAAGAGGCTATTTCTCTTTTTCTGTTCTTTTTTCTCTTTTCTTTATTTTATTCACTTTACACTCTTGTAACCCCTACTCTCCTACTCTTCCAGTCCTACCATCTCTCCCTCCCCAACCTCCTTCCCTTTTCCTGAGAAATGAGGAGTTTACTTTACCATCTACCCCAGCTTAGCATGTTGCATCTGGAATGAATATGTCATCTTCACCTGTGGCCTGTCAAGGCAGCCCCACCAGGAGAAAGTGATCTAAAAGCAGGCAATTGAATCAGTATCCCATGCAGCCCCCACTTCCCTTACTAGAATCCTACCCACGTGAACCCTAAGCTGCCCATCTGCTACATCTTAGTAGGGCTCCTAGGTCCAGCTCATGCATGGTCATTGGTTGATGCCTCAGTCTCAGCAAACCCCTCTGGGCCCTGGTTAGCTGACTGTTGTTTTTATTGTGGATCTCTTGTCACTTTTGGTCCTTTTCTCTTTCTTCCCCAAGACTCCCCATGCTTCAACCATCCTTTGGCTGAGTCTCAGGTTCTGTTTTGAGGTGCTGCTGGGTAGTCCCTCTCAGAAGACAATTCTGACAGGCCCCTGTCTGCAAGCTTAGCTGAGTATTGTTCATAGTGTCAGAGGTTGTCACTCTACAACAGGGTGTTGGGCCTGGCATTGGTTGAGTATTCCCTCAGTCTCTACTCTATCTGCTCTACTTTTGTCCCTGTACATCTCGTAGGCAGGGTAAATTTGGGGTCGAAGTTTTTATGGGTGGGTTGGTATTCCCCACCATTTACTAGAAGACCAGTCTAGCTAGAAGTTGCCCTCCAGTCTCTAAGGAGTCTCTGCTTGGATCCCCCTTATATACTTCTAGGGACCTATGTTGACTTAGGTCTCCAGCTTGTCACAGAGATGTCCCCACACTCAGTTTCTCTTTTCTCTACAGGCCTTCTGTCCTCTTGCTCTTCCCAGGGCTGATCTCTACCCTCTCAACTCTCTATTCTCCCCACCTTGTTCCTTCTCTTTAGGCATTACCTCTACCCTCCCAAATGAGATTTATGCATCCTCATTTGGGTCCTACTTATTACTTATCTTCTTTAGCTCTGTGCCTCAAAATATGCTTATCTTATACTTTATGGCTCAAATACCCTTATAAGTGAGTCCATGAGTGTCATTGTGTTTCTGGGTTACCTCAGTCAGGATGGTATTTTCTAGTTCCATCCATTTGCCTACAAATTTCATGATTTGAAAGAGGCTATTTCTAAGCCTGGAGGCTCAGGTGTGGTCTCAGAACTCGGCCCTGTACAGATGACCTCAGCTTACTTCAAGGTGGCCTTTAAAAATGGCATATTTTTATTACTATAATAGAATATAGGACATAGGCAAGTTTTAAAGGGAAGGCCTATCTTGGTCTAGAGTTTTGATTGTTTTAATGCCCGACTGACCTGCTGCACTGCTTTGGAGTCATGCTGGTAGATCATGGAGGACTATGTAATGGAGAGTGACTAGAGAAGGAGGCCAGTTCATCTCTAGACCAGAGTTGAAAGAAGAAGTCAAGAAAGAGACTCATAACTCCCTTTGAAAGCCTCTCTCTAAAACTTCCTGCTAAGCCTTGACTCTTAAACATTCCCACCATCTCCCAATTTCATTGAGTAGGGGATCAATACTTTAACTGGTGTCTTCTTGGAATACTCTGGATCCTTTGGTCTTTTAGAGGTCTCTGGAAAGTAAGAGTATTTAAGGCACATAAGCATGTTTAAGGAGGTTGTTAAAGTCCTCTTTCAAAGGGGTAACGGCCTTTAATTTTTTCTTTAATATACCAGGCATTTGTGCAACTGCATTTGAAGCTAACATCATGTATAAACATGGAGTCTTAAAATATGTGGGCTCCAGAGTGAAGAACCATCTTGTAGTTGGCTAGCTTCACTTTTACTCATCCACAGTGGTCCATAGGAAGGATTGTTTCCCTAAGCCTCTCCTGGGGTCATATGCATCAGCTGGCCCACTTTGTGCTCATTTCTGCCCTAATTTTAACAATGCTATAAATGAAACCAGATTTGAGGAAGGAGGAAACTTGACTGCAAACTAGACTCAATAAACTGTGGCCTCCCTTCTGTGCCACCTCACAGAGTTTAGAGGTCAGTTCACATTGACCTCAAACCTGGATTTGGGGGGCTTTGTTTTTAGTAATGTCTGAATTTGATCAAACATCAGACATTTGTTTTTGGTTCCCAAAAATGACAGCAATATTTTCCCAGAATGAAAATGTGTTTCCAGCCAACAGCTAAACCAAACCCTGCATTAGGAGATAAAGAACTAATCGTCTCAACTCAGGGATGGCTGTGGTCAAAAACAAATTCCTGAACAAACAGACTTCAGCCACGCTCTCACAAAGAGTCTATTCATATGAGAAAACCAATCACAATATCACTCAGGGAAAATGGCAGATTCCGACTAAGCACTCTTCCAGGCTCCGCGTACCTGCAAAGTGAGTCATTTGTTATCCCCCGGAGAAGGTACAATCTTCAGCTCAGGGCAGGGGTCAATAGCCCAGCCCTGTGATAGAGGCACCCGTTTATGGCCGTGTGCACTCTCTACCTGGTCTATGAATAAAAAGGCTGAGCCATCTCAGCATTATCATTCCCCTGACCTTCATGAGTGGAGCAGTCCCAGCAGGGGAAGAAAAAAACAGCGGGGGAAGAAAAGGGAAAATTAAAACGTTAAAAACTATATTATAGCTCATTGGTGACCTTTAAGGAAAAAAAAAATTAGACTTTAGAATGCTGGACTGCAGTGGGTACAACAAAGGCTGACAGCTGTAAAGTTAGAGATTTTTTTTGTTCCCCGAGTGGCTTTCTACCAAAATCTTAAACAATACGCACACCCTGCATGTTTCCTGCTGGCTGACAGCCAGAGAAAGTTCAGAATTTTGATTGGTGCCTAGCTATTAAAGGAAACTTGTCCTGCGTTTCAGAACATTCTTCTCTTAAGCTCTTGGCTGGGATTGTTGGGTCCAGCTCCTATTAATAAGATGACACAGGACGCTACCTATCCAAAGTCATGCAAACATCTTTTCCCTTGCCCAAGCTTCCAGGCTACCAGGTTGGCTATGTGGAAACAAAATGCAGAACAAACATTTGAAGCCAGTGATGTTATCGGAAGCATACTTCAAAAAAAAAAAAAGTGCATTGGAAATGATGGCAAACGTCAATATATTCCGGCCACCTAGAGCGTTCAAATTTAAAAACCAAAATATAAGGGCTGTTATAGCTTTGAGCCAATCCCTGAAGACATGCTACTGGTACATTTGGGATGAAAGGATTTTACTGTCCCTAAGACAAGGAGCCTATATGGTTTCTAGATGTTTTCATCCTTGACAATAAACAGACAAGCCAAACAGATATGCAGAGTGTCATAGAGCAATTAAGTATTTCTTCCACTTAAACAAAATCATCTTCTTCTCGAGAGAAGGGAAAACGCACATTTTTGGGGTGTGTGCTTCTTTATCTTTAGGTAATCAACATTCAGCCCATGCTGTTTACTTTAATCCTCAAACCGTGTGTTATCTCTTTTTCCTTACTGAAGGGTAAATTCTTGGGATCCCTGATATCTTTTAACAGCTATTTTGTTTCCACTTTCTCTATAGATTGCATCGTCACAAGCAAATATGTTTAATATTTAGGCTTAAAGTTGGAGTTAAAAGCAATTTTAGGATAGTGTTTCCCAGTGGTGTGCTGACCTCACAGAAGAGACACCAGCAGAGATCAGGGAAAATTAATGCAGAGATTACCAGGTGTCAGAAGTCATTTGGCAGAAACTGCAAAATATGTTTTCAATCTATTTTTTTGTGTGTGGTGGGGGCTATCTATTACAAATAAGAAGAAGAAAAAGAAAAAAAAACTACCCTTGGTTTTTGCAGAATCCCATTTTCTTAACAGGAAATTGACTAATGGCAGCATCTGGCAAGAGGAAAAAGCATATGGTCCAACTAACTGTTTCTATAGAGGTTAAAAACAGCTTTGGAATTTCCCTGATTGTCATTATGATTGACAGACCATCAAATAAATCATTCACTTTTCTTTCACTCTCCAACAGTCCCATGTTCTGACAAAGACACAAGGGGGAAGCTAGCAGTGTGGAACATGAGAAATTAGACATGCAATGCCCATTAACATAAATGGATTTTATTTTTGCACCTAATTCCCTACACACCGTGCAAAAAAATCTACCCCCAGGACATGCAGTATGCATGTTTTCTTGTTCTTTCTATTTATAATTTTTAATTATTAATTTCATATATAATTGGTTTCTTTAGAGAATGAAATGCCTAGTAGGTTATCTTAAAACAGTGTTTTGGAGTCTTGGGGCTTGATACTGCAAAAAGATGGGCTGATACTGCAAGATGTTATGGTATGTAATACAAACAATGAAAATTAGGCTGAGAGGTCTTGAATGAAGTTAGACTAATTAAACAATTCTCAGTGTTTAAATTCTTGCTCCTTCTCCAGGGCATGCTGCCAATCATTTCATCTTGGGGGACTGTTCTGGTTTGCCCTCACCTCCAGGCTCAATTAATAAATGTAACCCTCTAACAACTTATCAAATATTTTTACTGTGTAAATGAAAACTGTTCTGCTGCTTTCAACTCACCAAGTTTCTCACTTTTTCTCCTTTTTTCAAAGTCAGCATAAATCCTCACAAGAGAACTTTGACAACTGGTGGACCCTTGTCTAGTCTCATTCCATGTTCTGGAATCCTCCTTCCTCATGCCTCAGTTTCAACCCAGGCTTTTGTTTACATATCTCTATTGACCAGACACTTAGCATCTTATGTACCAGCTTTCTCTGTTCTGTGACAAATCTTGAGAGTCAAGCATCCAAGAGGGCTGTGGGATAATCTCCACCTGTTAGCCATGCTCTTGCATAAAATGGGAATCTCTGCCTCAAGGCACTGTGTTGGACCTCCCTACATAACTAATAAGACGCAGAGAAGTGACAGCATGTGACTTTCCAGACTTAGTTTGTCCACATGCCCTGTCCTGAATTGTGAGTTCTTGGGAAAGCCAGCTCCACTGATGTGAATACCCTAGGAGTCCCGCAGGAAGGAAGCTACAGAGGGAACCGAATTTGGAGAGACAACACACCTCCCCCAGCAACCAGCCACTGTGTGTCAATCTTGTGAGCTGACCACTTTGGAAATGTGCCCTTCCATCTTAGTCAAGTCCTCAGACTACTGCAGTCTTGGCCAACAACTTGACTGTAAGTTTCTCGGAGCTAACAAGCCAGAAACACTTAGCTAAACTTCAACTGACTGTGACCCCAGACACTGTGAGATAATTAATGCTTGCTATTGTTTCAGGCTGTTCAGCTTGTGACAATTTTCTATGTAACATATTCTTAAATAATATGCAAATGACTAATAGCAAATACATTGAAGTTTTTTTGTTATTTTTAGCACACCCATTGAAGACTTTGCAAATAAACGAGGTCTTATTTCTATAGTTTAGCAATTGTCAGCTGATTGTAAACCTTTCTGAGTCTTTCCTTCTCTAGGTAAAGCTCTGAGTCCTTTCAGTCTTTTCTCCTTTTCCTGGCTTTCTTGCTCCATGTCTTTCTAGGTTCAGTTTAGCTACTACTACACTGAGTATTCTCACAGATATGCTTACATTTATTATTACCTATTGTCCATCTCTTTCTGCATGTCAAAAATCACCTCAAATTCACAAAATCAGAATTAAATGCTTCATTCATCCTTTCCATTCAAATTTTCATTCTGTGCTGCCTGATCTATCTTGTCACTTTGGTAGCTACTATAAATGTTTGTTGGGAACACAACATGCTTTATGCTTCTCCTTCTTAAACAAAGCTCTTAACTCATCACTTACCTGTTTATGATTCCTTTGGACGTATCTATTACCTTTGGAACAGAAGGATTCTGAACACCTACTCATGACAATTAAAAATGTTACAATCTACTCAATGCTCTTGTATAATTCATCTTTAGGATGAATAACTTGCTACCAGATCCATATTCTAGGGCCTTTGTATGTGCGCTTACTGCTTTGAACACCTTTCTCAGACTGACTTTCGATTGTCTGAGCTCTTAAACCATCTAACAAAGACGGCATAGAAGTATTTCATAACTCACCCTCTAAGTAGGCATGCCTTTAGCTCCCTCTGAGCCACCTCATGTTCTCTGCATACCGTCATAGCAATAGTCATAGTCACACTTTCTACACTGCTCTATTTCTTCAAGCCTACCCTACTAGTTTAACTCCACAGAAAGTATCATGTTTCCTACATATTCTGTTAGATTCAATTATATAATTACTTGTTAGTGATGCATGGAAGGTGGATGATATGCTTGGCCACATGATACTTACAACTAGTGAAAGAAAAAGGCAGTAGAAAGTGTGCTTATAAATATAAAACAGGACAGTTGGTAATAAATGCTCAGCAAGAAAATAAAGCAGGATAACCAGGTCAAGGATCACAAAGTGATGGAGGTAGTATGTGATTGCTCTGTATAAGATGATCAGGTGAAGCCCCTGCCATAATATGATATTTGGGTAGTCACCATATGGTACTGAGAAAAGTAGATTCTGGATGGTTGGAGCAAAATCATTATAAGCAGAAGGGCAAAACAAAACAAAACAAAAACTGCAAAGCCTGTGGTGTGAGAAAAGACTTAGATCCTCCTCCCAAGGACTGCATACCCATGTTTGGCTGGAAAGGCATGTGAGGGGCAGGGGAAAAGAAAACACAGAGCTCAGACAGGTATCATGGAGAAGATCCTGCTAGTTCCTGCAGTTATAGCAAAGGTTAAGCTCTATGTGGGGTAGAAGTCAAAGAGATGTTTAGAAGAGAGGAGAGTATTGAGAATGGGTTCAAGGATGAGTGGAATCATATTACCTTTAATACATGTCCTGAGTAAAGGTGTCGTTTATGTTTCTATAAATATTCAGTTAAATAATTTCCATTTATCAAGGTCACATAGTCAACCTAAACACTAGTTGCAGAGAGTATTTTAATTGGTGTATGTTCTTTTTCATCTGCTACAAAACACCAAAATCTGACAAGCTGAAGGAAGAGAAACTAATATTGCACAATGTTTAATCACCAACTCTCACAGATTTCTTTCTTTTTTGGAAGATTACACATAGCACTCACTGACTTATAGGGTAGTTTGTGAATACTTCTGTCTCCTTCTATACTTGGTCATTAGAATGGCTTTTTGACCAGGGTAGCAGGTCATCCAAGAGCCCAAGTAAGAGGATTATATTTAGCTTTGTCAAGATATCTCATGTTAAGATATAACTAGATATGGAAGCTATATGTATTCTAGTTCAGGTCAGGAAATACTTATTAAGCATTTAATTAAAGCCAGTTCTGTTTAATGAGTATCAGATCAGATTGCTACAGTTACCAGATCTTTAACCAGATCTTGATGATATTCAAGGAATGGCCATTCTCTTTATTTTTAAACATAACTTGGTGGTTGTAAAAACAAATAATTGACTGACTGTTTTTGTAATTTACATAGCTGGTATCACTTTTAGAAATTGCTCTATATTTCATTCATTTTCTTTCTGGATAAATGAATGGTAAAATGAGCCAATAGATAGACTCTGTTCATTTATTCCTTATATTTATCCCTTAAAAAATCACTGTATTTCATAGGTATGCTATGAACTTGGTCTTCATATCTATCTGTCTGTCTGTCTGTCTGTCTGTCTGTCTGTCTATCTATCTATCTATCTATCTATCTATCTATCTATCTATCTATCTACCTACCTACCTATCTATCTATATCCTTTAATTCTCTTTTAATAAGGTAAAAAGGGATCAGAAATATATTGGGAAAACCAAAATATTGACTGTATTTATATTCTGAGATTTGGGGGATTACCATTTTTACATGCACGTACACTATAATTTTAGAAAAAATACTTATTTATCCAGGGTGATCACAGTTTTCATCTGTTCTCTTGCTGTAGTTTAGAATAGTTTTCTTTCATCCATCCACAACTTTCTAGGATAGATACTATATCACATGGCTACCTCTCCTAAAACACTTCAGATACAGTGTTGGGTCAAGAAAGAATCTAACCCCCTACAAATAATTAAATCTTGGGGTGTGGTCTTCATGAAAAAAGTCAAATCAAAACAAGACATGAAATAAAATGAAAGCATTTGCACCATTCCTAATACACCTTGATATACTCAACCCAGACCACTTTAACCACATTGTTTGAAACCAGGATAAACCAGTCTAGACGTAGAGAGACACCTTTTCATATTTCCCATAGAGATAGCTCTGAGTATGATCAATGTAGCTTTCAGAAACATAGTGTGGGGTTGAGGCCAGGTACCCTGACAGATTTCAGTTGATATCTCACCTTTCTTTGACTTACTGTTCTTCCTACATTTTATTATTCAAAACTCATTTTTCTAAAAAAAAAAGTGTCCTGAGCTAATGTACACATGACAGAAGTTCATGACTTTCTTCTCATAATACTTTACAGATTTACTCTGCAACCTTTATCTCTCTGAAGTTATAATCCACAGCACATGGTACTCATTCTTCTATCTAGTCTCCTGGAATCCCCAAAGGGAATTTCCTCTGGCTGCCAGTCTAGTTATTAAAAGAAAAAAAAAGGTGTTTTTAGTCTGGTACTACAAGGTCTTAGTGAAACATTTGCTGAGCTTATTAATCTCCCAACCTTCAGTAAGTCCTCAAAGGATAGTAGTTTCCAAACTAAAGGGCACTGATATGCAACTGTTGTAAGGAAACTGCTTTTCATCTATGAGAATAGTATTTGTTTATGTTTTTTTAATCTGCTTTGAAGTTCCTCTGTTGGGTTTTTGAAAGCCATCATTCCATTTCTACTAATATTTGAGTAACTAAAAGTTAGCACCAGGAGACTGATACCATGGCCCCAGTCCTAGAACAGCCCATGTAAATCAATGTATCACAAATCAAGTCTCAAATACTTGCAATGAAACAAAGGTAGTCATAGGCAGACACAGAGGATCAGGGGGATGATGCTGACACACATGAAGAGCATCCAGGAGAAAATGAGCAAGCCGTTAACAATTATTAGATGAAAAACAACAACAACAAAAACAAAGCAAAGCAAAACAAAATAAACCAAAATCCCTGTGGCTGACACTAACCTAAAGGGCAATTTCAAGCATAAAAATGTAGATGCCAACCACACAAATAGGACAGAGATCCCAGAAAAATCGCATATAGCCACAGCCAATTAGTTAACAACAAAGGCACCACAACCATGGAGATGGGACAGCCCTTTCTGTATATGATTCTGGGAACAGCCAAAGTTAGATCAGAAAAAATACTTTCTCTGGATCCCAATTCTATCATATGAAACATGAAAAACTGTACCACATGCCCAAGTGTCTATGAATAAGTGTATGTTCTGAAGGAGTATATTCTTATAGAAAATTCTCAGTTTGGTATTTTTTAGATACAATTTTTATTATTGATTTTAAGCCTACTGTGAAGCATGTTTCCAACAATGACAGCATGAAGTCTACAGTTATAAATAAGTTACAATATTGAAATATAGGCAGCACCAAACTGTAAATATATTATTTTTGTATTTATACAATGTTGATTAACCTTATACACTGGAAAGAAGCACTGTCTTAAAACAAACTCTTCACTTCAGCTTAGTGTGTCAGTAAGAGGGGTCCTCTTATCTGAAGAAATGGGAGGAAGGAAGAGGGAGTGAGGGATGATGGGACCAGGAGGAGAAGAGGGAAGGGGCTGTGATCAGGATGTAAAGTAAATAAACAAATAAATTTAAATTTTAAAAAGAATCTAAAAATCTCAAATTCTTAAATCTTTATCACCACTATTTCTAACTATATAAATAAAAAATATTGTTTTTGACTTAGAAATCTTACTCCTTCATGTAAAGAATGGTTTATCATAATCTGCATTACCAAAGATTTCAAAGCAATAAAATAGATGGTTCAAATCATTTTAGAAAAGTCATTTAACAAATAAACAGCTATATCATTGAACTGTAGGGAAAAATTCACTTGAAAAGAAAAGTAGCTAAATAAAACACTTAATGTTCAAAATGTACAGTTTCCAAGAAATTTTGCCTAATTCCTAAAGGAAATGAATAAAACCTTCCCTAAGAAAGAGCATATACTACTACACTTAGTAAACAAAAATCCTAAATCAAGTATCTCAAGTACACACTATGAAGCAAAGAGGTCCACATGCAAACACAGAAAAACAGGGAAATGATGGAGGTAACAATCTTTAGATGAAACCAAACAGAATCTCTGTGGCTGACACTAACCCAAATGGCAAGTACCAACATAAAAGCATAGAAGTAAACTACATGAATAAGACTGAGATCACAGAAAAAAACACAGCCACAGCCAATCAGTGGCCAACAAAGGCTTCTTAACTATATACTTGGGTATAATAGACACACACACACATACATAAAACCCGCAAAATTTATGAATCCTCAACAGCATCAGTATATTTTATAACATATTATTTTATTTTTTATTAATTATAGTTTATTCACTTTATATCTCAACTCTAGCCCCCTCCTAATCCCACTCTCCAGCCCTCATCTCCTCCCATGCCCCTTCCCAAGTCCACTGATAGGGAAGGTCCTCCTCCCCTTTCCTCTGACCCTAGCCTATCAGATCTCATCAGGACTAGCTGCATTGTCTTCCTCTGCGGCCTGATAAGGCTACTCTCCACCCACCTCAGGTGGAGTGATCAAAGAGCCAGCCACTGAGTTCATGTAGTAGGCAGCCCCTGTTCCCCTTACTAAGAAACCCACTTAGAGACTGAGCTGCCATAGACTATATCTGTGCAGGGGTTCTAGGTAATCTCCATGCATGGTCCTTGGTTGGAATATCAGTCTCAGAAAAGATCCCTTTGTCCAGAATTTTTAGTTATGTTGCTCTCCTTGTGGAGCTCCTGTCCCCTCCAGGTCTTTCTATGTCCGCTTTCTTTCATAAGATTCCCTGCACTCTGCCCAAAGTTTGACTATGTGTCTCAGCATCTGCTTTGATCTCAACTTTTATTCATTTTGAGTTTCCCAACTTTTTATTTATTTATTTTTTATTCATTTTACATCCTTGTTGTAGCCCCATCCCTCCTCCCCTCCCAAGCCTATTTCCCTCCCTTCTCCCTCCCCTTTTCCTCAGAAAGGTGCCTTTCTTTCCCAGTCCAGCCCAGCAAGTTTCAATAGTACTGAACATACCCTCTTCACCCTTTGGCCTGGCAAGGCAAGGCTGCCAGGGGGAGGTGATCAAACTTTTCATGTAATAACTTTGTATTTTTGTGTTTTTACCTTTACTTTTCTTAATTCTTGAGGAATAGGTTCCTGTGTCATTTCAAGGATGGGAAAACATCTTTCCAGCACTAAACTGTTTAACTAAGGCTCTGCCCTGTGGAGTTTTTACCACGCCCTCCATCTGCAAGAGGAAGTTACTTGAAATGCTAACTTGATCTCATCACAGAGACTCCATGTCAGAGGTTTATTCCTGAGAAGTTTGTTTTCTGCTGGTCTTTGCTCTGGGCAGGGCTGCATTGTTTGGATTGTTACCACATTCCCATATTCACCATTGGCCATGACAAGGTTCACTATGTTTCATTTCCTTTTCTTTTTCTTTTTAAATGCCTTTTACTCTTAAACATTTCTACTTGTGACAAATGTTAAAAGCACCTTGTCAGGTCTCACTGCAGTAGCTACCGGGTTCACGTATTGATTGGGAATCCATGCAGTCTGAAGAGTATTTTTCCTATTGAATCCTCATATGTAAGAACTGAATTCTCTTCTTTTATTTAATGTGCAGTGGTGGGAAGGGAGGAGTCTGTTCTCCTTTATAATTATGGACAATTTCCTTAGCCACTCAACGTTTAAGGATTCATTAATTAGGGGGTCGCAGGAGAGATGGCTCAGCGGATAACAGTACTGTCTGCTCCTCCAGAGGTCTTGAGTTCAGTTCCCAGCAACCACAAGGTGGCTTACAACCATCTGTACTGGAATCTTATGTCCTGTTCTGGCATGCAGGTGTACATGCGAACAGAACACACATACATAAATAAATAATATCTTTAAAAAGAAAAAAGATTCAATAATTAATATATAAAACCTTAAAAATGCTGAACACATTACACATTTTTGACTGAGCTATTAACATTTTTATGTTGGAATAAACTGACATAATATTTATGTATAGAAAGAAACAGGGGAACATTGAATGATAAAACAGTTTTCCCCCCTAAGTTCCTACATGCTTATCTAGGGAATTATACTGGTAGAATCCTGTTTTCTTACCTTTCTCTTTTGAAGCAGAATTTGGGTTTAAAAAATTATTATTTTAATGCAGGCATAAGCAAAAGGGTTAAAAGAAACAAAAAAGCCAAAAAAAAAAATAAGACAAGGCTGTTCTCTTGGCTTTGTTCTCATGTGATGTAAGGACCACAGTTGTGCTCAGATATTTGCCAAGGATGGCCTGCTGCAATTCTGCTGAGGTGACCCAATCCTCCTCTATAACAATATCTACCTTCAGTGTTACCACAAGAATTCAAAATTGTAACATCTCATGAGAATTCTATCTTCTAAACACTGAGCACGAGCCAGTCTTGATTCAGACAGTTCAGCACCTTGTATACTATCAGTGCCTTCACTGTGGAGTGCAGAAAAACAGACTAAGTGACAATCATTGGGTCATAAGTCCAATCAGTGTCTTCAACCACTGTATTATATGGCTTTTTTTGTTTTCTCACAGAAAGCAAGTGAACAACAGAAGTGCCTAATAAATGAAAACTCCTTGTTTTTGTTGTTCATTGTATTCTTATAATTATTGCAGTATGATCTTCAACCATTATTAGATAATGAAACAAATTTCAAAGAGCAAGAAAACTAATCAGAGTGGGAAGCCCTGTGTGTCCCATAGCATAGGCATACATACCAGACAGGTTTTTTTTTTCCTTTACCTAATTTCACAGCTAAAAGCTTCAGGATCTGGGTAACAAGCCAAGGTGGATAATTTTTAAATCAACAGGTTTATCAAAGCTGAGGATTCTTAGATGTCTATGTTCCAGGTACACTATGGCTAGGACCAGTAGATTCTGAGATTTTCAGCCTATGACAATATCTATTAATAAGTTTGAAAAACTCAACAACAATAAAAAAAATCCAATTCTTCAATGTAAGTTTGTTATATAGTTTGGTATTTTTAGTTTCCTGTTGCCATAGTAGTTATACATGGAAACAAAGACACTTTATACAGTAAAACATTTGAAGTATAATATCACATAAACATAAAATTGTATTTTGGTCATTGTTGCATTAGCTTGCATGGTTATGAGTCTTATTGGTGGTTTTAGAGTTATATACTTATTTTTTTTAAAAAGCAACACCATTTATCCTATTGACACTTGGTAATGGTATACTTATTTTACTTCTGTAAGAGAGACAAGCTGGCAGCATTCAAGGCCAAGCACGCAGATAAAGTCAGAGAGCTCACACAGTCATTAAAATGCCATGTGGATCCAAGCTTCCGGTATCCAGCTACACTTTCACCATTTCACTGTGATGCCTTCACACCATTTAGCCATGCATCTAAAACCTAGAAAGCGTTCAGTGTTAAATCAAAATTTTTAAACATTTAAATGACTCTTAATGTATTGCTTAATGTAATTCTAATTTGAACTGTAGTCATTTTTATTGCAGGCTATGTTTATAGACACATTGGAACTTGGAAAATATAAAAGGTCAAAAGACACTCAAACAAATGGTGGCTAAATACTTTAGATATCAAAAGAATAAAAAGAAAAAGAAACAAGTCCAGAAGACTTTTTAAAAAGAAAGAAAGAAAGAAAAGTTTCATATTCTGTAACATAGAGGTATTCACTGTAACAACCATTCTGGTTTACAGGAAAAGTGGGGTTGCAAACTAATGAGTTCTTTTATGTGTAATCGTCAAATTTCTGAGCAGAGAAATCAAAGCATCAGAAAATGTAAATCTGTTTTTAATGTATGCACATGGATCCTTTGTTAGAAACAGCACCCTCCTTTTAAAAGCGAAGAGAATATGAGTGGTATATGATGCCTTACCAAGCTTTAATAACTGAGGCACAAAAAGACTTTGTGTGCTTATAAAAACTAAATGTACATCTTAGACAAATCTAAGCTGAAATCACCAACATGTGAGAGCAGATTCCAGATTCTGTAGTTTGCTGCTGTTCCATCATGTCATTAATTTATAATATTTTAAGCATTTTTTAAATCTCTTTCTTAATGTACCTCTAGCCTATTTCTGGCATTAGATGCTGACATGTACTGGGCAGGAAATCCAAAAGAGCTACAATAGACAGGATGACTCTTTAATATTTGCTTTGAAAGGAGCTTTCTAAATCAGAGCCAGTAAGGATGTGGAAGGATTTCAAGGCTATTTTTGCCAGTATCCATTATTTTTCATGAAGGTAGGTTAAGTTTCATGTGCTATCTAATCTTTAAAAGCACTTAGACCTACATGGAGTTTTTCAAGAATTCCTATGGTTTTCCCAACCAAACTAAGTGGAGTGTTCCAAGAACACGTGCTAGCTCTCATGGGCCTCCATCAAGAAAGTGATGAGTAGGGCAAGGAAAATGTCCTCCCGTCTCTTCACACTGACCCACTGCACCCTCCTCTCAGATGTATGGTCAGCACTATACAATTGTTTTAAAGTGTTAGAAATGTCTCTGTGCTGAGGACCAATCTATATAACATTCATGCACACTTTTGAAAGTTACATATTATTAGGTAATATTTGGATTTATTTGTGGACAACTTCGTAGATGTATATCATATATTCAGAGAATAACTGGTCCTATTCCTCTCCTCTACCCCACAGTCTCGTCAACTTCATGTTCTCCTTCTTATTTTGAACCTGATGAGTCAAGTCAGTACTTCTAAAATGCACACGAGTGTGTGACAACATACCACACACTACATAGGAGAAGAAAAAAAAATAAAGTGACATTTAACCTCCAGCAGCCATCAATTGCTAGTAGCTACTCAGGTAAGACTGCAGCCTCCTGTGGACCTCCATCCATGCTGGAATCTTGAGTAGCCTGATCCTGTGCAGGCAGTCATAGCTACTATGAGGTTGTGAATACAACAGTCGTGTCTTATCCGCAAGATGTTTTCAGTATTCTTACATTCTCTGTGTGGGTCTTAACAGTAAAGATGCTTGAAAGAGCATAAGGAGTCCAGTAGCATAAGATGCCATAATATTTACTAGCTACAAACAAAAGCTAAGAACAACAAAAACTAAAACAAACAAACAGAATCAACAGCAACAATACATGTAGGAAATCTCTTCCACACTGGCAAGACTCCCCCTAACAGCTAATGCCATCTAAGAAAAAAACTTCCAAACTTGCACCAAACAAGTTTCCAAAGGAGAGAAGTAACAAAAATTTGTATCCAGCTACGATATATATGGTAACTTTAAGGATACAGCAGTATCCTGTATGTCTTAGTAATAACCAACAGCTCTCTAATTGGACTTGCTCATCAAGAGAAAAAAAAATCAAGCATGATATTGAAAATTTAGCCAACTACCCAGAGCTAGTGAAGTCATAGATCTTGTATAAGAGCCTACAACCAACACTTTAATAAGACAGCATAATCCCTGACCCCACTCTAAATATTTGTCATTATATGCAGAGATAATTTTAGTCCTCATCTGTCTTTAAGGAAGTTTCTCCGATACAGATGGAGATGTTACAGAAAAGACAACCAACCAAAATTCAAAAGTTGTGAAACATTCCCAGTGGATGTATTAAAAAGAAAAAACAAACAAACAAAAACAAAAACAAAAAAACTTTTAATACCTAAGGCTCAGAGAACAATGTGGTGCAAGTGGGTGGCAGAAAAACTGTAATAGCTAGAGGGTCATGGAGTTTACCTTGAGACTGTGTCTGACAGTAATGTCAGAACCTGTACCCATAAAGTCTCACTAAAATGACTGACTAAACATTAGCTAAACAAGGACAACAAGAATAGACATGCCAACTCAGTGGCTAGCTCTTTGATCACCGACCCATGAGTGTGTGTGTGTGGGGGGGGAAGGTCAGCCTTACTAGGCCACAGAGGCGGACAATGCAGCCAGTCCTGATGAGATCTGATAGACTAGGGTCAGATGGATAGGGAGGAGGACTTCCCCTATCAGTGGACTAGGGGAGGGGCAAAGGAGGAGAAGAAGGAGGGAAGGTGGGATTGGGAGGGGATAGGAGAGGGGACTACAGCTGGAGTACAAAGTGAATAAACTGTATAAAAAATGAATTAAAAAAGTAAAAAAAAAAAGAATAGAAATGCCAAAGTATACCATGGACAGCCTATTAGGCCTCACCCCAACAACTACAATCAATCAACTAATAAATGCTGTGGGAGGAAGATTATTAAAGATAAGCAATTATACACCAATTGCTTATCTAATACCAAATGGCCAGGTGAAAATAACATTTATACAGACTAATCTGATTATATACATATATAATATATATTATATATATGCATGTAACAATTAATAAAGAGACATGCATTTAATAGAGCAAGGAGAATAATATAGAAGGGTTTGGAGATAGAAAGAGGAAGTGAGGAATGATATAATTATAAAATCAAAAATTTTTAAATAATAGTTTAAAAAAGAACAATGTGCCAAGAGTATGGTTTAACTCACCACATTCACTTTTCCCTTTTAATGTGTGGCCAGAATAAGGCACTGCATATACACTTGCTATTGCATGTCTCGGTTAACTGTGTAGGCTTCCCTGTGAACCCTGATTCTGACCCCAGTTTTGTCAAACTGTGTGCTTGTTAAACCTCAATTTCTTCTTTTTCCTCTTATTCCCACTCTTCAAGACATCTTTATTTTTTGTGTGTTAGTGTTTTGCTTGCATGTATCTCTGTGGTACCTGGTGCCAGAGGAAATCAAGAGTGTGATGCTCAATCTTCATTTAAAACGGCAAATGGGATAGACATTGGAAGAAGATGAAAACAAGGAACAGGACAGGGGCCTACCAAAGAGGGCCTTTGAAAGACTCCTACCAATAGGGTATTAAAGTGGATGCTGAAACTTACAGGCAAACTTTGGGTAGAGTGCAGGGAATCTTATGAAAAAAAGGGGGAGAGAGAAAAACCTGGAAGGGTATGGAACTCTGCAAGGAGAACAACAGAACCAAAAAATCTGGGCCTAGGGGTCTTTTCTGACCATTCATGGAGATAACCTGGATCCCCTGCACAGAAGTAGCCTATGGCACCTCAGTCTCCAAATGGGCTCCCTAACAAGGGGAGAAAGGTCTGTCTCTGACATGAAATCAGTGGCTGTCTGTTTGATCACCTTCCCCTGAAGGGGGAATAGCCTGACCAGACCACAGAGGAAGATTATGAAAGTCAGTCCTGATGAGACCTGATAGGCAAGGGTCAGATAGAAGGGGAGGAGTTCCTCCACTATCAGTGGACTGGGGAAGGGGCATGGGAGGAGATGAGGGAAGGAGGGTGGGGCGGTTTGGGAGGGAATGAGCATGGGGTTACAGCTGGGACACAATGTGAATAAACTGTAATAAATTAAAAAGTACATTAAAAAATTTTGTGCTTCAATCCCTGGAACTGGAATTAGAGAAAGTCATGATGCTGGGAATGAAACTCAGGTCCTCTGAAAGTGCGAAAATTGATATTAAATACTGAGCCATCTCACCAGTTCCCAAATCTCAATTTCACAAGGGAAAAAAGGGTACCACAAACTAAGAAAATTCTAGGGTATCATCACATTAATTGCTTATTGTCTAGGAGTAATGCTAGCTACTATTTTTACCATTTCTCAAAATGTCATGAAGCAACTTTTTATTTCTGTCAGAAGTTGATTTATACTGTGGACTTAATATCATTTTGGGAACACATAGTTTCTAATACATGAGTAACATGAAGGTGTGTTTTTATGTAAAGCAGAGAAAGCAGTTCATTTCTGCCTACTTCTACAAATGAGTGAAATATTAGATGAAGTGCTCCCATGAACGATAAACTCCATGCATGACCTTCCCACACCACGCACAGATGTGTTTGTTTCATCTGTGTCTTAGTTTATCTTCTCAAATGCATAGTGTCATTGCATCTGGGGTCTTACATGCATCTGCGAATACTTTTGTTGACCATAGAGTTCATTGCAGTTGGTACATTTCATCATCTTTAACACAGAGAGGCTTAAAAACGCTAGTGCTGATCAGGCCTCAGTCAATAAATGTAGAATTCCCTAGGCATTACACTTTCTGGCACAGTATGGCAGCAACCAAATCAGAATAAAGTACATGATGTGATCTATCTTTAAATGAAAAGATAGCTTTCTCCCTTGGTGGGAATAAATGAGAATCACAACAGCTTGTCTCTCTAGGATTCCCCACTGTCCATGATCACAAAGCCTGTATTTGCAGGTACATTAGGCTTGGGAGACGCTAGGTTGTCCTGCAGCTGAAGTGATGCTGGTGAAATGAACATCATTACACTCTGTGGGTGATGATGGTTTTGAATTCCAAATTAAGTGGTTTTGTGATTTATTCCATCTTTGACAATGAAAGAAGTTCATCTTAGAGGAGTTAATTTTGTAGAATGCAGAATACAGACAAGAAAAGCTATGATTTACCAACAATTGAACTGTTGAATTAGTGGCTCAGCCCTGTCCTGTAGTGTATTTCATCAACACATTTCTTTACTTTTTAGTCAATTTGAGAATTCTTTAGATTACACTCAAAAAATTGTGATATATATTTATCAGTCTTTTTGTTGTTGTTGGTGGTGGTGATTGTTTATTTGTTTGCAAAGAAGGGTTAAGATGAAAGTTGAGAGCCAAAATATGTAATATCTATCAAAAGACACTCACTCTCACACACATATCTGTATGTAGATAGATATATAGAGGATAGATAGATAGAGAAAGAGAGAGATATAATTTTTGATGACACAGAAAACAAGTAAGCTGTTTCTCAGAATGCCTTCAGTGACACCATAAGTGGTAAGTTCAATATTGTCTATATAAACAGTGTAGGTAAAATTAAACCTAAAACATACTTATTCTTATGAGTGCACGAAATTATTTGATGGTAGATATGGACAGAATCAAAGCAGAAAATCTGAAACAAGATTAAGGCTGTGGCTAAACGTTACATATTTTTTAAGTAAATGAAATGGAAATTTTCAAGATAAGAAAATTAGTTTAAAATGGACTTAGAAAAATATAAAAATATGAAGTAGTAAAGTAGAATAGAAATAAAATACAAGGCGATAAAATTTGATTTGAAGATATGCATGTGAAATTAAAATGCAAGCAAGTATAGAGCTAAGTTTAATTTTCATAAAATTTTGGATTACATAGTTAGCAGAGTGGTATTTCAATTTTATCAAGAACAAAAGGAAGAAGAAGATGAAAAAAAAGGAACAATAACTTCTACAATGGTGAAAATGTCCAGGCAATTTTGGAATGGTATAAAATGAAAAGCTGAAAATAGAACAGGAATAGATAAAGGAGAGTAAATAATGACAGGAAGAAAAGGGAACCAAAAGGAGCCACAACTTCAGTGTAGCATGAAATTGAAACATGGCAAACGGATAATATGAAATTCTGAAAAGGCAAATGACAGAAGAGTAAAGCCCCTAAATGGTTAAAAAAAATCCTCACCAGAGATGACAAGATTTGAAGTGATGCTGAAGAATTAACAATGTGTGCTTATCTGCTGAAACATAAATGAGATCACATGACTCAAGTCTACAAAGACTATGAGTAAAAGGAAGCTTCAGAAAGATTTTTTTTAAAAAGCTGAATAAGGAGAGATAAATATCTCACTCAAATGCCGAAAAGGAACACATGGAAACAAATGCTTGCTGTAATGGCAGGTCAGAGGCGTTCAGAAATTGAAGAAATGCCTTTGAAAAGATAAAACGCCAAGGAAGCGGAAAGGAAGGAAGGGGGAAATGCTGACTGACTGAAGAAGCGGCTGAGGGTAGATCTCTCATCTGTCTGTATGTTGTGATGAGAGGCTGGAGGGAAGAAACTAGAAAACTGGAAACAGGACAAAACACAATTGGAAAGTTTAAAGATTGTCCGAATACTAGAAATAGTTGAAATTCAGAATATAAGATGCTAGTCTTCTACATATGTGCGTAATTTCAATATGTGTGCTCTAACATAAAACATGCAGAACTTTTTTTGCCATAGGATTAATTGGTGGAATGTAAGAGAAGCAGAAATTTGGACCAATAAGTCACAGATGTCTCTATCACACACTGGATATTCAGAACTTAAAGATGTTAATGTGTCAGACTTAATTTTGTTTTTCAAGCTACTTCAAAGATCCTACTTTAACCTGTGAGCCTGACTGGACTTAAAACTCTTATTTTCTAATATTTAAAGGGACATATAAATTGTATCGAGTCGGACCTTTGTAGAAAGTAAAATAGATAACTCAAAACACACATTAGAAGTCTAAAGAACATATTAAAGTTACAGCCCAATTTTGCTTGACAAAATATTTAGTAAAATAATATTATTTAATAAAGAGCCCAAGAAATCCCTTTGAGACAATTACTGGGGAGAACATAGAGGGATGATGCTAAGCAGGATGCCAGGCCAGGCCATCGCGCAGCGTTTGTAATTCCAGTCAGCGTTCTTTACATAGAGTTTAGGACACATCCAAATCAATCTGGAAAGTCGTCATTTTAAAATCTTTTTGATAAATCCCTAGAAAGCTGCCAAAAAACACAGAGCACATAAGGTCAGGTGAAGAAAGAAAGCTGGCCCACCGTTCCAACAAATGTCTTAGGCTAGTTTGAGGATATAAGATTCATGCCCGCGATGACTAGGGGTGCTGCTTGCTTCCGAAAGCCATGGGCTTGAAGTAATCAATGCAATAAGGACCACCACCTTCACGACACATCTCAGAAAAACTAACGGCAACACATCTTGTAAACCTTGAGTTCTAAAGAAAGCAACAGTGCGTGGGCACATGCTTGGCGCTTTAGAACCTGCTTGAGAGGTTGGGTCTAAGCTGATTCCCTTCATCATTTAAGGAAGTATTTCTCAATCTTCCCGGCACTGAGAGCCCTTAATAAGTTTCTCATGTTGTGGTGAGCCCCAAACATAATTTTTGTGGTTGCTGCCACTCTGTGAGTATAATTTTGCTACTGTTATGAATTATAATATAAATATTTAATATGAAAGATAACTGATATGTGACCCCCGTGAAATGTCATTTGATCCACGCAAAGTACTCATGATTTACAGGTTGAGAATTACTGATCTAAGGAGAGTGGCCTCATGATAGTCTGATGTTCATTTCATCACTTGCTCTAGTTTCACACACAAAAAGCCAGGCCACGCTGTGAAGACCATGCACTGAGCTTTTACTATAGACACTAACGGACACAGGAGCCAATATTTCTTAAACTAGGGAGAAATGTAGGTAAGATATTGTTCTTATTTCATATTTCTGGTAAAAATAAATGTTCAATGAGTTAAAAAATCTACTTAAGGTAATGAAGTACATAATAGCTTAAAGGCTATGTATTTCTTTAAAACCTCCAAATATAACCTTTTAAAATATTGTACACCCTGTATTGACCAGATCATATTTCTGCATGCAATGTAACCAGTTGTTAAGTAGAACACCATACCAGCTATGGGTTCTTTATAATCAGTTCACCAGAGGGACTGGAGCAGAAGGGTTAGGGCTGGAGGGCATACAGACTACATGTGTGACCACATCTCATAAGTTTAAAACTAGAGATAAACATTTATCATTATTATTTGAGAGATCTATATTCACTGAGTTTTCAAGAATACAGTTACATATGCTTGGTTCAAATGTGCCTTCCTAATGATTTTTCAATTTCAATTTTCTTCTTTGGCTTGCTATGGATGTTTGGGTCCCAGGTCGCCCCACTGATAGAAGACTGGATGCTTCTGGTCCCTAAATGCAGCCCAGCTCTACCCCTGATTTTGCCATTTGAGTTCTCACTCACTTTACATTTGGTTCACATCACCAAGCTCTTGAAGGCAATTTGCTTATAACACAATGGATTGCTTAAAATGTTACAGTATAATCTAACAACTTTACACACTGTTTAAGAAATAGAGAAAAGGGCAACTTGCTCTCATTTGCTTCTCAAATGCCAACCCATATGCAGTGATGCAGTTTTATGGTGTGTGGGTTTCTTTCTTTTTTTTTCTTCACATTAGACATTACATTACTTTTCAGTGGCAGAAATTGAAAACAAAATCACATTGCCTGACAAATGCTCAGCAATTTTCCAGTACTAAATGTTACTCAACCCATTAGTACTTATATAACTTTTTTAAAATGTACCTTTCCTTTTTCTCCCCTATAGCTACTAGAAGAGAAAAATGCAAAGTGGAGAGAAGCTAGTTTAATCAGTTAGCATGAGATGTAACTCTCAGTGTATCAATAACAGCCTCGATCCATGTTCATAATTTTATCAAAATCTCAAACACCATATCCTAAATTATTTTTCTGGATACTTGGAGGAATTCTAGAACATCAAATAGGCAAGTGAGGATGTATAGAGAACTCCTTTAGATAACAGCACTGTACTAATATTTGTTCTTTATTTGAGGGTTGTATTATACTTTTAAATTGTGAAAGACCATTACAACCTACAGGTTGAGAAAACATGTACTCCAGAAGATCACGGGCAGCATTCATTGAAGGGAGAAGGAGAATATTTCAACAAGGATGGGGTAGGCAATATGGCATTTTAAATTTTAATAAGGGAAGTTTGTAGCCAGAGTGTAGAGAAATGAGGGCCATTGCTTGCTTTAGCATTTCACATGTGGCTGATATAGGCCACGTAAGACTCAGCCCATTCCTATGTTCACTGTGTGAGTGAGTTAACTGAGTGAATTAATTAAGTGAGTGAGTTAAAACATTCACAGTGGTGAGTTTCTATGCACATTCGATGAAAAGATTGAAGTAAGATTAGATTTGGGGCAAAAAAAAAAAAAAAACGATTAGGGATGGTCCATTGAATTGAATGGTGATTAGAATCTTATGGACCAAAAAAAAAAAAAAAAAAATAGAGCACTTCTGATGGAAACACTGTGGTCACCATTTTCATTAACTATAAATTAAATTGTTGAACCCATATTTAACAATGGCTGTTTCTCAACCTGGAAATGGGAAACTGTATTTTAACAAAGAAGATACATGAAAGTACATGGACATTATTGAATATTATTACATTGGATATTATTGGACATGACTGGATATTATTATGTGTTTTCATAATAAAATCAATATTTTGTATTGGGGGTATACACATATATTAATTTGAACTGAGAATCCTTTGCCAAAACACATTTTATTTCCATTGGTAGGTTTTGCCATCTTTGCTTTTTCATTATTATTATCATTATTATTATTGTTGTTACTTCTTATTCCTTATGTATCCTGGCTGTGGCTCCCTCCCGCATCTCCTCCCAGTCGCACCTACCCTCCCTCTTCTCCCCCTATTCCCCTCCTCTAGTACACTGATAAGGAAGGATCTTTTCCCCCTACTATCTGACTCTAGCCTATCAGGTCTCATCAGGACTGTTTGGAACCTCTTTCTTTGTAGTCGAGTGAGTCCACATCACCAGGGGTTGATGATCAAAGAGCAGGCAACCAAGTTCATGCCAGTGACTGCCCGACGGAAATTGAGCTGTCCATGGGTTACAGCTGAGCAGGGGGGGTCTATGTCCTCTCCATGCACGGTCCTTGGTAGATTTACTAGTTTCTGCAGTATCCCCTGATCCCAGATTTTTTTGTTCTGTTGCTCTCCTTGTGGAGCTGCTGTCCTCTCCAGGTCTTCCCACCTCCTCCTTCTTCCATAAGATTCCCTGCACTCTGCCCAAAGTTTGACGATGAATCTCAGCATCTTTTTTGATACCCTGATGGGTAGAGTCTTTCAGTGACCCTCTGTGGAAGGCTCTTATCCTGTTTCTTGTCTTCTCTTTTCAATAAAATCCTGTTTTCCCTTCTGAGTGATGATTATGCACCTTCCCTAGGGTCCTCCTTGTTGTTTAACTTCTTTAGGACTATAGATTTTAAAATGTTTATCCTATATTATATAACTAATATTCACTAATATAAGTGAGTATATACCGTGTGTGTCTTTCTGCTTCTAGGTTACCTCACTCAGGATGATCTTTTCTAGATCCCTCCATTTACCTGCAAATTTCATGATTTCCTTGTTTTTAATTGCTGAGTAGTATTCTACTGTGTATATGTCCCACAATTTCTTTATTCCTCCGTTGAGGGACATCTAGATTGTTTCCAGATTCTGGCTATTACAAATGAAGTTGTGATGAACATAGTTGAGCAAATGTCCTTGTTTGGCTGAGCATATATCTTTCGAATATATGCCCAAGAGTGGTATAGCTGGACTGTAACAATTACAAAAGTTCTTTCTAGAGATAGTGTTGGTTATATAAATGCTGCAAAATAAATTCTACTTTTGAACATTTTTTTAACAGAAGATATCCTTATACTTGTTATTATGGGGAACTAATCAATGTGTGAGTAAGTCAGATACAAATATGGATCATATGCTGCTTTGAGAGCAGGGACTAATGCACTGATCATATCTCAACAGAACAATGTTATGCATGCATTCAATCTGCTGTCCACTGAAATTAACAAAAATTAAAAATTCTCCCTGGAAGATAATCTGTAAATTTCCTGCAAGCCTCTTGCTCAAAGTTCCTCAAGTATGATGGTGATTATTTGAACCAATGCTGTCTGTATGCTTTCCTTTCAAAATGTCAGGTGAGATAAACTCATTATGTTTTTGTAATTTTTCCCATCGTACTAAATATATTACTTTCATAAGTTTAGAAATATCATTTTAATTTTATTGTTTTAAACTTTCTACATACTAGCCATAGTTGGATGATGCATCCTACGGACAAGACCATAGATGCCACAAGAAATTCTCATAAAATTACGCCAAATTTATGTAATGTGTGAAGAAATTGGACTTGATGTTAGAACACACTATGTTTTACCAGTGCACCGTGGACTTAGACAAGTTTCAGGATACACACAACCACACCCACCCAGCCATTCACCCTTCACACATACATACAAACGGTTTAAGTTTGCTTTGATAAAATTATAGGCCACATGGCATCCTGAAAGATGAGACAAGGTGTTAAGGATGAAAAGAAGTGTTGCTCCTGTGTAGAAAGGATTTCCAAACTATCACAGGAAAAAAAATATCCATGCCTAAGCCAAATCAACTCAATGACAAGATGTCAGAAGTTCCACAGTAATAAAAGAAGAGCCAGTGGTTTAAGAAGGTATTTAGAGCCACCCTGTAATCACAGAGAGCTGTCATGATCGCGCACACCCACAGAACAAGAATCTCGTAAGCCACTAGCAGATCTGTTCCTTTCTGCTTATTCTGAGAGTGCTGAACCTCAGTACTATCCACCCCTCACCTGCAGGGGAGCTGCAAAAGCCCCATCCAAGTGCTTCTTAGGAGCACAACACTACGTGCTGAACAAGTGTCTAGGGATCCATGTGTGTTGACAAACTCTTGGGCCACTCTTGGACACATTGAAGTTTAAGAATGGAGAACAGAGGCGTGCGTTAGATGACATGGTGCTCTGGCTCAAAGGTAGAGCTCCGAAACAGACAGCTGGAATTTGAATCCTGGCTCCACTACTTTCCAGTTGCATGACTTGGAATATATTAGCTCACCTCTTTGGGTATCAGTTTATTTGGAGGGGGGGCAATTTTATGAGGATTTTCCTGAGGTTTGTTTACAGGGAACACTTAAGGATTAATATGAAGTACTCAAAACATACGTAATAAGGGCAGGCCATCACTACCTGATGACACAGGGGTATAAATTCCTAATCCCCCCCCCCCCATCTATCTATCTCAGACAGAGTTTCTCTGTGTAAGACCTCTGGCTGTCCTGTACTCACTTTCAGACTAGGCTGGCCTTGAACTCACAGTAATCTACCTGTCTCTGTCTCCCAAAAGCTGGATTAAAGGCACACACCATTGTGCCTGGCAAAAGTGGCTAATTTCAGAAGTGTTTGCATTTTATTCCTTTACTAGCCTACAAAACTCATTTTTTTAAACAGCCACTAGCATTTCCAGTTTGTCCCTTTGTCATAATTAACAAGAAGACATAGTTGTATCAAATTAATTCTTTATTAGATACACATGCTCTTGAGTTTGTGAAGGATTTTAGGGCTGATTTTTAAACTCTAGCCCTCCTATTTATATGTCTAAATATAGGCACCTAGATGCATATTTCATTAAGAACATAAAAGTTGTCTCTTTTACATATATATTTATCAAATTATGTTTTTCAAGAAAATTTTTAAAAAAAATTATTAATAAAACTCTCACTCTCTTTACAGGGCAGTCTTTGTTATAAAACATGTCCATTTTACATTCTTGTTTTCCTTCTTTTATACTCAGCAGCCATCAACTCATCAAGGAATACTTTCATCTATGAGAGGAGGAAGTGTTTAGAAAGTGTGTCACCTATATGGACATTATTATCTATTAATTTGCATTTGGGATTTACAACGTTGGGTACATTCTTTTTAGCCAAATGTTGTTTTCATTAAAAACTTCTAGTGTGTAATCTGCTAACTGAAATAAAGAATATCATCATTTGATATATTAATATACTGAGCATCTGCAATAGAAGCAAGATTCCATGGGAATGGAAAATAGTGGCTTACTGATTAAAAGTAGGGGGGAGGCATGGTGCACATCCATGGTGGGTAAAATTTCCCCAAGCCTGCTTAGACAGGAGACTATAAGATGTTTATGGCTGAAGATCCATTGACTACTGAAAACATTTCTGTATACAGAACACCCCTTCCTCTCCATCATTATCTTTCTAGAAGTCCTCCAACCTGTCTTTCAAAATTAGTACTATTTAAACATAAGAAGGGAGAAACTAAAATCATATTTTCTCTCTGCCTTTATATTTGTATACCAAAGCATTTGCCAGAACCTATGAAATGTCTGCTGCTACTGAGACCATCGGTTTAACGAAATTATGAATCTCAAACCACTCTTTACTTTTTCCAGGAAATTTAAATACAGGTCACAAATACTAAGTTGCTGCAAAAAAAAAAGAAAGAAAGAAAGAAAAGAAAAGGAAAGAAAAAAAGAAAGATGAATTGTACAAGAAGGGTCGCAGTTTCAAGAAAACACATGCCTAAAATATTTCTGAAAGTGAAGCTTGCATTGATTTTTAAGTAGCTTTATTTCTTCTTTAAAAATGCTGTGGAAAAAAAGTCAATTGGTTTTCTATGTTATATTTTACTTTGCAAAATAATGCTGATATGAAAAAAAAGTCATCACAATTGCCTAAAGTTCTGTGAAATAATGATGTGGTGTGGCTTCTCGCTAATGGTCCCAGTATATTTGTAAATCAGAAAAATTATTCTAGAAGTTGTTACATAAATATCAGCAGGGCAGACTTCTTTCATTTATTTTGCATAATTACATTCAAAATGGATAGTCTTAGCACTCTAAAGCCAATACAACCGCCTGCAGAAGAATGCCTTTTTATATTCATAGAAACATCAGCATACTGCAGACACGTCTTGGTAGGTCAAAAATTATTCTGGATATCTACTTACCATCACAAATGAGAATTAGGCAAAAGAGATTACTGTATGGAGAGAAAAGCAAAATGGCACTTGAGCAACAGACAGCATCCTCTGAATGTCTGAAAATTCATGCTTCTGTGGGCTTTCATTGTTCATTTGCGAAAGAAATGGGACGTTTGGTCCTGTAAAAGATACTCACAAGGCATCTGAGGATGAAAATTAAGAGTGACTTACAACCCAAACTGAAAGTGTCTTTGAAAACTTCTCTGTAGTTTTCATTCAGATCTATTTTATTAGTACGAATGATGCTAACCAATAGGGGCAAAAGTCAGTCAACAGTCCTAAACTCAAAGCAAGGTTTTCTCTTAATTTCTCTTGAACTAGAAAGCCAGTTTACTAACATCCAATACTCTATTTGCTGTCAATTTCTCTCTTGATATACTTCAAAAGGATAACAACAGACCACCAAATCTAAATTGGGTAGTTCATGAAAAGATAAAAGCATGTGCCTCTAAATCAAAAGTATAGTGTTGAAAGTAAGTGTGAACTTCTGTTCATATTTTCCTGACAAAGGTTGGCTGGAGATAGGTAGGTGGTGAATTTGTGCCCTGACACCCTTATGTGGATGTGATGGTGACAAGGCTTGATGTACGTTTCTACAATTGCCTTATATCCTTCTCCCAATTTAAATCATTTTCAGAACACTGCCACTTAGTTTGCTTATTAACTTTTCTCTACCATCTGCTCTGGGAAGCATACTGTCAACCTTAGGATGAAACCTACTCCTCCTCCAGCACATACTGTTTCTGTAATGGCAGCTCTGGCTTGTTGGAGGAGGCTTCTAGTGACTGATATTTGGGAAACACCTGAATACCTTCCTTGTGCTACCTCCAAGAAACATCTCAGAGTGTAGAAAGCCAGACTCTTCATGAAATTTTATTACTACATGAAAGTACCCAGATGAAGTTTTAGAAGCATGAAATTCTTCTCTACTGAAAAGTGGGAAGCAATGTTGCATATAACTGGTTCATACCATGAGGAGGGATAAGAATGTTGACATTCAGGCAGTCTTCTGCTAACACAATCTCAGTTTAACAAGCTCTTCTACAATGGATTTCAGAGATGGCTTCTCATGACTAAGGATACATTTTGCTAAACCTCTTGTTCTGAATCTTCAGGCTAAGAGTTTATATACCTTCTATCACCGAAGCACAATATTGTTCTGATGCTACTGTATGTATTTCTTCCCAAGTAACGCTTAGAAATATTTTACACACATGTACACACACATATATGCACACGCACACATACACACACACACACACACACACACACACACACACACTATAGAGTTAGGCTAACAAACTGTAAGGATGGTGAGAAAGAACTGAAGTTTAATATCCCCCAATAAGAGACTATGATCTGTTTGCTCACATATGTCATTACTAGCTAAACTCAATGTTTTAGATGAAGATCATTGGTTTATTTCACCCCATACCCTTAAGAGACACTACTGCAAATTGTTCTGTAAATCACCACAACCCCCATCTTTCTAAGATAATCAACAATATCACCATGGGTAACATTCTTAAAGAATAACAGCAAATATGTCCATACTTATCTTGCTTTGCTTACTATTTCCATGATCTGCAGTCAGAGTGACAAATGTTAAAAAGGACACAGTCCTTGAGGGCACTCTTCACACAGTCATTTGGAAACTCACCAAAACTAATCAAAGGGCTTCTCAAGCTACCATCTTAGAAGGATATCCCATACTGTTGTAAATTCATTGTGATATACTTTATCTTTATGGTCAGTCACAGCTGTTTCCCTTCACTTAAATGGAAAGAAAATATGATCTATATACCTCTCATATGTCTAAGAAGACCAGTCTGGAAATAATACTTATATGGGATTACCACTGTTCATACCATTTCCACAAGTTTCTTCCTTAAGAGTACACAGAACAATTTTATTTCATTCTATTTTTCCTGACACAAATATGGAAAGAGGTGTATGTAGAAACCCATGCACATAGAGGCCTGATAACTCTATATGGAGGGAATTATCTATATTGTTAGCTTTCAACAGTAAATTGGAGGTAACATGATATTTACTAAACATTGGTATATATAAATTGAGCAAAAATATTGTTTTTAGACCTCTTGAGAGATCCATACATCTACTTAACATTCGGTTAATTACATATAATTACAAATTTATAAAGAATAGCCATTATTAAGCTGCCAATTTTGTTGAATAGTTCTGTTAGTAACAGAGACTTTATCATTATATATTTACTAGTAATAATAAATTACTAACATTTATATAAGGTTATGCTGTGTATTCTTACTTCATATCATGTTAATATTTTCAGACTAGTTGTTACAGAGCCAAGTAGCAAATATCATGTTATTTTTCATTATAATAATTTTACGTGATTTAGGATAAACCTGTAATTCAGGATACCACAATAATTTGGAAAGGGCAACCTATCAATTATAATAGAGAAAATGTATTTATTCTATGTCTTTATATTTATAGTTTGTGAAAATATTCAATACAAAAATCTATACAGCATTGTAAAGATATACGAGTAAGGTTTGTGTTGAACCATTACTTATAGATGAGAAAAATAAAAAGCATGGGTAACATCAACAAGGATGTCATGAGACAGGTTGTGTTATCCAGAATACACAATGCTAAGAGGGAGTGTGGACACAGTGTAGGAAGGTATTTATACTTTGAATTTTGCAATATATTTTGCTTCTTCAATAAGATATACATATATATCCAGGTACAAAATCAAACATAAAACAATGTTTAATTTAATTCTAAATCCTCCAGTTTCAGTCAAGATTTATATATCATTTTTTTGTTTATTTATTACAAGATTTTATAAAAATAACTATCTTGCAAAAATTTAAAAAATAAATCTCCGGAATGATTTTAACAGTGCTTTTTTTTTTCCTTTTTAATATCCTGCCATCCTTCAGTGAAACCTATCCGATTCTACCAAAATTATATCTTTTGGTAAAAGAAAAGATGTTTCTACTGTTTCAGAACTTCAATAGCTTATAAAGGACAATGCTATAAGCAAATAAACTCTCCTCAGATACATTCTGAATGGACAACACGAGAGGTAGAACATGCTAGCCAACCTTTATATCCAACAAGGCACTCTGAGAAACCCAAGTTTTATCTGACATTCTCAAAAGTGTGTGCTATTCTGGTAAGCATCAATTGCACACAAACCACCAACCATTATGCTGTTGCTCTTGCCTTCATTTGGTCTTGACAATGAGGCGTCCTTTTTTAAGCCACCTTTCATCACAACTTGAACATTCTTTGTGTTTGAAAATGTGAAACACAAGATTACATGCTGTTAAATTCTGAGGAAATTTGCTTTAAAATTTTTGAAATTTTCCCTCAGGAAGCTTCTGCTTCCAGCCAAGATTCAGTGATTAAGACCAGAATTATCATTCCCATGAAGAATAGGAGAAAGATGTAGAAATTAAATTTGAGAAAATGCAGTGAAGTGATTTCTCAAAGTAAAGTATGTCTAAAAGTACCAAATTTGGTGCCTTGTAAGAGTGTCTAGGTTGAACCTATTGTAGGGGAACCAGGCCAAGTCCAATTTATGCCCTGAGTTATGAAGAATTGCTAGTCCAAAGGTGTGGGGGATTAAGGAAGTCAGAGATGGCAAAGGAAAGAAACCCCCTGCAAATCTGAAGCATGTTGCCCTCAAGTGTTTGGCAGAGCACTGACCCATGAGAAAAGGCAGAAAAATTCACTGTGGTAAGGGAAGAAACTGCTCAGAAGGAATGATTACATGAACAATACCCAATGCTCAGTCAGAAGTGGGAACTTGCCCATGCCCATTAGGCAGTCTACAAAAAAACCTTAAAAGTCACAGGTCATTTTTCCTGCACACATTTGTATCCCCAAATGCATATTACAACATTGAGCAAATATGCACTACCCAAAGGACATATTTTGACTTTTATCTGGGCAATGGACTAGTCAGAAGGGGATACATATATTTGCACCCCAGGTTCAATTCTTTGAACATAGATTAAACTGAAGAAACTCATTAATGAAACCTCAAATTGTTGGGATAAAATTGCTAGCTCTGAACTAGAACAACACCCCCTGCTTTGTATCTCTCTCAGCAGCTTTAGTAGTTGTTATACTGAACACTATTCAGGGGTTTACCACATTCATTATCAACTCATTTCTTCTTGTTTGGTTTCCTTTCATTTTCTCTTCCTCTTTTATTATTTTCCATTTTTAGATAGGGTCTTGCTATGTAGCCCAAGGTTGGTCTTATGATAATAATTTCCTGCCTCAGATTGCAGAGTGTAGACCCTATCATACCTAACTCTAGTCACACCTCTCTTTCTTAGCATCCTCCTTTGAATGAATGATCAACTACAGCTCAGCTCATTTAAGAGTGTGTTAATAAATTGCCCACATACTAGCCCAAAGGAAGTTTAAATTCTTTCAAGGAGTTGCTTAGTTGCCTTCTAAATAAATAAGTTGCTTAAGTCTCAGATTTAAAAAAGCATAACATTACTACATATAATTTCCATAATTTATAGAATAGTTAGTAGTATAGTAAAATTTCCCAGCCCCCTTTGAAATAAAATAATAGTATCTGAAAACAATGTAATAAAAATCCAAAACACTAAAGCATGAGCCAAGTTTGGATCCTTGTTTAAAAGGATGGACATGTATTTGTTTAGTTGGTTTGTTTGTTTTAATTTTTTATTGAAAATAGACTTTTTTCTCATAGTATATCTTGATTACTGAGGGGTTTTTTTCTTCCTCTACTACTTCCAGTTCTCCATCTTACTTCTCATCTGGATCCACTTTCTTTCGGTCTCTCATTAGAAAATAAATAAGCTTCTGAGGGACAATTAAAAAAAACTAACATTTAAGAACTGGACAAAACAAACAAACAGAAAGCGCCCAGAAAAAGGCACAAGTGGGTTTTGTACACAAGCCAGGTATTCCATCAAATCACTAAACTGGAAGGAATATTATATACACAGAGGGCCCGGTACAGACCCATGAAGGCCCTGTGCATTCTACCTTAATCTCTGTGAGTTCATATGAGCTTTGTTCATGTTGATTTAGGGGCTCTTCTTTTCTTGATGTGCTCCACCTCTGGCTCTTATACTATTTCTGCCTCATTTTCCACTGTGTTCTTTAAGCCCTGAAGGGAGATTTACTTATAGACTCAAATTGCATGAGTGAGTCAGGAGGTAGAGACTGTCAAATCCCTTGAAAACTCATGAGCCTGAAATATTCAGGAGAGCACCAAACAAGAGAGACCCTGCCTCCAAAAATAAGGACATTGCCCAAGGCTGTTCTCTAATATACATGGTCATACCCAAATCTATTCCCCCCACATGCATCACACACCCACACACACACACACACTAATGAAGATATATTAAAAATATAAATATATGATCAATAAACAAAATTTCATGATTTTTCTATAGTTTTAATAGTAGTTTTAAAATGATTTATCAGTAGAAATTTTAGTTAATTTTGAAAATGAAAGTGGGTCATAACTGCCATGGTTTTATGTAATATTTGACATATAGATACCACTAATAGAAAAATTGAATATATGTTTAAAAGTAAACTCAAGAGATTTTTCTTCCTGCCTCACTCCTGTCCCAAGTGGACCAAAGTCACTGTAATTAAGGACTTAAAAAAATCTATGGTTTTGACAAATTCTTAAGTACCTTTTGCAAGTTTGAAGACTTTAACATCCATTGAGGCATCTAATATCATCCGTCAGAGTGGTTTCCTTTCATTGTGAGCAACAGAATATTCAACATCTATCGGCTTGTGGAATTAAAATATCAAACTCAATTCTTGTTCCTGTGAGTTGTTGACATGATTCTAATAGATCCTATTTTCTGGTTCCCTGTGACTCAGTCTCCTTATATCAGTTTTTCTTCTTAATGATGCTCTTCTATTGTGAGGGATCCCTGGCTACATCCATTTCACAAAGGTCATATTCCCATGGTAAGTGCAGTGGTCATAACAAACTGATCCAATAAAAGCTCATTGACTCCATAGGCAAATCGTAAATTGTCTAACTCAGCCTATCTGGAAAGATGTGTTTATTTACTTAGGAAGACTATGTCAACGTGCTTCAAAAAGATACACTGACCTCTTGACAAGAAAATTGAATATGTGAGGATGGGGGAAATATTTCTGTATAATATACGCAGATATATATGTATACACAGACCTGAATAAATATACAAATAGTATGGCAAGAGACTGAGAGAGACAGAACAAACTAGCAAAAGAAACACTGCAGGTATTGAGGATAATTAAAGGTATCTATATTAATTTTTCTCTAAGGAGAACAGGCTATCTCTTGTCACCAAACTAAATTTCTAGTACTGGGATTGGGTTACATCTAATTGACTTGCTAGCCAAAGGGCCCTATGGGAATCTCCAACCAACCCAGGCTGTTACCAAGACTATAGGTTACTCTCCATAAACTTATAGCAAGGCCCCACTGCTGAAGACAAAATCAACAAAACTCATACCCAGTTAAGGTAAAGGGATCCAAAAGCAGGCAATGTAGTCACAGATGGCTCCAACTCCCACTTTAGTAGTCCCACATGACCTAGTTGCACAACTGTTTTATATGTGCAGAGGGAGTAGGTCCATCCCATTTATGCTCTCTGGTTGGCAGTTCAGTCTTTATGAGCCCTTGTGGGCCCAGGTTAGTTGATTTTCTAGGTTTCTTATGGTGTCTTTTTCCCCCTGGCTGTTTCACCTCTTCCCCCTCTTTTACAGAATTCCCCCAAGCTCCACATAATGTTTGGCTGTGGGTCACTACATCATTTTCCACCAGTTGCTGGATGAAGCTTCCCTGATGACATTTATGGTAGGCTCCTGTTTGCAAGTATAGCAGAAAATCATTAATATTGGTAGGGGTGGGCTCCCTCTCAAGACATAGGTCTCAAGCTGGGTCAAACATTGGTTGGCCTTTCCCTCAAAAAATGTTCCATCTTTTATGAGATGTCCTGAACATCTTGTAGGCAGAAAAAAATCTGGGTCTAAAGTTTTGTGGCAAGGTTGATGTCCCAATCGCTCCATTGGAACTCTTGCCTGATTACAGAAGATGGTCAGTTCAGGTTCCATATCCTCCACTGCTAGGAGTCTTAACTAGGGCCACCCTCATACATTCCTGGAAGTTTCAATTATCCTAGGTTTCTATTTACACAATGCACTATTATTCAGCCATTAAAAACAATGATACCATACTATTTTAGGCAAAGTAAAATTTTTAAAAAGGAGCAACTTCTTTTCTTATTGCCATATTCTTTGAGATAACATAATCCTAGTAATAAAGTGAGGAGTGGATAAATTAGAATAATACAAAAACTGTAAAAAGAATATAGAATTGACTATTTTAAGCACTTCAAGTATATAGTTCATTAATAGTAAATGTATTGATAGTGTGCCAATCATCTCCATACTTTTCTTCACCTACCCCATAGGCAGTTGATATTTTCCACCACTCCACACCTCATCCTGTCTGCAGACTACCAGTACCACCACTTTCTGTCAGTACCAATGGAGAGCTATGTGTTTCTTATATGAGTTGCATAGCTCAGCAGTTGTCTCATTTTGACTGGCTATTTTATTTTTGACAAAATGTCCTCAGCATCATTCATGTTATCATATGTGTAATACTTTAGATGCATTAGCATTCTACCCAGTAAATACATATCATAGTTTGTTTATTCACTAATCAGCCACTTGACACCCAATTGTAAGCCATTGTTGACTATAATGCTCATATAAAAGCCAATGTGCAAAAATATCTTCTCATTATCTTATTATAAACCAGCTGTGGTAGCTCTTGTCTGTAATTCAAAGTACATGAATTTGAGGTATGAGGATCACTATAAGTTTGATCAGTATAGTCTGGGACACAGAGTGAATTCTGACTCATCCTGGCTGAAGTAAAATCCCACTTCAAAAAAAAAAATCTCATTTTGAATCCTTAATGTAAACACGTATACTGAGGAAAGTACAGAATATTTCTCTCCACTATGGACTAAAAGAGCCAATTGCAGATGCTCAGGAGCTCCTTCTTTATAGATGGTTCCTGATGTATTAGAAATAAGAGCATGCACCCATACTAGGCAATGAAAAGAATATTAACTAGCAAAGAATCATTTGCTTTTGAACTTAAATTGGCTATACCTGAGAGAATACAAGATGGCGGCCCCTGGAGGACACTGTGTGTGAGGAGTAGGACAGCAGTGTCGGCACAGCGACCAGGAGATTGAACTCTGGGACCTAAAACACAAGCATTTGTGATTGCCAGGTGAGCAAAATTCCTATGGTGAGGAAACCAAGTGGGAAAGTCCTAGGGATATCCAGTTAACCCCTGGAAAAAGTCCGGGTGACCAGCAGTGCACAGCCTTGATCTGAACATGCAGCCTCCCTCAGCGCTGCCAGCTGCCATCCTGGACCAGGACACATAGTTTCCGGTCCAGACTAAGGCACCATCCCAGACTTGGGTACAACAGCGGGCACACATCTGCTAGCCTTGATCTGAACTCGCAGCCTACCGCGGTGCCACCAGTCACCATCCCAGACCAGAGCATATAGTATCCGTCCAGACTGAGGCACCCCCAGATACCATTCTAGAACAGGGTACACAACCCCTGGCTCAGAAGGAGGCACCAAGTCTCCAGACCAGACCAGAGCCCTTAGAGGCAAGCCCAGGTCGGAGCATGGATCGTCCAGAGCAGAGCGGTGCCCCCAGGCACCATCTCAAACCGGGACACTCGGCCTCTGGCACAGAGTGAGGTGCCAAGCCTCCAGACCAGAGTTGCAACTGGCCTGTGGTGCTCACAGCTTCTAGCACAGAGCACAGAGCTGGGAACACAGACCCACAACAGTACGTGTCCCGCCTGAAGCATCACCCACTGACCTCAGAGTCCAGCCTTCAGAACCTGCCACCAAGTGAAGAACAGTGGGAATTCAGGAAACCTGCACAGGCGCTTGGTGCCCACAATCTGCACTTGCTAAACGCTCTAGCACCCTCATCCACTCCTGTGCTTGCTCCAAAACCGCATAGTCCAAGCATATACACTCTCTAGCACTCCCCTTCCAGACATCTTCAAAGCGCACACACACACACACACTTAATCCCCCACCCCCACAACAACGATACTGTGCAAGTGGTTTTTCCTCCCACAGATACAATTGAGGCAACGACACACACACACTCAAACCACTGAAACTCCCTAATCTTCTTGAAGAATACTCCAGACACTAGAGATTGACAGTTCCAGTCTGAAGTTCAGCCTCAAGGAACAAACAGCTCCTTGATTATACATAAACAAATGGCCAAAGGTCAAGGTAAGAACTCACCCAACAAAAATCAGGACTCCATGGCCCCACTAGCAACACCCAAAAGCAATGGATATTTTAATTCAGTGGAGACACAGGAAAATGATGTTAAAGCTATGCTTATGCAGTTACTAGAGGAAAAAAATGAAGAAATGAACAAGGCCCTCAAAGAAATACAGAGGAATATAACTGCCCAACATCCACGTAGAGGAACAATTAAAGACATATAGAGAGGAAACAAACAAAAACATAGGAAACACATTCAATCAGATGAAGGAAATGGTACAAAGCATGAAAACAGAATTAGAATCTATAAAGAAAACACAAACAGAGAAAAACCTGGAACTGAAGAACTTAAAGAAAAGACCAGGAATGAAAAAGGTAAGCATTACCAATAGAATACAAGAGATGGAAGAGAGATTCTTGGAAGCTGAAGATACACTTGCTAAAATTAATTCCTCACTCAAAGAAAAAATAAAATCAGAAAAGTCCCAAACAAAAAACCTCCAAGAAATCAAGGATGCCATGAAAAGACAAAACCTAAGAATAATTGGAA
>CM053757.1:26627695-26645263 GCA_028658305.1 Pachyuromys duprasi
AAAAAAAAAAAGAAATGAAAACGAAATAAAACAAAAACACCAGAAAACAAAACAAACAAACAAAAAAGAAAGCATCCCAAATCTAAAAGCTTGAATCTTATTATGTATAACTAACTGTAACTTCTCTATACTGTGTCATCTAGAAAAACAGGCTAGTATGTATGAAATCTTAGCCCACTATGAGAACTGACACATCCTAGGAAATATGGGATTCTGCTCAGAGGGGCTACACTGACACTTGAAACAGACGGAGGCTTAGCCAGAGCTAACAGTTAAGATCTCAGTCAACTGAGGGTCCCACAAACTTGCCTGTAGAGCCAAGTTTCTCCTAGCCACTGACATGTGTTGATTCTTTCGTTTCTGTTATTAGCAGCTTCACCGATTCTTCTGGACAGAGCAAACATGACATTTCAGCAAGTTGCCTTCTAAGAGACAATTTAGGCTCTAACTCTTTGATTTCTGCATATGGCCATGAGAATAAAGTAGAATTCGACTTGCCTTTCTAGACTGAATCAATATTAGAGCTTACTAAGTGGCACCAAAAATTTTATCCATTCATTCTATCCTAAAGATCTTCTTTTCCTCCTGCATTAACCCACCCTTCTATTACTCATCTATTCAGCCACCAATCCTCATGAAGAGAACTCTGTATTTGGGCTCTTAACCCTGAGATGGCTTAGTATATACACTGATATGTTCCAAATGAACCTAAGGTTGTTAGTTGTACATCTCATTTTAACAATCTTCCCATTTCAAAACTGCATCGGATATTCCCCCTAAGTCCTTGGCTTGTGCATAATTTCAATATCCAGTTTCTTTTGAAAGTATAAATTCCATGTTCAATGCAATCATTTCCTTAGATGTGAAGCTGGTTTGCCCATTTCTTTCAATTACACATCCTCGCTTTCTCCCTTCTGAGCCCGCCCCTCTCCCCTCTCCAAATCTCACTGGGTTGGGATTAAATGAGGCCAGAACATTTAATCTCCTATTCTGTGGCATCTCTAAACTAGTTAGTTTGGCTGTAACTATTGCTTTTCCCATACAGTAGTTACCACTCAGGAGCATGTTAAACTAAGACCCGAACTGTCAGGATCAACATTTGATTCAGGATTAGCCATCAAAGGAAGGCAACCACTTACCAGGCCCCGTGAGGGTAGCTGGCTTTCAGAATAATGCTTCTCTCAAAGAAGCATGACTAACACATTGAAGGGGCAAACCATGAAGCACAGAGCAGGTTAGACTTGTTAAATGGAAGTGCTGTGCTCTGATCAATGACTAGTATAGGAAAACCAGATACAAAGATGTGGTATCAAGCAAGGAGAGCTGGTACAGGTCCACAGCTGCTCATCTTTATGATCATCTCCTGGACTCTGACTAAGGGAATGAAATCACAGGTGCTACTTGTTTTGTTGCCTAAAATCTTCTAAGCAAGGCCAGATGTGTTAAGAGAAATGATTATATTATCTTCCATGTAATGTATATATAATTCATTGGAGGACTTAGGTAAGGACCGTTCCAGTCTAATGTATGCCTAAGCCTTGTGTGCATGAGTGCATCTCTTGATTGCATACTGCTGAGGTAAGCAGAGGGGAGAGGATGCTTAGAGCCTTTAGCACCAAAGAAACTTGTAAATGTGCTGTCTCTCTATAGTACAGGTGCTCTTATCATCACACAGTTGTTTTTACTAAGTACCAATTATGCATGGTTGTGTCTGGGGCCAAGCAGAAAGTCCACGACCTCTAACTTCTTGAGTCTCATTACTAGGCTCTTCAAAAAGGCTCCTCATTTGTTGTCCCTGCTATGAAGTATCTGCTCCCAGGAAGTAGTTAGCATCAAGCAGCTGTTATTAATCTACTTTTTGAAGGATTTTCCTGGGAGCCAGTCACCTGCTGAGGGGAATAACTGTCCCAGTGGGAACAAAGTGAGGCACAAACCTGGCGTCCACATTCTGTCCTCTATCCTTAAGAATGGCTGAAATAGAGTCCCAGGGTGCTGAGAAGATACTGCTGCCTGTTTCTTTTCTAAGTAAAGGACCACCAACCAGCGTGCACTGAACTCTTACTCCAGAAAACCTCATACTGACATGCTTCACAGTCAACTGTGTGATAATCAATGAGAGACTCCCACGTAAACATTTTCATTTTATTCTTAAGTTCAATGAAATATTCACCAGAGATAATTTTTTTAATTGGAGGAACAACATTCTTCTGTTTTGGTAGAGAAGAAACAAATTTGACATTTATCTCATTAAAATCTTAGTTTAAAGTACCAGCTTTTACTCCTGTGCACACAGCTTCTATTGCTTCCATTTTGATAGTTCACTATCAGTCTTTGTATAATAACATGAACACATAAATACTAGTCCCAGGTTCATGTGCCGAAAACCTTGAGATACTTGAGTCAATCCTCCTTTCTATTGCTCATGAGTTTCGAAAAGATAGGCAAAAATAAATTATCTCCTTTTAATAGGGATTTGCCTCTCTATTTGTTCAGCAACATTAGAGTCATCTCCACTTCTCTTATGTATTAATGCAAAACCAATTTAAGTGTATATATACACTAATTAATTTAAAATACATCACACAAACACACACACACAAATATATGTCCATGTATTCATGCACAACATACAGAGGTTATGGTTCAAGTATCCCTGACTCTCCTGAACTTGGTACACAACCAAGAAGGACTTTGAAATTCCCTATTCCTTCTTATTTTTTCTTCTCTCATCTATTGCATCCTGGATGAAGTTCCACTCCATCCCTTTCCTTCAGTTCCCCACCATCACCTCTCCTTTCCCAGCCCAATCCATCCCACTTCATCTCCCCTCAGAAAAGAGAAGGTCTTCTAGGGACATCAACCAAATAAGACATAATGAGCTACAGTAATATCAGGCATACATTCTCACATCAAGGCTGGACAAGGCAACCCACTAGAAGGAAAAAGATCGCAAAGGCAGGTGAAAACAGACAACCCCGCTCCCACTGTTAGGGATCCCACAAGAACACACCCTAACATATATGGTGAAGAACCTAGGTCAGACCTCTATAGGCTCCCTGATCTCTGTGAGCCCCCTTGAGTGCCAGTCCATTCATTGACTTGTGTACTTGTGGTGTCCTTGATCTCTTAGGCTCCTCTAATCCTTCTTTCCACAAGCCTGAGGGAAAACAATCTCTGCCTAATATTTGGCTGTGAGACTCAGTTGTGGGACAAAATTTCTCTGGTCTCTCTGATGATGATTATGCTGGGCTCTGGTTTTAGCACATCACATAGGCATGGCAAACTGTAGGTCTGTTTTGAGACTAGGTAGGGTACCCAGGTCCTCCCCTAGAGGCCTTGCCCGGTTAAAAGATGTAACTTTCATGGTAAGGTCAGGATTCATGCCCTCCATTACTTGGAGTCTTTGCTTTAGTCATCCTCATAAATGACCTTAAAATTAATTTTTTAAGTGTTATTCTTTACTTTACATCCAGAATGCAAGCCCTTCCCTCCTTTTCTCCTGGTCCTGCCCTTTTCCCTCTTTCTTCCTTTCCCCTTGGCCTTCTTCTCAGAAAAGGGAAGCCCCCTCCCCCAGGATCAACCGTCCCCAGCACATCAAGTCACATAAGGACTGAGCATATCTTCATCGACTGTGGCAAGGCAACAGGGTCCGTACTGGATACAACCCTTTATCCACTTGGTGGGGGGGGGAGGTTGCGGGGAGAGGAGGGTTATATGAACACCAAGCTGATTATCAGTTACATATATGTAGTGGGCCATGGACTAGACCGTGCATTTGCAGGCAAATAGATGAGGTAACACAGACCCAGAAAGACGCACATGTGTGTATTCACTTATAAGTGGATATTAGACCTATAGTACAGGATAATCATACTACAATCCACAGATACAAAGAAACTAGGTAGCAAGGAGAGCCCAAAGTAGGATGTCTTACTCTCACTCAGAAGGGGAAATAAAAGAGTCAGCAGAAGTGGATGAAGAGAGGAAACTGGGTAGGAGAAGAAGTGAGGAGGGAAAAAAGGGTGGAGATAAGATGAAGGGAAATTCAGGTTGGGAGATGAGAGGACTCAGAGAGAAGGGAAACTGGGGGGCAGAGTCAGGGAGAATCTCTTTGACAACTTGGAGACCTGTAATAGGATAAACACCTTGGAGGATATAGGAATGAATCTAGCTAAGACTCTGATCAGGGGGTAGACATTGAGACTGAAGAGACCACGTTCTAGCCAGGTAGGACTGCTAGTAGAGGGAGGGGAACAACAACCCACCCGCAAAGCCTTTGACCCAATAATGACCCTGCCTACAAGAAATGCAGGAATTAAAAAACGGGAACAGAGATTGAGGGAATGTCCAACCAATAACGGGCCCAAACTGAGACCCACCTTGAGGTAGAGAGCCAACTACTGACATTGTTAATGACACTCTCCTATGCATGCAGACAGGAGCCTAGTTGTCATTTGAGAAGCTCCACCTAGTAGTTGATTGAAACTCAAAAGCCCAACATAGGGCATAGCACAGTCTTGTGGAAGCATTGAGGAGAAGGATAAAAGGTCCCAGAAAGAATAAATCTCCACAAAAAGACCAACAGAGACAGCTAACCAAGACCCCTGGATCTTACAAAGACTTGAAAGACTTATTCCACTCTTTCTACTGCCTGAATTCTGGAATTTCGAGCATAGATGCAATACCAGATCCATGGGATTTGGGACCCGAACTTTGTGCATGCTAAGCAATCATTTACCAACTAAGCAGTATATCTAGCTCTGCATATTTTCAAATACACAAAATAAAAAAAAACTGAAAATGATTACGCAGTAAAAATCTGCAGAGCTGTTGGTGTTCTGTTCAGGAATTTGTCTCCTGTACCAATGAGTTCAAGGCTCTTCCCAGTTTTTCTTCTAACTGATTTAATGTGTCTGGTCTTATGTTCAGGTCTTTGATCCACTTGGACTTTAGTTTTGTGCAGGGTGATGAGTATGAATCTACTAAGAGCAACAGTCAATATATGGGACCTCATGAAACTGAAAAGCTTCTGTAAAGCAAAGGACACTGTCATCAAAACAAAACGACAGCCTACAGATTGGGAAAAAATCTTCACCAACCCTTTATCTGACAGAGGGCTAATATCCAGTATATATAAAGAACTACAGAAGGTGAAAAGCAACAAATCAAGTAATCCAATTAAAAAATGGGGAACAGAGCTAAACAGAAAACTCTTGATATAGGAATATCCAATGGCAGAGAAACACGAAATGTTCAACGTCATTAGCCATCAGGGAAATGCAAATCAAAACGACCCTGAGATTTCACCTTACACCCATCAGAATGGCCAAAATAAAAATCTCAAGTGATAACACATACTAGAGAGGTTGTAGAAAAGGGAACCCTCCTCCACTGATGGTGGAAATGTAAACTTGAACAACCACTCTGGAAATCAATCTGGCACTTCCTCAGACAACTAGGAATAGCGCTTCCTCAAGATCCAGCTATACCACTCCTAGGCATATATCCAAAAGAGGCTCAAGTACACAATAATGACATTTGCTCAACCATGTTTGTAGCAGCTTTATTTGTAATAGCCAGAACCTGGAAACAACCCAGATGCCCCTCAATTCAGGAATGGTTACAGAAATTGTGGCACATCTATACAATGGAGTATTACTCAGTAATTAAAAACAAGGATATCATGAAATTTGCAGATAAATGGTGGGAACTGGAAAGGATCATCCTGAGTGAGCTATCCCAGAAGCTCACATGGTATATACTCACTCATATAGACATATAAAATAGGATAAACTCACTAAAATCTATACACCTACAGAAACTAATCAAGAGGGAGGACTCTGGCTAAAATGCTCAATCCCCAGCCAGAAAGGCAAAGCAGATGGACATCAGAAGAAAACAGGAAACAAGCTACGAGCCTGTCACATAGGCCCCCTGAAAGGTTCTGCCCTGTACAATATCAAAGCAGATGCTGAGACTTATGGCCAACTGTTGGGCAGAGTGCATGGAATCTGAGGAAAGATGTGGCAAATAGTAAGGGAGAGGACAGGAGCTCCACAAGGAGAGCAACAGAACCAAAAATCTGAGCACAGGTGTCTTTCCTGAGACTGATACTCCAACCAAGTACCATGCATGGAGAAAACCTAGAACCCCTGCACAGATGTAGCCCATGGCAGTTCATTATCCAAGTGGGTTCCATAGTAATGGGAACAGGGACTGCCTCTGACATGAACTGATTGGCCTGCTCTTTGATCACCTCACCCTGATGGGGAAGCAGCCTTACCAGGCCACAGAGGAAGACAATGTAACCACTGCTGAAGAGAGCTGATAGACTAGAATCAGAAGGAAGAAAAAGAAGACCTCCCCTATCAGTGGACTTAGGGAGGGGCATGTGTGGAGAAGCGGGAGGGAAGGTCAGATTGGGAGGGGAGGAGGGTGGGGTTTATGGGGGGATACAAAGTGAATAAAGTGTAATTAATAAAAAGAGAAAAAATCTATAGAGCCACTACCCAGATTCTAACACTAATGTTGTACAGGTACTTTAAAATTTCAAATTAGATGAACTGTACTGTGGCCCTAGGAATAGCATCTTACTGCAAGTCAGAAAATCAGCTACATTCTTTGCCATGATCTACTGCGCAGTAGATTTTTAACCACCCCATGACCTCACTTCTTACCTTTCTTCTCTCCCATTGCTGGCATCTACACAACAGTTTTCATATTCTCGAAACATGTAAATCTTCTCCATGAGAAGAGGATGATATTTTTGTTCTTCTATTAGATCATGTCCTACAACTGCACTGATCTCAGCCCAAGGGTACATCTTCAGAGACCCCTTTCCTTGATCTTCCCATTGATAACATGTTTTGTAACATGCCCTCCTTACCCTGCCCCAGCAGTTACATGTGACCATAATGCCACAGCCACAGGCAATCTACTGTGTTAGAGAAAAGAGACTAAAATGAAACTTTGAGATCTGGAGAATGTATCCAGTGTGTAGTAACTGAATTCATGTCCATGGTGTCCTTCTTCATTGATAGAAGAACATGTACCCATTAAGGAAGATTGGTAGTAAATGTGGCCCTCAGACAACAGTAGAAGTAGTCATAGTGGAACTGTGTCTGCGACATTTTATATCAATGTAAAGCAAAAGCTGCACAAAGAAGAATGCTTTAACTTTTCCCAATTGCATTAACTAAAAAACTATGAAATATTCAAAGGCACACAGGACTGATAACACTGCATTTTCTCTAAAATATTTCTAACCTATTGCAACTATTTTGAATATATCCTTTTAGGTTCGATTTGACATTTCTTACAAATATTTTGGAGAATACTTTTTTTCTTTTTTCATAACCTTCTTCACACCATGGAAAGCTTCAGGATAAAAAGAGAACTGTGGTGATTTTCCTACTAATTAGTTGCTCTTATTAAAAAGAGCAAGATAATTGATTTTAGGATGCACTACCCCTTATTAAGACCTAATTAAGCTGTATATCAAAGACTAATTAAATGGCATTATTCCATCTCACTGATGAGTCTTGATGCTTGGTGAATAGATTTGGGTGGTAGATGAATACCCTTGGAATAGATTTCACAGCCAGACAGATAAATATAGACGAAGAAGCTGAGTAAAGGGAATTTTCGATTATCTAAACCTAACACACTTATTGGTATTTCTTCAGCCTGACAGTTTGAAATGCACAAAATGAAACATTTAAACACAAACTCAGCACTGTGGTAGGACAGAGAACAATGAAAGAGCACTGCTGGAAAGCTGGAAATTTAAATATGCCATTAATCCTTCTCATGAAATGCCAGCAGGAGAATCGAAGGTATTTGTTTATTTATTTACTGTTTTGATGAGTCAACCTACTCAGTCTTGGAGAAAACTAGCGAGGAGCTCAATTATAGCAGCAATCTGCTAATCTGAGATCACTGTTAAAGTTGCCCATCACCACTCTTGGTATGCTGTTTACTGAAGGCAGTGTCTGAAAGAGGAAAGGGGCCAGGTGAGGGAACATTATCATGGTAAGCAGGCCCCATTCCCTAGAAGCACAAAGGTGGAAAAAAAAAACTTTAGCCTAGCCAAATAGAAACTGCTCTTAAAAATATTTGAAGAATAAGAGCCATTAATAGGACAAATGTTTCCCAGAATTTTATCACACAGCAGAAATGAATGTTTTCACCAGCAAATCAATCTGAAAGAAGTCAATATTTTATTTGACAAAGAAAATAATGTACCAGTTCTTCAAATGTTATGTAAATCCAGTCATTGCATCAATCCCATCAAAAATTATGTAACTGCCCTTGTAACTGCCAAGCCTCTGTCTTCTAGGCAATGCCATGATGACAACCAGAAACTCATCATTTCACCCCTCTGTGAGGTCACCACCTCCTTGGATTTTAGGAGGTAGTTCCTCAAGTTTGTTGGCTCTCCATAATAAAAAAAAGCTTTTTGAATAAATCACAGGATATTGGCAGAGAGTAATGATTTCAATATACAACTGGGCTGTATTTGATTGTCTTTAATAGTTACCTTCCCTGGCAGTACAATAATTTGCAAACAATAACATCTGTCATGTGTCAGTTTTGCACTCATTACTGGTCACGGTATAACCCCTAGGACCAATAATCTATGCTACTAAACATCTCAATTAAATATCACTGTGCACTAAGTGCAGGTTACTCATTTGAGTCTGAACTTTTGCAGCTATAAGACTTATTTGGAATTATCTGAAGGACATTGTCCCTTGAACTCCTTTTCTGTTAATAAACACAGAAGTGGAAATAGCTGTAACACCACTAAGAAAGGCTGCACAAATAGAGAATCAAATCTCTGTGAAAGAGAAACGAGTAAACAACTTTTTAGCCAGCTTCAGAGAACTCACAGGCAGGAGATGAAGGGTCTAATTCAAGTATTTCAGGGTTGTCCTCAAAGGTACTGTACCTATTTGACTCAGCACATATATATATGCATATATATAAACATATTAGGCTATCTTTTGGATCAAGCTTCTGCATTCTTTCATATTTTATGTAAAATTATAGATTTTAACATAATTTTAGATAATTATATAGCACACATCATTGCTGAAAAACAATCCATTAGCAACAACGGAAATTCCTTCTTTTGTTTTATATTCTATGCTTGTTTTTCTTAATAGAGGTGGAACATGAAGGAACAGCTAAGACAGACTGTTTAATTAATCTCAGGGGCTTTCTGTCTCAACGGGAACAAATCTTTCATGAACCCAAATTATGAATCCACAAATCCATAAATCTAATCAACCACATGAATAAAATAGAAATGAAGAAAAATTCATTAAATTCTTTGAGATCTTTTAAAGAAAAAATATTATCAGTGTGCTGAGTGAGATGTCAATGGATCATGGAAAGAAAGACATTGATGAAAATTTCCAGGCAATGACACTTGATGGCAAATGCAGATAGCCAGTCCTCTGACAAATATTAAGCTGAATATATCCTTATCTATCTGCAATGATATTGAGTATTAACCCTAAAGATGAGTTCAAGTGGAAATGGGAAGCCTTAAGGTACTAAGGATAAATATATCTTTGTAAGCAATGCCTTGATGTTAAAGACAAGGGACCCATAAATAATATTGAGCACATTAACAGAGAACACCTGAAGCATTGAAGGTTTAGCCAAAACCTGTGAAGTAAAATGGAGTTCTAGCAGATTAAGAATGGCATGGATCACAATAAAAATGGCTGATCAAAATATTCTCTGGGTTAGGGAAATTTATATCCACTTATGAGCAACTTAGGGAGTCTGAGCATCCAAACAATAATTAAAAGGATATGTGCGATCTCCTCCTGGCCACTGGCTTTGTTTTGGTGGTAGTGACAGATGAGGAATGGATCTGTGCTTGATTTCAGAGGGGTGGGGGTATTTACTTCTTGTTCAAAATTAATTGTCAACTCAGCATATGCAAGGATTCTCAAGCCTTGGTGATTTCAAAGTGAGTGGGTGGTAGTCCATGTCCCAAAGACTCAAAGTCTCTTAAGGCAAATAATAAAATGGCATAAAGCATAAGATATTTGAAATTCTTTAATGTTTCTATTTTAATTACTTGGTAGAGTGAATTCATTTCTTTTAAATGTGTGAAAAGCATATTCCAGAAACTGAATTCTTTATAAATTCATCTTTAATCTTTTTCTTTCTTTTTCTCTTTAATTACTTGTCTTATTTCTCCTCTTATTCGATATGAGGTCACATTTTAGATAACTGGAAAGAAAAATGTGGTCTTTTATCAAGTATATTAATACAAAAGTATCTTAAAGTTTTGGACTCTGTTTCTTTTCTGAAATTTCTTAGGAGTTTTCCTCCACTTTTTAGCTGGCATTATGCTGATTTACTGAAGGTTCACATATCGTTTATGACAATGGTTAACCTCAGAGAATCAATAGCCTTTGTTGTTTAATGCAAAGCCTTGTATATAGTGGAAATTCAATAATCATTCACTGATTGGATGAAAAATGCAAAAATCGATGTATCTCATATTTAATATTGGAGAATTATATCTAAAACTTGTTACCAGTGTCCATGGTTAAATTGAGCATTTCCTTATGTGTGGGAACATAAAAGGCAGTAAAAATATGTCTATGAATCAAGAATATTTTGGTGAGTTTTTAATTTATCCAAAAGTACAAAATATACTTTGTATGGTATATCACTTTTTACACACAGACATACTCACAAACATAACCTATGTAATTTTTATATATATTTATTACAGTTTATTCACTTTGTATCCCAGCTGTAGGAAGCCCCTTCCCTCATTCCCTCCCAATTCCCACCCATCCTCTCACATCTTCTCCCTACCTTTCTCTAGGTCCACTGCTAAGGGAGGTCCTCCTCCCCTTCCATCTGACCCTAGTTTATCAACCTATCTAATATTAAAATAGATACTTAAAAATACTTATCCTTATGACATCTCTATGATAAGCAGATTCTGAAGTGACTCTCAAAGATTTTCTTTTAGAAATTTCTGTCCTTTAAGAAGATAATAACTGTGAACATGCTATGACCTCTTGATTAGGCCCATAACATGAAGAAGTGAAAGACTTTTCATATGTGATTAATGTACCTAGAATCAAAGTGTGTTAATTAAACTAACCAAAAGTGAGATTATCCAGATTGGGTCCAGTATTAGCAAGTAAACCATTTACAAAAGAGTTTTGATGAAAGAATTAAAGAGGTAGCAGTTACTCTCGTTGTCTTAAAAAAAACAAAAGGAAGGTAGAATTGATTTCTTCAAGAGAAAAACATATAATCAAGGTAAAAACAAGCATCATGCTTGATATTGGTCCCTCCCTTTTTTTAAAAAAACATATTTCTAGTATGAGTTGCTTCTTCCATTTCAAACTATGGAAGGCTAGATGCACTGAGCATTTATGCAAAATGAAGAGACATCATTGTCAAAGACCCTAAACTTGTTTTATGTGGGGAAATAGAGAATCTGATAAAAGGGTGAGAGATTAGCCCTATTTGTGGATCAGAGAAAAGTTAGTTGAAATTTTGATTTTCCTGACTTATTCCCTGTTTTCTCTTTCTTCTGATGTCCATCCTATTTGCCTTTCTGGATAGGGATTGAGCATTTTAGCAAGAGTCCTCACTCTTGATTATTTTATTTAGGTGAGCAGATTTTAGTAGGTTTATCCTGGATTATATGTCTATATGAGTGAGTATATACCATGTGTTTCTTTCGGCGTCTGAGATAGCTCACTCAGGATGATCCTTTCCAGTTTCTACCATTTACCTGAAAATTTCATGATATCCTTGTTTTTTATTGTTGAGTAATATTCCATTGTGTAGATGTACCACAATTTCTGTAACCATTCCTCAATTGAGGGGCATCTGGGTTGTTTCCAGGTTCTGGCTGCTACAAACACAGAGGGCCTCTGAAAGGCTCTGCCCTGCAGACTATCAAAGCAGATGCTGAGACTTATGACCAACCTTTGGGCAGAGTGCAGGGAATGTTATGAAAGATCTGGAGAGGACAGGAACTCTACAAGGAGAGCAACAGAACCAAAATAAATTCTGAGCACAGGTGTCTCTCCTGAGACTGATACTCCAACCAAGTACCATGCATGGAGATAACCTAAGACCCCTGCACAGATGTAGCCCATGGCAGTTCAGTGTCCAAGTGGGTTCCATAGTAATGGGAACAGGAACTGTCTCTGACATGAACAGATTAGCCTGCTCTTTGATCACTTCCTTTTGAGTGGGGAGCAGCCTTACCAGGTCACAAAGGAAGACAATGCAGCCACTCCTGATGAGACCTAATAGAGTACAATCAGAAGGAAGGAAACGAAGACCTCCCCTATCAGTGGACTTGGGGAGGGACATGCAGGCAGAAGGGAGAGATTGGGATGGGAAGAGGGAGGGAACTACAGAGGGGATACAAAGTGAATAAAGTATAATTAATAAAGAATTAAAATTAACAAAAATTTGATTTTGATTCTGTATGAATTTTGCAATTTTTTTTGAGATATAGAAAAATGTTGAGCAGTTGTTTTGAATTCTAATATCTGTCCAAGGAATAGATCTGCTGGTTTGCTTTGCTCCTTTATAACTGGAAATTGTCACCTCATAAAGAATTTTATAATCATGGTCATTTCTAGAAAGAGTGTTGGTGTTTTTGATAGGCTTTTCTTAGATATTTAATTCTAGAAATACTTCCATATGATTAATTTAAGGTGGAACAATACTAATTCTGGAAGCAATGCTATATAAGTAATTCACACCAAAATATAACCTCTTTAAAAGCCTATCCGTGGCTACTCTTGCTCTTCTGCCAACCAGAGACCATTCTAAATAAAGCATAGGTTCTTGTGTGATGATTGCTAACACTCAAACTTGTCAGAAAGTGTGGACAGCTAGGTGAGAACTCCATATCCCATTGTCCATAATTTTGACCTTGACGAAGCCAAGTATATCTAAGCCTAAAATTCTCTTTTAAAATCCTTAGTTGCTCATGCCCTGGGATCTTAATTCATTTGATTTTTTTAAAGCAGATTTTCACTATTAAGAAATGCAAATATTGACTATGAAAGAAATGAAAGCGTTCATATCATTCACATTTGAAGTGTGTTCTGGTCATAAGAAATTAATCATTCAGGGCATGCTCTTCTATTTCATTGTATTATTTTCAGAATAAATGTTCAAAATCTCATATCTCATTTTGAATCCAAATAAATGTATGCTATGCTAAAAATGTCCAAAGAACCATCTTTGTATTTTGAAAAGTCTTAAAGTTCAATTATAACAGAAGACAAAGCAATTATAACTATAACTTAGTGAAAAATATATGAGAACGTTAGCTCACAAGAGATGTTATATATATTTTAATAAGAAAATGTCTTAATCACTCTGGTTATATATTACATGCGCTCACTCATTATAAACTTACTAAGCATTCATGATAATTATTCATTAGTAAACATTCAAAGTTTTAGGATAAAAATTCCATAAAAATAAACAAGTCCCAAATACAATAAAGAAAGAAATGTGAGAAGTGAGTGTCTTAGAAGTACTTGCTAGTATGATAGGATTTTCTATGACAGCACATAATCTACTTCACTTTGATATGAAGGAATACTTTACGAAATTACAATAAAAGAACAAACTGAATTATTTCAATTATTAACTTTATGTTGTTTATCATTGCTTTTACAGCTCTCTTTCGTGGGATAGTATTTAAGCAAATGTTCTGTCCTCCTTTCAAAATTTGGTTTGGAGAAAATGGACAGAAATATTGCCTTATTCTTCTGAGTCATGCTTAGTTTATACTGAGTGACCTATTCTTCCCTCACAGATCTGTTATCCACTGGTGAATCACACGTGCTTTGTTACTTTGTCTGGTGACTTTATTTCTCTTCTTTGACATGAAGACTGTTATCTACTTCAGTTTGTTATTTGGAGAACTGCCTAATATTTGTGATAATTCTTAGGCTTCTGTCGCATACTTTAGAAAAATCTCTTTTTCAGTGGTAGTATTTTTTTATGATTAGTCATGGTATAAAATAACAGTTAAGTTACAATTAGCCAAGAAATGTGGCATGTGTGCAGGAGAGTAGCAACAACTGGACATAATTAAAACGAACCTAATCATTAATTAAAATGAGTCTAATAATTTATGATAGAGTAGTCCAGAGAGAGAGTGCACAAAATAATAATAAAAAACTTCATTTTCCCACGTATGAAACAAGTTTAGTCTTCATTTTGTCATAAAGGAATATCATAAGTAAAATAAAAAGAGGAAGATGAGAAAATAACTTTGACTTTAAAGTTGCAGTGTACCTTGGTATAGATGATTTTTATCCACTTCCTTTGCCATATGAATTTTCAGTCTTTCAGTGAAAATAACAGAATATAGTCCTCCCCCAACTATTTGGCTGGCCATGAGGCTTCTATTAACCAAGAGTAAGAGTTAGAAATCATAGCATGTGCCACATTTTCTTAATCCATTCTTCAGTTGAGGAAAATCTGGGACCTCCAGTTTTGGCTATTATGAATAAAGCTGCTATGAATATAACTGAGCAAGTGTCCTTGTGGTATAGTGGAACATGATTTGGGTATATGCCCAGGGGTGGTATAGCTGTGTCTTGAGGTAGATATATTTCCAATTTTCTGAGAAAATGCCACGTTGATTTCCAAAGTGGTTGTACATGTTTGCACCCCTTTTACACAAGGGAATACTATCCAGCTATTACAAACAGGGAAACCATGAAATTTGTGGGCAAATGGATGGATGTGGAAAATATCATCGTGAGGAAGATAACCAGACCTGGAAAGAAACACTAGGTATGTACTCACTCATGAATGCTTATTAGCCATATAGTACAGAATAATCAAATTATAAGCCACAGACCCAAAGAAGCTAAGTAATAAGGAGGGCCCAATGGAGGATGCTTAAATCCCACTCAGAAGGAGAAATAGAATAGACATGGGAAGTGGATGAAGCATGGGAACTGGATTGGAGACAGTGTGGGGAAAGAAATGTGAGTGAGGAATCAGGTGTGGGGAGAATGGTGGTGAGGTAGCTGGGAGACAAAAGGAAAACCAAGCGAGCATGTATCCGGGACAAGCTGGAGACCTTTGACAGGATAGGCCTTTGGGAAGATATGGGGATGACTCTCGCTGAGTCTACTAGCAGCAGGAGACATGTAGACTTTAGTTGACACCTGATAGCCAGGCAGGATTTCCAGTAGAGAAAGGGGGAAGCCAATCCACGCACAGAATCTCCACCCCGAAATATGCCCTACCTACAAGAAGTATAGGTACAAAGATGGAGCAGAAGCCGAGAGAATGGACAAGCCGAGACTACCCCAACCTAAGACCCACTATAGGAGAGAGCCAATCCTTGACACTATTAATGATACTCTGCTATGTTTGCAGAGAAGAGCTTGGCATAACTGTCCTCTGAGAGGCTCTGTCCAGCTGCTGACGGAAACAGATGTTGAGACTCACAGCCAAACATTAGCCAGAGCTCAGGAGTCTTGTGGAAGAGACAGGGGAGGGACAGAAGGATCTGGAGGAGACAAGTACTCCACAAGAAGACCAACTAACCTAGGCATATGGGTAGAGGGGAGTTGCAGAGACTGAAGCACCAACCAAAAAAACATGCACAGACTGGACCTAGGCCCCAGACACATATGTAGCTGATGGGCAGCTTGGTCTTCATGTGGGTTCCCTAGCCAGCCTAGGGGGTGGGAGGACTGTCCCCGACATGGACTCCATTGCCTGCTTTTAGGCCACTTGTCCTGAGTTGGGCTGCCTTGTCTGGCCTCAGCTGCAGAGGATGCACTTAGTTTGCATGCCACTGGATGTGCTGTGATGGGTTGGTGTGGGGGGCAAGGGTGTTCTCCTTTTCTGAGGAGAAGGGGAGTCAGGTAAAGGGTAAGGGAGTGGGAGGGTGGGACCAGGAGAAGAGAAGGAAAGGGTGCATTTGATATGTAAATTGAAGTAAATAAATAAAATTTAAAAGTAAATAAAATAAATGTAATACTGACAAGCAAAAAAAGAAAGAAAGAAAGAAAGAAAGAAAGAAAGAAAGAAAGAAAGAAAGAAAGAAAAGAAAAAAGGCACAATTTTAAGCACCTTTACAGGCTGGATGGGCATGTCTGGAACTGAATCAGTTCAGTTTACTCTAACCCATGTGTCGCTCATTCCTGAAACCAGGAGGCTAAAGATATTCTTTCTGACCTGGAAAATATTAAAAGGATGAGCAAAAACAAGCTAAGAGACAGTAGAATCTCAGCTGCTCCCATTCCCTGGCAACCTGTAGAGCTGGTAGGCAACTATATGCTCAATGCCGACTGTCACTGAGCCTTGGGTTTGATCTAAGAATCAACATAGGGACTATGGTCAACACACAATTGAAATTAATCACTGCCACTGACCTTAACTACTCAAGGTCTCTAGTTCATTGTGCTGTTCCCTAATATATGTGGTGAAATTCTGTACAGGTTCTCTTCATGTTTTCAAGTCAGTGAGTGAGCTAACAAAAACAAAACAACAAACAAACCCCACCATAATGGCACTGAGCTAACAGCAGCATATATACAAATAAAATAGAAAAGGGTACATAGACACTAACTTTCATATACCCATTCAAATTATTTTCAACAATATTTCATATCCATTCAACGAGGAACTCCATTTATAAATGACAAGAAATTGATAGGATCCTAACTGTAACCCTTGCTTAACCTAACCCTAACCCTCTAGCTCTAACCCTAACACTTTTAAACTCTCCATCTCAAACTCGTTGGATGATTTTATCACTCAATTGCACTAGAAAAATAGTTGCACATACATCAGACTGTTTTGACAAATTTTCATTCAGATACTTAAAAAGACTTAGAACACCTTAAGCTTACAAAGAGAGCCCACATGCTTTCGTTCTGTATTCCTTGAGAATAATTACTTGATTGGACAGTAAAATTTGTTGATGCGGAGGATTCAACATGGCTGCCCCAGGAGGACACTGTGTCTGAAGAGCAGGACAGTAGTGTAGGCACAGCGACCCGGAGACTGAGATCCCGGACCTAAAACACCAGCGTTTGCAACTGCCAGGTGAGCGGAATTCCTACGGTGGGGAAATCAAGTGGAAAAGTCCAAGGGATACCCAGCTATTCACAGGAAAAACTCTGGAGGGAGACAGGCTGCATACAGCCAGGCTGGGCACCTAAGCCGCCATTTTGGTCGGGGGCAAACAGTACTCCGGACTAACTGAGTTTCACCCAGATACCGCGGGCTGCACTGCTTGGGCGCACAATCCTCTGTGCCAGCGGCCGCCACTTTGGGCCAGGGCACACAGTACCCCAGAGGGACTGAGTTTCACCCAGATACCATGGACTGCACTGTGCAGGTGCACAACCCTCTGTGCCAGCAGCCGCCAATTTGGGCTGGGGCACACGGTACCCCAGATAGACTGAGTTTCACCCAGATACCACGGGCTGCACTGGGCAGTTCCAGGCTTAAGTTCAGCCTTGAAGCACAAACAGCTCCTTGATTATATATAAACAAATGCCCAGA